>CM026555.1:24661254-25048096 GCA_015143295.1 Tetracentron sinense | reverse complement strand
ATAATTACCTCTTTCTTCTTTATTCTTATTCTTCTTCTTTTCTTAAAACCGGGTGGGTTTTTAGTTGCTAAAAACACCCTAGTTTTATATCTTACCGGCAGTTTTTAAAACGCTCGTGACAATCTAATTCCAGCAGAGAGGTCAAATAAACCGTTGTTGTGGTTACTTATTGCGACCACCGCTTGTAGCGGCCAATTTAGAAAAAATGACCAGGTTTTGGGGGTTTATTTATTTTTTATTAAACGGCGGTTTTTTTGATTTTACAACGGTGGTTGTGAAACCGTCGGTAAAACGGATCAAGTTTGTAGTGACATGAGAGGAGCTAGAATTTAGGCCGGATAAAATTTGGGGCTGACCAGTGCTTTTTATGAGAGTTAACTTATCCCAGATGCCGGAAGGATGATACAAAAGTTTTTTTTTTTATCTGTACTAGAATTTCTATAAATAACATCAGGAATGGTTTTTTACAGAGATTTTTAAATTTTATAGAATTTCCTGAATGATATTAAATGAGCTTTCACTCTTTTTTTAATCGTATAGTAAACTGATTACTATTTGTGTTGTAGCTGCGGCTATGACGGCTCGCGTAGAAATAGAGAATGGGGAACTTGGACTGAGGTTTTACCTTCTGGGCGGACCTAGCCCAACCAAGCTGGACCCAACTGTCCACTCCCAACTTTTTTTTTTTGGCTCATTGGAGGCCGCAGGGACCTATGGGCTACACAATGGGGGTAGGCCTCCCCCTCCTATAACCCAATCCTGATGTAGGTGAGATTCGATCCCGAGTCTCTGAGTACGACGCCAAAAGACTTTACAAACTAAACTAACTGTCACTCCCAACTTACAAGCAACATGAAAAGTTATGTTTGTTGCAATATAAATCAAAGATCTTTGAATCACTATTTTGTACAATATTAGTAGCAGTAGGGGACACCGGTCATTAGAGCTGTGAATGGAGCGAATTGGAATTGCATAGTGGTATATTGGAATTCGTATTTGATTATATATCAGTGGATAGTGAAATAAATGTATACGACTCTAATTAAAGCATTTGAATTCGAATGATATTCAAATATCCAATCATTTTTAATATTAATTTAGAAGAAACATAAATGAAAAAAAACTGTAATTTTATTTTAAAAATTAAAAATATTATTGTATTCATTGTTTAAATTAAATAATAATAATTTAATGTCTTAGGATGATATAAAACTTATATAGTATAAATGTATTTAGTCTAATAAAGTTTTAATTTATCATGCATATATATACAAATACATTATATAACCAGTCGTATATCTAACGAATTAAATATATCAATATCTGAATTCGTATCCGATTATAAACACATATAAACTCATAGGAAAAGAACTATTTCTATTCACTTCGTTGGACTCGATTAATTATCTGCAGAAACAAATTCGGCCATATCCATTGACACCCATGCACATCTAAAGTGGGACCCACGGGAATCATCTTTGTTAGTGAGGGTATTGGAACCTAAGTAACCAGAGCATGGAGCGGGAGTGGGAGTGAGAGCGCGGGAGCGTCAAATTTCAATTTAGGTTTAGATCGAGAGCGCCTCCAGAGCATTGATATATATATATATATATAATAATAATAATAATTTAATTAAACCCAATTAATTAATAAAATATAAATAAATTTCACTTTTAAAAAATTGTATTAAAATAATATATATATATATATATATAGGATAAAGTTCCTTTTTTTATTTTTAATATATTAATAAAAGAAAAAAGTAGATCTCACTTTACTGCAAACTCACTTTCACTGTTTTTTAATATTTACTTATATGAGGGTAAAAGAGTAAATAGGTAAATGAATTGCAAAAAAAAATAAAGTTGAAAAGACTTTGCCGGCTACACACTTGTCTCTCAAAGTCTCACCTTAGTAACCCAAACCGTCTATCCTACCATCCGCTCCCGCTCTCAAACCATGCCCGTACGGATTGAGAGCGTATTCGCCATAAGATTGCAGTTTGCTATTTCATAGAGCACCATTTTTTATTTCATAAAGCACGGTGTTTAAGAGATCGGGAAAAAGCTTTTATCATCCAAGCTAATAGGGAGAGTTTCACCATTGTAAATCGCAACAACGAAGAAGACGAAGTTGGACTTCAAAATTTTATAAAATAGAGTTAATGTTTAAGGAGAAAATAATCTTTTTACTTTATTAAGTCAGTACTTAGTGTACAGTAGTGTCAGACCGCAGACGTCTTCTCGACTTTTGTTTGGTAACTTTGTTTATTTTTTAACTTTATTCTTTCTTTGACTTCTTTTTATCTTATAGGAGATATGGGATTACAATGAATTGCGATTGAACTCTCCCAAAGTTCAATGGCACCCAAATGTCAATATATGTCCCTTAATTTCTATTAACTATAGTTATAATTAACTAATTCTCAAGATTCATTAAATTAACCTTAATTTTTTTATAAAATATTATTTATATGTATTGATGTTCTGAGGTGCTCTCGACCCTATCCTAATTTGAAACTTGACACTCTCCCACTCTCGCTCTGCGCTTTGATTGCTTAGGTCTCACCTTGTCACCGTCAACTCTCTCACCTTATCAATTATCACTATCAACCTCTTTAAAGAGTGAAACATAACCAAAACAGTTTTTTTAAAAACGAAAACAATTTTTTTGAAGGCAAAACTGCTTTGAAACCCAAATCCGCACTCCATAGAATTTGAAACTGCGCTCTACGATATCCATAACCGCGTTCTAACGGTGAATTTGCTCTCAAATTGTGAGAGCAAGGTTTGAGAGCGGGAGTGGCAGGGTATTCCTAGGGCTGTAAAAAAAAAGCCCACGTAGAAGGGTACCCGGCCCTGCCCTGCCCTCCAAAGCCATCTGAAGCCCTGCCCTTCTCAGCCCTTGGGCCGGGCAGGATTCAAAATCCAGAAGCCCTGCTTCTACAAGGCTGGGCCAGGGCTCACCCCAACCCTGCCCTTTAAAGCCCTGTCCTCCTCCTTAGTTGCTACAAGGTAGCTAAGGTCTATAAACCATAAAAGTATATAAATATATATATAAATATTATATTTATGAAATTACTCATTTCACCATTTCAAACGGTTTAATTGTAGGATTAAATGAGTAATTTCACATGACCATCGTTATAAAACCCCTCAAGGCTTCGACACTCATTACAAACCCTAACCCTAATCTCGTATGTGAAATCGCCTCCTCACATCCTTCTGCTTAGAATATTTTGATATAAAAATTTTGTTCTATATAGTTTTACTTTGTTTTATTCTATCATGTATGCTTGTCACTGATAAGGAAAAAAAATTAACTTTGTCATTGATCTTTTTGTTGCAATGTCCGTCCCAAGCCCGGATAAAAGACGAGGATATCTATTTCCATGCCAGATGTAGAAAAAATCTCGTCATCTCAAATCACAAAAAAAATCCCGCTCTTTCTTCCAACTCTTTGGCCCTGCCCTGACCCTTGAGGGCAGGGTTAGGGCCCAATCAATCCCGGCCCTTGAAGGGCTAGGGCTGGGCTAGGGTCCTACTCTTATTGGGAAGGGTAGGGCTAGGGTTAACCCCGACCCCTGCCCTGCCCTGCCCTTTGACAACCCTAGGTATTCCCACGGTTTGGGTTACTAAGATTGAACCCATCATTTTATGGTCTACTCAACTGTCCAAATTTCTGTAATGGGCTTTGTCCTTATCAATGTAGACCTCTGTAAGGTGGACTTCAATATAGGTTGGCTTCGGGCTTGAATTTTGTTTTTTTCTGAATAGGCCCGGCCCAAAAGCCCAATGTACAAAGACTTTGAAGCCCTTAATCGGCCCGATTGCCACCCTTAGCAACGACCTTTTCGGTAATTAAAAGAATACCCAGTGTGCTTTTTTGTAATTAGGGAGGGTGTGGAGACACCTGCAGAAAAAACCAGAGAGACATCAAAATTGAACCTCTTGTTCTTAGTAAACCCAAAAATCGAAGAAGAGAGGGTCGATTAATGGCGTTCGCTTCTCGGCTCTTAACGAAATCCAAGCAGGTAACTTCTAATGTCCAGATTGAGATGCTCTTTCATGTTCATCTTGTTTTGAGATCTTGAACTTAATTAGGGTTTTCAATCGCTGAGAGTTGATTTGTAGCTGTTGAAACCAGAAAATGTGGGTAATCATAACTTATTTTAGGGTTTCAGGCTCATTTTTTGGACATCTTGCTTTTGATTCGCTGAGGAATGAAGTTTTTATTAAATTTGTTGAAACTTAGATTTTAATTTAGTTTTTTTTTTTGGGAAGCTGGTGATCTCTTCAACAGAATGACATTCATGTGTTTGTTTACTGTTAAAAATGATATATTTAAATGATGGGGCTGAAAATTTATCGCTATTTTCATTTTTTCTTGTAAGATAGTTGGTAAATAAGTAATAACTGAGGTTTACTTCTAGAAAAGAGTCGTTACAAGCCATGTTTTTTTTTTTTAAAATCTGGTTCTAAGATCTATAGGTTTTTCTTGCAACACAAAAGGTATATATGGAAAATGACGTGAATGGTCTATCCTTTTTTCTTTTATTTTTTCGCAAGCGTGGAAGTTGCATAGTTGTTATGATATGTACAAAAAAAAAAGGGAAAAAAAGAGTAGGAGAAACCAAATTTGGGAAGGTGTTGTCTGTGCAGTCATTCTCTGTTTGCATTAAATTTTTTCTAGTTTCTACAGATATCAAGTCACTAATTTACGATACCAAGAGTGTGATTGTACATTATATTCATCCAAGGCTCATTATTACAATGCATTGATGTAAAAAGTCACTTAGAAAGCAACCGTGGTTCCTCCATCTTCTAAGATGCCCTCAACGTCTTTTGCTTCCGTAGAGCCTGAAGATTTTCTATTGGAATATATCCAACTTTGCTAATTTGTTCAAATTCTCTCAGTTTTTTTTATTGATATAGGACTGGAATACACCTTAATCTCTCAATTTTGCTATTTATAAGTAGATCTTCATTTCCCTTTCCATTGGAATTACCTGAATAAATTTCATTTATATAAGTTAGATTCACCATTTTTCTTAGATTATGAGTTATGACCAGAAGATGAAGCCATGTACTTTAAGTCTCTTGTTGTAACCCTTTGCCCCATTAAAAACCAAGAACTTTTCCAGAGCGAGAGGCGAAAACGAGAAGTAAAGCGAAAGCGAGAAGCGGAAAGCGAGGCTCAAAATAACCTTAGGAAAAGGGGAAGCGAGAAATGAGATATAGGCTTCCCATTCCATTATGTCATTATGGGTGGTTATATCTTTGATTTGATCTTACATGAGATTTTTGTGGAAAAGTAGGTGCCTTAGGTTCCAAACCGACGATACTTTGCTTAGTGTCTACACCCTAGGCTATAGACTGTGTTCTACCCTATCACTTTACACATACAGCTCATTTGGACTACTAAATGGAACATGATGGAAGCGAGTCTGTTCGAGAAAGCGAGCTACCAAAGAAGCAAGTTTGTCTGAGGAAGCGAGTTTGGGAAATGAGCTTAATGGGAAGAGCTTTCCACCTTATACATAGCTTCTCTACAACTATGCTCCAAAATTAGAGAAGTCCTTCCTAGCAGATGCCTATGCCACCAAAATAATTTTGACTCCTTGGAGTTATGCTTTATCTACCCAAGTTGGAAAAAAAGGAAGGATCTTGGAAAAATTGTCCCCCAATAAAGCCTTTGTACATATTTCCAGATCTCCAAAACTGGTTTCCTTTAAGGTCCTGCATGATTCAAGGTAATCTTTTTTTTTCACTTCAAATTTCTAGACCTCCAAAACTGGTTTCCCCATTAAGGTCCTATTTGTTTCTCTAAGATTTGAGATTTCTAATACTTAGGTTCCTTGTCATAGAAAGCATAGCAAAAGTTCCCCTACACCTAATCCAGTAATCTTTCCGTTTTTTTTTTCAAAAAATAAGGTAAGCTTTGTTGAGAAAACTTAAAAGTAAAACGGGAGAGCCCCAATCCCATTTGTACTTCCAGTGTATAAGATCCCTTGTAATTGGAGAAACACTATTAGACTTAGTATGACACTAGATACTCTCCCTGCCCCCTGCACCTAATTTATCCACCTTTAACATCCTACAAAACTCAAAAAGGAAAAACTTATTACACTACCAAACTCCAACCACATAGCTATTGAAGAAAATTTTCCCTACTACACTTTTTGTTTCTCTCTTTTGTTTGGTTGTGTAGTGAAAATCAATGAGAAAGTTGATTAAAAAATTTAGAAAATTATATTCACTATGAAAATTTCTCTGTTTTTTGTTGCTGAGAAAAATTTGTGAGAGATAAAGATGGAGATAGAAAGATATAGAGAGGGATGACATTATTCTAATGTATATGATATGTGACGCCTCAAACCCGCGTCTAGGGAATCATGTTCCGAGACATGTGCCCGTTCGTCATTATCACGCAAGTGGAAGACTTTACCCGCAAAAATACAGGAAATTTTAAACATTTATCAGATGCGTTCGATAAAGCAATATACACTGTCATCACAATAGCTATCATCACATACCATGTACCTGTATTAATTATATTTTCGTATGTTTACAAAAGTGGACGCCACTACTGCGTCGATATAGTCTGCACAATATCCAAAAGTCCAGATTCATCACCTACTGATCAACAGCTCCGAGATCTGCTGACATGAAACGTCGGTGAGCTATGAAGCCCAATAAAACCACAGTCTATCTAAACTAGTTTCCACATATTAACATACATCAATAATGGATAGTAAACAATTAATTTCCATGATACAGTATAATAGAGCAGTATATAAAATGAACTTTGACCCAAGGTCACTCAAGGCTATTTCACCATACCTGAGATTTCCAATCTCAAATGTTATCCAGTTATGAAGTTCATTATTCAACAGTGTTCATATTACCGAGTTATCATTCCAAACAGTCAATTACGTTTTTCTTCGAGTTCTGGGACTTTATTAGCTGGCCATAACCTATACACAATTTTTGTTCGAAGACATAATTCTCAACCCATATTCGGCATTCGCCCAATTCTCAATCACACCTTGAGTCATTTAGACTTAATACACATCTGGGCCTTCACCTGCTAGAATCAACACAACTCTCTGATCTCAGCCAAGGTGGGGAACTCGTCCTCACGACATTTCTATTAGATAACATGTACCCACCTTATCTCACTCATATGTCAGGACATATCTATCAGGAAAACCTGATCTCAGTCACCGTGGCACGACATATCTATCAGATAACACATTCCCACTTGATCTCAGTCATGTGTCACGACATATTTATCAGGAAAACCTGATCTCAATCACTGTGGCATGACATATCTATCAGATAACACATACCCACCTGATCTCAGTCATGTGTCACGACATATCTATCAGGAAAACCTAATCTCAGTCACTGTGACACGAGATATCTACCAGATAAACACATACCCACCTGATCTCAGTCATGTGTCACGGCATATCCATTAGAAAAACTTGATCTCAGTCACTATGACACGACATATCTATTAGATAACACAATCATCTAATTCAGCCTCAGTACGGATGACATATCTATCTACTCAGCCTCGGTACAGATGACATATCTATCGATTCACACCACCCACTCACCACCTCCCTTGAGGATCTATGGATATTAATCCACTCACTCCTGACTATCAGTCACGGAGGAATCAAACAAACATCTTTTGTCATCACAGCCTTTGTTGGGTGCGTACCTGCCCATACAGGTTAATGCCCCCCTCAAGGTCACGTTCTTGAGTTCGTAAACTCAATACAATCTGGGGTCCTTAGACCCAAAACAATCCTGGGTCCATAGACCCAATGTTATCCTAACTCTCCCGACTATCAGTCACAGAGGAATCCCGGTTTTTAATAGATACCGCCTCTCCAGACCTAGTCAAAGAGGGACCAAAGATAGCATTTCACCAGGTTAGGTTTTCTAATCGTAGGAAATCCTCAATTAATCCAAGCCTATCTTGATTAATTGATTACGTTGGGCCTCATGCTCGTGGATCACTTTCGAAAGTATATAGTTCTGATGGAAAACATTATCTGGCCGATGGACCCTTCCATTGCCTTACAGTATTCCAAGAACATCACATCGTACAAGATTGTTCCGATAGGGAGTATATCCGGGCCAATGGACCCCGCCATCGCCTAGCAACATTCACACACATCACATTACATACGTACTTAACTCAGGTTAGGTTTCCTATCTACAGGACCACTCAAGTTAACTCAAGCCTCGCTTGAATAACTGAAACAGTTGGACCTCACGCCCGTATACCAAGTCCAATAGCATACCGTCCTGTTAGGGAACGTTTCCAAGCCAATGGATGTGTCCATCACCTTACACAACACTCAGATAGATTTTTCGACACCCTAGGGTGACGATACCACATACCCGAGACCCAAGCCAGGCTTCTCGAGGGTCCACCTGAAGTCCACACATCATCACAGCCCAAAAATGCACATCTGGGCACTGGCGATTGATCATTTGCATGTAGGCGATCGATCGCCCACTGTACTGTGAGCCTAAATCCGGGGTTTTTACACCCTATGTGACGCCCCGAACCCGCGCCTAGGGAATCAAGTTCCGAGACGCGTGTCCGTTCGTCAAATCATGCAAGCGGAAGACTTTACCCGCAAAAATGCGGGAAATTTAAACATTTATCAAATGCTCCCAAAAAGCAAATAATACCTGTCATCACAATAGCCATCATACAAACCATATACCTGTATTATTTACATCCAGTTTGTTTTACAAAAGTAGGCGTCTCTATCACGCCAGGTACAACTTGTACAAGCTTCCAAAATGTCCAATTGGACTTTCCACTTACTGGTCAGCAGCTCCGAGATCTGCTGACACAAAAAGTCAGTGAGCTATGAAGCTCAATAAAACCACAATCCTTCTAAACTATTTTCCACATAATAACACGCATCAATAATGATATAATAAGCAGTTCAATTTGCATGTTACAGTAAAATAGAACAGTATATAATAAATTGTGACCCAAGGTCACTTAGGGTTACGTCACCCTAACAGAGGTTCCCGACCTCACATTACTTTCCAATTATGAGGTTCAGTTATGAATGTATTATATTACCAAATTATCGTTTCAATCATCAATCATGTTTCATTTCGAGTCCTAAGACTCTATTAATTGGCCACAGCCCACAAATGTTTAGCTTAAAGTCTCTAAATCATAACCAAAATACATTGAGTCATTTAGACTCACACACGCTGTTCCGGCTTTCACCCGAACATGACAAAACCTTGGGTATACCAACCCAACTCACCTGGAATCCGATGATTCCATACCGAACTATGAGTCCACCAACTCAAACAAATACACCAACTCTGAGTATACCAACTCAGACCACTTCGTATCCGAAGCTTACACACACAACATGGGCATTCACCAATAAGAACATTTTTCCATTCAATTGACTGGCCACATCTACCGTGTATTCGCCGCCATCGCCCTGGGTATCAGTTATGAAGGAACCCCGACCAACCTGCCTACCGTCATCTTCTGGCTAGTCTACGGAGGAACCCCGACATCTATACCAATGCTGACATCTCCTGACGTTCCACCAAGAAGGGACCACGATAGACACGGTGCCGACATCTTCTAACCCACCCAGAGAGGAACCCCGGACTATACACTATCTGATGTTTAGCCACTTTAAACTCCCTAGGACTCCGACATCTCCTGACTACCAGTCACGGAGGAACCACGAGCCATGCAGGACACCGCCACTCCTGACTTAGTCCAAGAGGCACCACGGACGACCTAGACAAACAGACCGACATCTCTCGACTATCAGTCACGGAGGAACCCCGGGCCTTACTGGGCACCGTCTCTCCTGACCTAGTCAAAGAGGAACCACAGACTATACTTAACCCTGGTTAGATTTTCTAACCACAGGTTAACCCCAGTTAACCCAAGCCTCGCTTGATTAACTGAAATACTTGGGCCTCGCGCCCGTGAACCAACTCCGGTAACACACCGTCCCGTTAGGGAACGTTTTCAAGCTAATGGATGTCTCCATAGCCTTACAAGACATGCAAAACAATTTTTCGTCACCCTAGGGTGGCGATACAATTTACTCGGGACCCGATTTGGGCTCCCTGAGGGACCACATAAAATCACAACATCATATAGGGGTCTCCGCCCCTTTTTCATTCACGTCAAAAGACATGCATATACATCACATGAAATAATATAACAAAATAAGTGGAAAATGAGAAGAAAAGAGAGGGGTTTTACTGTTTCACGCGTTTCGAGGCAACTAGAGTCAAAACGGACACCGCCAACGCGCTCGGAAGGATGATCAACCCCAAGGTAGAGCGCATGCAACTTTCTCTCTCAACTTTCTCTCTCTACCTTTTTCTCTTTCTCTCTCTACACGCAAAACGAGACGCCGGAGAGAAAATCAGACGCCGCCAACGCGTCGGGGACGTCGAAAAACCTCAAGGGGACCTCCCTTTCCCTTTCTCTCTCTTCCTTTCTCTCTCCTCTTTCTCTCTCTTCCTTTCTCTCTCCTCACTTTCTCTCTCTAAAGTGCTGTGTGGCAGCCTTCTGTCTCTGCAGAAAAATATAAGAGAATGAGGGTTTTAACCCTCCTTATATAATAGTAAGGGGTGGGATCATGTGCAACAGCACATGACCAACAATGTGTGGAGAGTTGACCGGTCAACTCATTTGACCGGTTGACTCTTTGACCAATTTTTTGAATTTTTCTGCATTTATGGTATTCAAAACCTTACTACATAGAGTCCGATTTTGACGAAACTTTAGGTGACCGAACTTGGGACAGTCCGACACCTACTGTAAAAATTCTGGGGAAAAATACTGAGTTTTGACAGCTGCACTTTAGTCCGGAAGAAAATTGCAAAACCCACTAATTTTCTGATTTCGGACACAAAACACGCTGTCGCTTCTTCGTTTGAGATAACTAACTGCCGAGACGACAGACATTAGTCCTCACGGCCGACTGACACACATTAGTGCCAACCGCACGGATTTCTATTAGGATCTCTAACAAATATTGGGTCCCACTTAATTTCTGGAAGTATGAAAAATTCCCGTTTTTCTCAATTTTATCACACATAATGGCCCCGCGGTCCCGTGAAATGGTACATGACGGAACCGATACGGTAGGGGTGTGTCCCGGCAGTCGACCGGCACACTGTGTGCGAATTTTGCTAAATGATACTGAGATTTCCTCGGTGCACTTCAATCCCGAGCAAAGTTCACTTTTTATTAATTTAACAAATAATTAACTAATTAACCTCCATTAAGGACCCATAAACACAAAATTTTATTATATTAAAATTCCGGGTCGTTACACCCTAGACCGAGGGTTACACCTCTCTACTCATTTTTCCATACATCTCCACCCTTTCATACATCATCCACGGGTCTCCGACCCTTTTTCATCCACGTCAAACAAAAGCATACATTCCACATACAACAAATAACTTAAAAAGTAGAAAATAAAGAAGAGGGAAGGGAATTTACCTCTCTACTCGGATTTTGAGGCGACTGAGGAAGAAACGGACACTGCCAACGTGCTCAGAAGAGCAATCAACCCCAAGGTGGAGCTTCTCTCTCTTTAACCTTTACTTTCTCTTTCTAACTTTTCCTCTTTCTCTCTCTACATGTCGATCGAGGCACTGGGGAAGAAATCGAATGCTGCCAATGCGTCGGGAGCGTCGAAATACCCCAGGGTAGCTTCCCTTTTCCTTTCTTTCTCTCTTCTTTTCTCTCTCTCCCCTTTCTCTTTTCTTTTCTCTCTCTCCCCTTTCTCTCTCTACTTTCTCTCTCTAGAAAGGTTCTGGCAAAACCTCCCTACCGTGATCAGGAAATGTGAGAGAATGAGGGGGTTGGCCCCCTTATATAGGCCAAGGGTCATTTGCCTTACACATGACCGATTTAATGGTCCCTTTGAACAAGTCAAAGGTTTGACCGTTTGACTATTTTTTCGTATTTTCTCACGTATACGGCCTTTGAAACCCTACTTCCTGACGTCTGATATTGACGAAACTTCAGGTGACCGAACTTTAGACAGTTCGACACCCATTGTAAAAATTTCGGGGAAACATTCTGAGTTTTGATTGTAAAAAGTAAGTCCGTAAGAAAATTACAAAACCCACTAATTTCTTGATTTCGGATACAAAACAGCACATGTTACTGTTTCTTCATTTGAGATGATGAGCTGCCGAAACGACAGACAGTCGTCCATAGGGTTTATCGACACGCAGTGGTACAAGTATCGCAGATTTCTATTAGAACTCCCAACAAATATTGAGTCCCAAGTAAACTTCGAAAATCTGAAATTTTACCCGTTTTCTCGATTTTCCTACGTTAAAGACCCCACGGTCTCGTGAATCGATACGTGACGGAATTGGTACGACGGGTGATCGTCCAGATAGTTGACTTGTACATTGTGTGCGATTTTCGCGAAAAAACACTAAATTTTTATCGGTACAATCCAATCCCGAACAAAACTCACTTTTCACCAATTTAACAAACATTTAACTAATTAACCTTAGTTAAGGACCCACAAATGCATAATTTTATTATATTAAAATTCTGGGTCGTTACATGATATGTCATTGCTATATCCAAAATCACTGTCATCGAGAGATGAATGCAGGTAGGGGTGGCAATTCCTGACTCGACTTGTTAACACACTCCAAACCCACCCGAATTTTTACAGATTAGTGTTGCGGTTGTGGATTTTTTCCCATTTTCCTTTTCCTCTGTTCAATTCCTCAGAACTAAACGCGAGAAAATGTCTTCCCTTGCACTTTTCCTTTTCTTCATCAGGTTTCTCAATAGCCAAATAGAGGGTAAGAGTTGTCTTTCCCTAAAACTTCTAATTTGTAAGTCCCCTTAATTACTTGAAACCTGGTCCCCTCCACCAAATATTATTCATGATGTAACCTTCTCATTCCAAAGAAAGATGGGCATTTGATGAGTATATTAGCCATTGATGATGGCATCTTCAGGAGGGAAAATAGATAGATTTTTATGCCTTGATGTAGACGTAAAGTGTAACGACCTAGAATTTTAATATAATAAAATTATGTGTTTTGGGTCCTTAATGGAGGTTAATTAGTTAATTATTTGTTAAATGGGTAAAAAATGGGTTTTGTTCGGGATTAGAGTGTACTGGTGAAACTTCAGTGTTTTTCCTCAAAAATCGTACACAATATGCGGGTCGACTATCTGGACGATCACCTATCCTTCCAGTTTCGTCGCGTATCGATTCGCGAGACCGCGAGAGTCTTAAATGTAAGAAAATCGAGAAAACCAGGAAATTCCAGATTTTTCCGAAATTTAGTGGGACTCCATAATTATTCGGGATTCTAATAGAAATCCGTGCGGCTGATACCACAGTGTGCCGGTCGGTCGTGAGGACGACCGTCTGTCGTTTCAGCAGTTAATTATCTCATATGAAGAAACGACAACATGTTTTGTGTCCGAAATCAGAAAATTAGTGGGTTTTGCAATTTTCTTCCGGATTAAAGTGTAGTTGTCAAAACTCAGTATTTTTCTCCGAAATTTTTACAGTAGGTGTCGGACTGCCCCAAGTCCGGTCACCTAAAGTTTCGTTAAAATCGGATTTTATGTAGTAAGGTTTCGGATACCGTAAATGCAAAAAAAAATTCAAAAATTGGTCAAACAGTCAACCTGTCAAACGAGTTGATCGGCCAACTCTCCACACCTTATTGGTCATGTGCTGTTGCACATGATCCCATCCTATTACTTATATAAGGAGGGTTAAAACCCTCATTCTCTCACAAATTCTGCAGAGACAGACGGCTGTCCGAATCTTTTAGAGAGAGGAAGTGAGGAGAGAGAAAGGAAGAGAGAGAGAGGAGAGAGAAAGGAAAAGGGAGGTCCCCTTAGGGTTTTTCGACGTCCCCGACGTGTTGGCGGCGTCTGATTTCTTCCCCGCGCCTCGATTTGCGTGTAGGGAGAGAAAAAAGAAAGGTAGAGAGAGAAAGTGAAAGTTAGAGAGGGAGGAGCTTTATCTTGGGGTTGATCGCCCTCCCGGACGTGTTGGCGGTGCCCCTTTTTGCACTAGTTGCCTCGAAAAGCGTGAACCAGGTAAAATCCCTCTCTTTTTTTCTCTTTTTTTCCTTATTTTGCTATATTCTTTTATCTGAAGTATATGCATGTCTTTTGGTATGAATGAAAAAGGGTCGGAGACCCCTATGTGATGTTGTGATTTTATGTGGTCCATCGGGGAGCCTAGATCGGGTCCCGGGTAAATTGTATCGCCACTCTAAGGTGACGAAAAGTTGTTTTGCATGTCATGTAAGGCAATGGAGACATCCATTAGCCTGAAAACGTTCCCTAACGGGATGGTGTGTTACCGGAGTTGGTTCACGGGCGCGAGGCCCAAGTATTTCAGTTAATCAAGCAAGGTTTGAGTTAACTAGGGTTAACCTGTGGTTAGAAAATCTAACCCAGGGTTAAGTATAGTCCATGGTTTCTCTTTGACTAGGTCAGGAGAGACGGTGTCCAGTAAGGCTCGGGGTTCCTCCGTGACTGATAGTCGGGAGATGTCGGTCTGTTTGTCTAGGTCCTCC
Organism: Tetracentron sinense; assembly: GCA_015143295.1. Taxonomy (NCBI): domain Eukaryota; kingdom Viridiplantae; phylum Streptophyta; class Magnoliopsida; order Trochodendrales; family Trochodendraceae; genus Tetracentron; species Tetracentron sinense. The sequence goes on along the minus strand of CM026555.1, from coordinate 25,033,469 downwards.
GTGGTGCCTCTTGGACTAGGTCAGGAGTGGTTGTGTCCTGCATAGCCCGTGGTTCCTCCGTGACTGATAGTCAGGAGATGTCGGAGTCCTAGGGAGTTCAAAGTGGTTGAACATCAGATAGTGTATAGTCCGGGGTTCCTCTCTGGGTGGGTCAGAAGATGTCGGCACCATGTCTATCGGGGTCCCTTCTTGGTGGAACGTTAGGAGATGACGACATTGGTAAAGATGTCGGGGTTCCTCCATAGACTAGCCAAAAGATGACGGTAGGCAGGTTGGTCGGGGTTCCTTCATGACTGATACCCAGGGCGATGGCGACGAATACACGGTAGATGTGGCCAGTAAATTGAATAGAAAAGTATGTCCTTATTGGGCGAATGCCCATGTTGTGTGTGTAAGCTTCGGATACGAAGTGGCTTGAGTCGGTATACTCAGGGTAGGTGTATTTGTCTGAGTTGGTGTACTCAGGATTCGGTATGGAATCGTCGGATTCCCAGTGAGTTGGGTTGGTACACCCAAGGTTTGGTCATGTTCGGGTGAAAGCCGGAACAGTGTGTGTGAGTCTAAATGGCTCTATGTATGGTTATGATTTAGAGACTTGTGTAAGCTTCAGATACGAAATGGTTTGAGTCGGTATACTAAGGGTTTGTGTATTTGTCTGAGTTGGTGTATTCAGGGTTCGGTATGGAATCGTCGGATTCCCAGTGAGTTGGGTTGGTACACCCAAGGTTTGGTTGTGTTCGAGTGAAAGTCGGAACAGTGTGTGTGAGTCTAAATGGCTCTATGTATGGTTATAATTTAGAGACTTGTGTAAGCTTCAGATACGAAGTGGTTTGAGTCGGTATACTAAGGGTTTGTGTATTTGTCTGAGTTGGTGTATTCAGGGTTCGGTATGCAATCGTCGGATTCCAGGTGAGTTGGGTTGGTACACCCAAGGTTTGGTTGTGTTCGGGTGAAAGTCGGAACAGTGTATGTGAGTCTAAATGGCTCTATGTATGGTTCTGATTTAGAGAGTTTAAGCTGAACAATTGTAGGTTGTGGCCAGTTAATAGAGTCTCAGGACTCGAAATGAAACATGATTGATGATTGAAATGATAACTTGGTAACATGAATACATTCATAAATGAACCCCATAATTGGAAAGTAATGTGAGGTCGGAAACCTCGGTTAGGGTGACGTAACCCTAAGTGACCTTGAGTCACGGTTTAATATATACTGTTCTATTTTATTGTAACATGTAAATTGAACTGTTTATTATATCATTATTGATGTGTGTTATTATGTGAAAAATGGTTTAGAAGGATTGTGGTTTTATTGGGCTTCATAGTTCACTGACTTTTTATGTCAGCAGATTTCGGAACTGCTGACCAGTAAGTAAAAAGTCCAACTGGACATTTTGGAAGCTTGTACAAAATGTACCCGGCGTGATAGAGGCGCTTACTTTTGTAAAAAAGACTTGATGTAAATAATACAGGTATATGGTTTGTATAATGGCTATTGTGATGACAGATGTTATTTGCTTTTTGGAAGCATCTGATAAATATTTAAATTTCCCGCATTTCTGCGGGTAAAGTCTTCCGCTTGCGTGATTTGACGAACGGATGCGCGTCTCGGAACTTGATTACCTAAGCGCGGGTTCGGGGCGTCACAATTGGTATCAGAGCCTAAGAGCAATAACCATCATAACAAACCATACTTGTTCATGAAATACCGTAGTACATGATTTTTTGTTGTGTAGCTAGATGTATTACTGTACATCACCTATTTCGAAATCAGATAGTGATTTGGAAATTGTGTGTATGTGCAAGGATGCCGTTAATGCATAGAGTCCTCACCAAGGAGGATTGGCAGCATTATGATCAGATAACAGCCATATTGAGTCACCGTTATCCAGAGTGGCTTGGGATGACTCAACGAATCATGGAGGCCATTAAGCCGAAGGCTGTCCAGATAAATCCGGATGGAACTGCCTGGATGCCACCCCCGACTCCGATGAAGCTTACAGTACCGGCTCGGGTACGTCGTGAGATTTTGAGGCAGGTGAAGAGGGTACCGGCAGACATCAGGCCTAGTCCAGATGGGACTGGTTGGATACCTCCCCCCCTATCATCTAAGAGGCTTTCGGCACGAGAGTATCGTGCGATTTTGAACAACCGTAAGCAGAGTAAGAAGAAGTCGGTGGAGGCAAGTAGTCCGTCTACCTCGACTGAGGTTTAGATGCAGGAGTAGGGAGTCAGGAAGGGAGACTGTAGCGCATCTGTATGGTTTTGGAGTATAGTAGATTCCCTAGGCGGTCTTCTTATCACTCGACTCATAGATTTTTGGTGTATATAATTGTACAGCGGATATGATGTTTTGTATACTATGATGTAGTATGTTCATGTATATGGTGTGGTGTGTATATATTAAAGATGAAATGAATGAAATGTCTCTTTTTGGATATCGAATTCTCAATGCATTTCAGTTTCATTTTATTATTAAAAGTTCGTTACTTTATAATTATAAGTGAATCATGCCACCTCAACGAGCACCCGAGAATACCTTGGCTGGGGCATTCGAGGCTATTACAGCCCTAGCCAACCTAATTCAGCAACATCAGGCCCAAAATATGAATGGAAATGGGAATGGTAGTCGTATCCCCATTGCTACCATGCCAGAGCATGGGAATGTGACCCGATTGGAGAAGTTTAAGAGGCTTGGACCGTCGGCCTTTTCGGGCACTACTGATCCGCTGAAGGCAGAGAACTGGATCAGAAGTCTGGAAAAAGTTTTTAGGGCTATGTCCTTACCAGATAATGACAAACCCGAGTTCGCTATCTTTCTACTTGAAGGAGAGGCGGAATATTGGTGGACCACAGTGGAAAGGACAGTTCCACCACATCAGAGGCCTGTGACTTGGGCAAAATTTACCGAATTGTTTTATGAACGCTATTTTTCAGCGTCAATGAAAAAGAGGAAGGAGATGGAGTTTCTCCAGCTGACCCAAGGAAATATGTCGGTCAGCGAAGATAAACAGAAGTTTAATCAGCTCTCGGGTTCACTGCGAGATTTGTCGAGGATGAGCAGTGGAGGGTTGAGAAATTTGAAGAAGGATTGAAGCCGGCTATTAGAGGGAAGTTGGCAGCTCAACGATTTACCTCTTTCTGAGAGATATTAGACAGAGCACTCAGAGTAGAGCGAGTGCATGAAGAACTGGCACAATCCAGTGCTGGCAAAGGCAAAGGGACAATTGGGAAGCCCTGGATAAAGGAGAATAACCGGCAGTTTACTGGGAAAAGAAAGTTCGAGGACATGAAAAACCAAGGGTCTACAGGAAGATTGGGGCTTAAGGGAATACCCCGGTGGTCAGAGAGTTTCGAGATGTGTTTCCTGATGAATTACCAGGACTCTTTCTTACTAAAGAAATCGATTTTACAATCGATGTTATTCCAGGTGTAGACTCGATATCTAAAACACCGTATCGGATGGCTCCGGCTGAGTTGCAAGAACTGAAGATTCAGTTGCAAGACCTATTAGATAAGGGTTTGATCCGCCCTAGTGTTTCACCATGGGGAGCATCGGTGTTATTTGTCCGAAAGAAAGACGGGAGTCTGCATTTGTGTATAGACTATCGTTTGCTGAATCAAGCAACGATCAAGAATAAGTATCCTCTCCCCAGGATCGATGATCTATTTGATCAGTTGCAAGGCGCCCAAGTGTTTTCAAAGATTGATTTACGGTCCGGCTATCACCAATTGAGGCTCAAAGAAGAAGATATTCAGAAGACAACATTCCGAACTCGGTATGGTTACTACGAGTTCTTGGTGATGCCTTTTGAATTGACAAATGCACCTGCGGCCTTTATGGAGTTGATGAATCGTCTTTTCAGGCCGTACTTGGATAAGTTTATTGTGGTATTTATTGATGATATCTTGGTGTACTCACCTAGTCGTGAGAAGCACACTGAGCACTTGAGGATTACGCTATAGACATTGAGAGATAATCAGCTGTATGCTAAGTTCTCCAAGTGCGAGTTTTGGATGGAAGAGGTAGCATTTCTTGGGCATATTGTGTCAAGAAATGGAATATCTATTGATCCCTCCAAGATTCAGGCGGTAACCGATTGGGCAAGGCCATCCACTGTTACCGAAGTTCGAAGTTTTCTGGGATTGGCTGGGTACTACCGCAGATTTGTAGAAGGTTTCTCGAAGATAGCAGCTCCATTAACGGAATTGACTAAGAAAGATGTGAAGTTCGAATGGACGGCATCTCGGGAGTGAAGCTTTTAAGAATTAAAGAAGAGATTAACAACCGCTCCAGTATTGGCAACTCCCTCAGGATTTGGAGGAATTGAGGTGTAATTGTGATGCTTCCGGTAAGGGACTCGGTTGTGTCTTAATGCAAAACAAAAAGGTCATTGCTTATGGTTCGAGACAACTTAAGATTCACGAACGGAATTATCCCACGCATGACCTGGAGTTAGCTGCGGTAGTGTTCGCATTAAAAATTTGGAGGCATTATCTTTATGGAGAGAAGTTGGTGATCTATAGTGATCACAAGAGTTTAAAGTATTTATTCTTCCAAAAGGAACTCAATATGCGACAACGTAGATGGATGGAATTCTTGAAGGATTATGACTATGTAATCCAATATCATCCTGGTAAGGGTAACGTGGTTGCTGATGCCCTGAGTAGAAAGACAGTTGGATCTGTAGCATATATGAGGGCAGAGCGATAGAAGATGATCGAAGAATTCAAGAGTTGGAATCTGAGTCTAGGATTCCAGGGTAATAGTGCCAAGTTGGCTAGTATTCAGGCCAAGCCAGTGTTATTACAGAAGATTCAAGAAGCACAGTTGGAAGATCAGGAGATCAAAGTTATCAGAGATAAGATTCTTCAAGGAAAAATGGGTGATTTTGAAGAATCTGAAGATGGAATACTTCGATTCAAAGGTCGAATCTGTGTGCCTGGAAACCCTGAGTTGAAGAATGAACTGCTCAATGAGGTACATCGATCTCGTTTTGCGGTGCACCCTGGAAGTACAAAGATGTATCAGGATGTAAAGAATAACTACTGGTGGAACGGCATGAAGAGAGAAATTGCAGAGTATGTATCTCGATGCCTTGTTTGTCAACAAGTCAAGGCAGAACATCAAAAACCACCTGGATTGTTACATTCATTGCCTATTCTGGAGTGGAAATGGGAGCACATTACGATGGATTTTGTAGTGGGGTTACCAAAAACAAGGAGTGGACATGATGCTGTTTGGGTGATAGTTGATCGATTGACGAAGTCGGCTCACTTTCTTGCTATCAAGGATACCATAACCCTGGAAAATTTATCAAAGTTGTACATCAAGGAGATTGTGAAGCTGCATAGTGTGTCGGTATCTATTGTGTCAGATCGCGATCCGCGATTTACTTCCTGATTTTGGAGGAGCTTGCAGGAAGCTTTAGGTGCGCAGCTAAACATGAGTACAGCTTATCATCCACAAATCGATGGACAGTCTGAGCCCACAATACAAACTTTAGAAGATATGATGCGCACTTGCAATCTGGACTTTCAGGGAAACTGGGATGATCACTTGCCATTGATCGAGTTTGCATATAATAACAGTTATCAGGCAAGTATTCAAATGGCTCCTTACGAGGCCTTGTACGGCAAGAGTTGTCGGTCACTAGTATCTTGGACTGAAGTAGGGGAACGTAAACTAGTGGGACCTGAGTTGGTGCAAGAATCAACAAAGAAGATCGAGTTGATTCGATCGAGGTTATTAGCTGCACAAAGTCCACAGAAAAGCTACGCAGATGGAAAGCGCCGAGACTTAGAGTTTCAAGCCGGTGACCATGTCTTCTTGAAAATCTCTCCATCAAAAGGTATTGTACGATTCGGAAAGCGGGGAAAGTTAAGTCCACGATTCATTGGACCTTTTGAGATTTTGGCTAAAATAGGAGGTGTAGCCTACCGTTTGGCGTTACCACCAATGTAACGACCCGGAATTTTAATATAATAAAATTATGTGTTTATGGGTCCTTAATGAAGGTTAATTAGTTAATTAATTGTTAAATTAATAAGAAGGGGATTTTGCTCAGGGTTGAAGTGCACCGAGGAAATCTCAGTATCATTTGGAAAAAATTCGCACACAGTGTGCCGGTCGACTGCCGGGACACACCCCTACCGTATCGGTTCCGTCAAGTATCATTTCACGGGACCGCGGGGCCATTATGTGTGATAAAATTGAGAGAAACGGGAAATTTTCATATTTCCAGAAATTAAGTGGGACCTAATATCTGTTGGAGATCCTAATAGAAATCCGTGCGGTTAGCACTAATGCGTGTCGGTCGGCCGTGGGGACTAATGTCTGTCGTCACGGCAGTTAGTTATCTCAAACGAAGAAACGGCGACCTGTTTTGTGTTCGAAATCAGGAAATTAGTGGGTTTTGCAATTTTCTTCCGGACTAAAGTGTAGCCGTCAAAACTCAGTATTTTTCCCCGAAATTTTTACAGTAGGTGTCGGACTGCTCCAAGTTCGGTCACCTAAAGTTTCGTCAAAATCGGATGTCATTAAGTAGGATTACGGATGCCGTATATGCGAGAAAATACGGAATAATAGTCAAATGGTCAACCCGTTGACTTGGTCAACGGGGACCATTAATGGTGGTCATTTGCATGGCACATGACCCTTGCATTATAAATAGGGGGCAGCCCCTTTTATTATCACGTTTTTGCAACAGTGAGGGATTCTGCCACAACATATTGTAGAGAGAGAAAGAGGAGAGAGAGAAGAGAGAGAAAGAAGAGAGAAGTGGGTCCTTGAGGTTTTTCGACGTCCCCGACGCGTTGGCGGCGTCCGATTTTCTCTCCGGCATCTCGTTTTGCGTGTAGAGAGAGAGAAAAAGGTAGAGAGAGAAAGTGGAGAGAGAAAGTTGCATGCGCTCTACCCCGGGGTTGATTGTCGTTGGGAACGCGTTGGTGACATCTGTTTTTGCCTACGAGGCCTCGAAACGCGTGAAACAGTAAAACCCCTCCCTTTTCTTCACTTTTTCCGCTTATTTTGCTATATTATTTCATGTGATGTATATGCATGTCTTTTAACATGAATGAAAAAGGGGCGGAGACCCCTATATGATGTTGTGATTTTATGTGGTCCCTCGGGGAGCCCAGATCGGGTCCCGGGTAAATTGTATCGCCACCCTAGAGTGACGAAAAGTTGTTTTGCATGTCTTGTAAGGCTATGGAGACATCCATTAGCCAGGAAACGCTCCCTAACGGGACGGTGTGTTACCGGAGTTGGTTCACGGGCGCGAGGCCCAAGTATTTCAGTTAATCAAGCGAGGCTTGGGTTAACTGGGGTTAACCTGTGGTTAGAAAATCTAACCAGGGTTCAGTATAGTTCGTGGTTCCTCTTTGACTAGGTCAGGAGAGACGGTGCCCAGTAAGGCCCGGGGTTCCTCCGTGACTGATAGTCGGGAGATGTCGGTCTGTTTGTCTAGGTCGTCCGTGGTGCCTCTTGGACTAGGTCAGGAGTGGCGGTGTCCTGCATGGCCCGTGGTTTCTCCGTGACTGATAGTCAGGAGATGTCGGAGTCTTAGGGAGTTTAAAGGGGCTGAACATCAGATAGTGTATAGTCCGGGGTTCCTCTTGAAAGTATGCCACTTTTTAATTTTAGAAACACAGTTCTTGGGGGGCATACATCGAATCCCAAGATCTGACTATGATTCTAATTGATTTTATTCAATGAAGGTTAGAATAACATTCACCTTTGCGACTTTGAAATTGTTAAGTCAAATCCACGTTAGAATAGTACTCGCAAAACTTCACAAGTGTCAAGTCTCCTGTTGATTCACACGAACCTTCTTTTTCCTTTAAAGCTTTCTCTAATGGAAGCTAATGGCCCTTTCAAATTTCCAGCTCTAGGAATCTTGAATAAAGATCCAATCTTTATTGATCAAGAACCTTTCTTGATGAACAAGATGAATTCTTGCTTTTCTTCAAGATCCAATCAAGAAGACAAAAGAAGAGAGAGATGGGTGTGACCGTACACCTCAAGGAGAGAGAGGGGAGGGCGTGAGGTTTTTAGGAGAGGAAGAGAAGAAAAAATTCTGGAGAATTATATATATTAAAGGGCTGGGCATCCAATCCTTTATATAAGTTCTCTCTTGGTTGCTTGAATTGTAATCCAATTATAATTCATTAACCTTATCCTAATCCAATTAGGATTCCTCAATAGTTTCCTTTATTGATTATTCTCCTAATCCAATTAGGATTAATCTTAAAAGAAACCAACCTTATCCATTAGTAACTAATCTTATCCTTATCCAATAAGGAATCTTGAATTAGTAACTAACTAATGGAATCCCTAACAATTAGGGAATCTTTAATTAGTAACTAATTAACTAACTAACTAACTAACCTTATCCAATAAGGTGTTAATTAATTAGAAACTAATTAAAATAATAACAATTATTATTCCTCCTTGAAGTGGGCGTCCCACCCTAGGTGGGTCCCATCCTACACGCCTAAAGGGTTTCCAAAACCCTCTTGGTCACTTGAATTATTCTTTTATAATAATTCCCAATGGGTCCTACCCATTTGGTTTTTCACATCTAATGTGATTCCACCTTTTAGAGCTTCACTATACCATATAGTGATTACTTAGAGAAATTAATTAATTTAATTATAAATTGAATTAAATTAAATACTTTAAGAAGGTCCTTGTGTGTGGGATCTAAAGGGATCTCCTATTTCCGGTTGTGGGACCAAGTACTTCACCTTTTTTGGTTGAAGCATTGTTACTAGGAAACACCTTTCCTAAAACTCCATTAGGATCATAGAATGTTATCTAAGTCCCTGAACTTCCACCAATCACAATTAATGTCCATTAACACAATGTGATTAACCTCCAGAAATTAGAGAATTGCTTGTAAGTACCATCTCACAATATATTTACAAATAAATCCTTCCACATTCCGATATCACATGTCAGCTTCCGGGATTGGAACAATTCCACTGTCTTAGTCCCTAGCTTATGAATAGAACTCTTTCTCATGATTACTTTTCATTGAACTGAACCTCAAAAACACTTTTGAAGAAACATTAGAAAAGAACTGACATATATATTTATATATACTTTTCCATATTAAAAATATCAACTTCGATAAAGATTATTTTACCGAAAAGCACCAGTACTGGATTTAACAGTTCAGTTCAACAAGTATCACCTTGATATCATTATCTCCAATTAAGGAGTTGTGGATTCCTTATTGAGTGTTTACACACTTCTCCAAACATAGTGTACATGACCCAACGTACCCGGAGTTAATCCTGTGTATTGGACATTGCCGATTGGCACATCAAAGCCATATAGACAAATGTCTGAGAAAATGTTAACCTCTCAGGTCTAAGGACAATTTGTCAAATGGATAACCCTAATACAATCTGACAGTGTATTCCATAGGGTATCCACTAGTGACCCCGTTCAGTATTATGTACTTGCTACATATACTCACATGTTAGTCAAGAGTCACCACTCTCTGTGAATGAGATTCATCACACTATCTCATAGAACTACACATGTGCAAGCCATGATGAAGTACGGCGCCCAACCAGTACTCTAGAGGCTTCGAACAATATTAGGTTTACAAGGAACCGGAAAATCATATCTCCTCGCAACCTTTGCATGATTTTCCTACAATGTTACCTATGGAACTTTATGTCATCATCATATGAGACAGTAATTAATATAAATACCCTTTATAGTTGGTTGTGTGAATATGATGTTTGTCTAATCAACATAGAAAAGTCTCTTATTGGCTTTCGAGGGCATATATGTCCAACACCTCTCTGGGTGGGTTAGAAGATGTCGGCACCGTGTCTATCGTGGTCCCTTCTTGGTGGAACGTCAGGAGATGTCGGCATTGGTATAGATGTCGGGGTTCCTCCGTAGACTAGCCAGAAGATGACGGTAGGCAGGTTGGTCGGGGTTCCTTCATAACTGATACCCAGGGCGATGGCGGCGAATACACGGTAGATGTGGCCAGTCAATTGAATGGAAAAATGTTCTTATTGGGTGAATGCCCATGTTGTGTGTGTAAGTTTCGGATACGAAGTGGTCTGAGTTGGTATACTCAGAGTTGGTGTATTTGTTTGAGTTGGTGGACTCATAGTTCGGTATGGAATCATCGGATTCCAGGTGAGTTGGGTTGGTATACCCAAGGTTTTGTCATGTTCGGGTGAAAGCCGGAACAGCGTGTGTGAGTCTAAATGACTCAATGTATTATGGTTATGATTTAGAGACTTTAAGCTAAACATTTGTTGGCTGTGGCCAATTAATAGAGTCTTAGGACTCGAAATGAAACATGATTGATGATCGAAACGATAATTTGGTAATATAATACATTCATAACTGAACCTCATAATTAGAAAGTAATGTGAGGTCAGGAACCTCTGTTAGGGTGACGTAACCCCAAGTGACCTTGGGTCACAATTTATTATATACTGTTCTATTTTACTGTAACATGTAAATTGAACTGCTTATTATATCATTATTGATGCGTGTTATTATGTGGAAAATAGTTTAGAAGGATTGTGGTTTTATTGGGCTTCATAGCTCACTGACTTTTTGTGTCAGCAGATCTTGGAGCTGCTGACCAGTAAGTGAAAAATCTATCTGGATATTTTGGAAGCTTGTACAAGTTGTACCTGGCGTGATAGAGACGCCTACTTTTGTAAAACAAACTTGATGTAAATAATACAGGTATATGGTTTGTATGATGGCTATTGTGATGACATGTATTATTTGCTTTTTGGGAGCATCAGATAAATGTTTAAATTTCCCGCATTTTTGCCGGTAAAGTCTTCCGCTTGCATGATTTGACGAATGGACACGCGTCTCGGAACTTGATTCCCTAGGCGCGGGTTCGGGGCGTCACAATTGGTATCAGAGCCAATAGCAATAACCATCACACAAATCATACTTGAGCATATTACACCTAGGAACCGTTGGATAGGCGATCCCTTACAGATTTATTTGATATTCCTAGTTGAGTGATTGTTGTACATGTCATGTTTCGAAATCAGACATTGATTTGGAATATGTACATGTGCAGGAATGGCAAGGACGCACCGAATTCCCACAAAGAAGGAGATAGCTCTGTTTGAATGGGCGGTGACTATGCAGAGAAGACTTCACGCCGGATGGTCGTGTTACCGCACTATACACCTAAAGGCGGTAAAACCACTCCGTAAGGGATTGACCGCACAAGCAATGCGCGAATCCCTAAGAAAGAGCGAGATTGATTGGATTTTGAGAGAGGCTAGACCTGAGACAGAGGATCAGGCACCGCAGGAGGGTAGTGTAGCAGTCTCACCGATAGAGGTTGAGACGTACGAAGTATAGGATCATGGTGGAAGAGCGTGGTGCATCTATATCGTTTTGGCGTTTTGGAATATAATAGATGCCTATTCGATCTTTTCATCATTAGATCACTTTTTGTATGTGTACAGCTACATGATGTTTTGTATACGTTGGTGTACTATATACTGTACAGTGTTGCTTTGTATATATTAAAGATGAAGTAAATGAAATGTCTCTTTTTGGATATCGAATTCTCAGTGCATTTTAGTTTTATTTTATTATTAAAAGTTCTTTACTTTATAATTATAGGTGAATCATGCCACCTCGACGAGCACCCGAAAATACCTTGGCTGGGGCATTCGAGGCTATTACGGCCCTAGCCAACCTAATTCAGCAACAACAGGCCCAGAATATGAATGGAAATGGGAATGGTAGTCGTATCCCCATTGCTACCATGCCAGAGCATGGGAATGTGACCCGATTGGAGAAGTTTAAGAGGCTTGGACCGTCGGCCTTTTCGGGCACTACTGATCCGCTGAAGGCGGAGAATTGGATTAGAAGTTTGGAAAAAGTTTTTAGGGCTGTCTTTGCCAGAAAATGACAAGCCCGAGTTCGCTATCTTTCTACTTGAAGGAGAAGCGGAACATTGGTGGACCACAGTGTAAAGGACAGTTCCACCGCATCAGAGGCCCGTTACTTGGGCAAGATTTACTGAATTGTTTTATGAGCGCTATTTTTCAGCGTCGATGAAAAAGAGGAAAGAGATGGAGTTTCTTCAGCTGACCTAAGGAAACATGTCGGTTAGCGAGTATGAACAAAAGTTTAATTAACTCTCGAGGTTCGCTGCGAGATTTGTCGAGGATGAGCAGTGGAGGGTTGAGAAATTTGAAGAAGGATTGATGCCGGCTATCAGAGGGAAATTGGCAGCTCAACGATTTACCTCATTCTCAGAGATATTAGATAGAGCACTCAGAGTAGAGCGAGTGCATGAAGAACTGGCACAGTCTAGTGCTGGCAAAGGCAAAGGGACAGTTGGGAAGCCCTGGATAAAGGAGAATAACCGGCAGTTTACTGAGAAAAGAAAGTTCGAGGACATGAAAAACCAAGGGTCTACAGGAAGATTAGGGCTTAAGTGCGAGAAATGTGGTCAGGGTCATTTGACCAAGGACTGTAGAGTGAAGGTTTGCTTCCAGTGCGGAAAGCCTGGACACTTCAAGAAGGATTGCCCTAAGGCTCAACCACTAGCGTTGGAAGGCGGAAAAGGAAGAGTGTTTGCAATTACCCAGGAAGAGGCACAGCAGACCGAAGGTGTCATCGAAGGTAAACTTTTAGTATTTCAAGTACCTGCTTATGCTTTGATTGACACTGGTGCTACACATTCGTTTGTCTCTACTCGTTTTGCTAAACACATAAGTTACAAGCCTGATACACTCAAAAGCATGATGTCTGTATCTACACCATCAGGGAAAGTTCTGTGCACAAAAACAGTCTATGATAGGTGTCCTATACTTGTCAATAGTGTACGGATGTTAGTAGATCTGATCGTGTTAGACATGAAGGATTATGATGTTATCCTAGGGATGGATTGGTTGGCTAATTACCATGCAGTGGTAGATTGTAATGCCAAGAAAGTGATATTTCGAATTCCGGACATCCCAGAGTTTGAAATGCAGGGGATTATCCGAGGTCAAGCACCTAAGCTAATATCCGCAATTAAAGCATGTCACCTTCTAGACAAGGGGTGTACTGGGTATTTAGCTGCAGTGGTGGTCGATAAAGATGAAGATGACACTTTAGGGAATACCCCGGTGGTCAGAGAGTTTCGAGATGTGTTTCCTGATGAATTACCAGGACTCCCTCCTACTAGAGAAATCGATTTTACAATCGATGTTACTCCGGGTGTAGACTCGATATCTAAAACACCGTATCGGATGGCTCCGGCTGAGTTGCTAGAACTGAAGATTCAGTTGCAAGACCTATTAGATAAGGGCTTGATCCGTCCTAGTGTTTCACCATGGGGAGCACCGGTGTTATTTGTCCGAAAGAAAGACGGGAGTCTGCGTCTGTGTATAGATTATCGTCTGCTAAATCAAGCGACGATCAAAAATAAGTATCCTCTCCCCAGGATCGATGATCTATTTGATCAGTTGCAAGGCGCCCAAGTGTTTTCAAAGATTGATTTACGGTCCGGCTATCACCAATTGAGGGTCAAAGAAGAAGATATTCAAAAGACAGCATTCCGAACTCGGTATAGTCACTACGAGTTCTTGGTGATGCCTTTTGGACTGACAAATGCACCTGCGGCCTTTATGGAGTTGATGAATCGTCTTTTCAGGCCGTACTTGGATAAGTTTATTGTGGTATTTATTGATGATATCTTGGTGTACTCACCTAGTCATGAGAAGCACGCTGAGCACTTGAGGATTACGCTACAGACATTAAGAGATAATCAGCTGTATGCTAAGTTCTCCAAGTGCGAGTTTTGGATGGAAGAAGTAGCCTTTCTTGGACATATTGTGTCAAGAAATAGAATATCTGTTGATCCTTCCAAGATTCAGGCAGTAACCGATTGGGCAAGGCCATCCACTGTTACTGAAGTTTGAAGTTTTCTGGGATTGGCTGGGTACTACCGCAGATTTGTAGAAGGTTTCTCGAAGATAGCAGCTCCATTAACGGAATTGACTAAGAAAGATGTGAAGTTAGAATGGACGGCATCTCGGGAGCGAAGCTTTCAAGAATTAAAGAAGAGATTAACAACCGCTCCAGTATTGACAACTCCCTCAGGATCTGGAGGATTTAAGGTGTATTGCGATGCTTCCAGTAAGGGGCTCGGTTGTGTCTTAATGCAAAACAAAAAGGTCATTGCTTATGGTTCGAGACAACTCAAGATTCACGAACGGAATTATCCCACGCATGACTTGGAGTTAGCAGCGGTAGTATTCGCACTAAAAATTTGGAGACATTATCTTTATGGAGAGAAGTTGGTGATCTATAGTGATCACAAGAGTTTAAAGTATCTATTCTCCCAAAAGGAACTCAATATGCGACAGCGTAGATGGATGGAATTCTTGAAGGATTATGATTATGTAATCCAGTATCATCCTGGTAAGGGTAACGTGGTTGCTGATGCCCTGAGTAGAAAGACAGTTGGATCTGTAGCATATATGAGGGCCGAGCGATGGAAGATGATCGAAGAATTCAAGAGTTGGAATCTGAGTCTAGGAGTCCAGGGTAATAGTGCTAAGTTGGCTAGTATTCAGGCCAAGCCAGTGTTATTACAGAAGATTCAAGAAGCACAGTTGGAAGATCAGGAGATCAAAGTTATCAGAGATAAGATTCTTCAAGGAAAAATGGGTGATTTTGAAGAATCTGAAGATGGAATACTTCGATTCAAAGGTCGAATCTGTGTGCCTAGAAATCCTGAGTTGAAGAATGAACTGCTCAATGAGGCACATCGATCTCGTTTTGCGGTGCACCCCGGAAGTACAAAGATGTATCAGGATATGAAGAATAACTACTGGTGGAACGGCATGGAGAGAGAAATTGCAGAGTATGTATCTCGATGCCTTGTTTGTCAGCAAGTCAAGGCAGAACATCAGAAACCACCTGGATTGTTAAATTCATTGCCTATTCCCGAGTGGAAATGGGAGCACATTACGATGGATTTTGTGGTGGGGTTACCAAAAACAAGGAGTGGTCATGATGCCGTTTGGGTGATAGTTGATCGATTGACGAAGTCGGCTCACTTTCTTGCTATAAAGGATACCATAACCTTGGAAAATTTATCAAAGTTGTACATCAAGGAGATTGTGAAGCTGCATGGTGTGCCGGTATCTATTGTGTCAGATCGCGATCCGCGATTTACTTCCCGATTTTGGAGGAGCTTGCAAGAAGCTTTAGGTACGCAGCTAAACATGAGTACAGCTTATCATCCGCAAACCGATGGACAGTCTGAGCGCACAATACAAACTCTAGAAGATATGATGCGCACTTGCAGTCTGGACTTTCAAGGAAACTGGGATGATCACTTGCCATTGATTGAGTTTGCATATAATAACAGTTATCAAGCAAGTATTCAAATGGCTCCTTACGAGGCCTTGTATGGCAGGAGTTGTCGGTCACCAGTATGTTGGACTGAAGTAGGGGAGCGTAAACTACTGGGACCTGAGTTGGTGCAAGAAACAACAAAGAAGATCGAGTTGATTCGATCGAGGTTATTATCTGCACAAAGTCGATAGAAAAGCTATGCAGATGGAAAGCGCCGAGATTTAGAGTTTCAAGTCGGCGACCATGTCTTCTTGAAAATCTCTCCATCAAAAGGTAGTGTACGATTCGGAAAGCGGGGAAAGTTAAGTCCGCAATTCATTGGACCTATTGAGATTTTGGCTAAAATAGGTGTAGCCTACCGTTTGGCGTTACCACCAGAGCTGGCAAGGGTTCACAATATATTCCACATATCCATGTTGAGAAAATATGTACATGATCCCTCGCACGTGATACGATATGAACCAATTCAAGTCAGAGAGGACTTAACTTTTGAAGAAAAGCCAGTGATAATTTTGTTCCGCAAGGAACAGGTGTTACGAAACAAAACGATTAAGCTAGTTAAAGTTTTATGGGAACACCATAGCATAGAGGAAGCCACATGGGAACTTGAAGATGTCATTAGAAGCAATCATCCTCAGTTATTTGATGACTAGTGTATATATAAATTTCGAGGACGAAATTTTTGTAAGGAGGGGAGATTGTAACGACCCGGAATTTTAATATAATAAAATTATGTGTTTATGGGTCCTTAATGATGGTTAATTAGTTAATTAATTGTTAAATTAATAAGAAGGGGATTTTGCTCAGGGTTGAAGTGCACCGAGGAAATCTCAGTATCATTTGGCAAAAATTCGCACACAGTGTGCCGGTCGACTGCCGGGACACACCCCTACCGTATCGGTTCCGTCAAGTATCATTTCTCGGGACCGCGGGGCCATTATGTGATAAAATTGAGAGAAACGGGAAATTTTCATATTTCCAGAAATTAAGTGGGACCCAATAACTGTTGGAGATCCTAATAGAAATCCGTGCGGTTAGCACTAATGCGTGTCGGTCGGCCGTGGGGACTAATGTCTGTCGTCACGGCAGTTAGTTATCTCAAACGAAGAAACGGCGACCTGTTTTGTGTTCGAAATCAGGAAATTAGTGGGTTTTGCAATTTTCTTCCGGACTAAAGTGTAGCCGTCAAAACTCAGTATTTTTCCCCGAAATTTTTACAGTAGGTGTCGGACTGCTCCAAGTTCGGTCACCTAAAGTTTCGTCAAAATCGGATGTCATTAAGTAGGATTACGGATGCCGTATATGCGAGAAAATACGGAATAATAGTCAAATGGTCAACCCGTTGACTTGGTCAACGGGGACCATTAATGGTGGTCATGTGCATGGCACATGACCCTTGCATTATAAATAGGGGGCAGCCCCTTTTATTATCACGTTTTTGCAACAGTGAGGGATTCTGCCACAACATATTGTAGAGAGAGAAAGAGGAGAGAGAAAGAAGAGAGAAGTGGGTCCTTGAGGTTTTTCGATGTCCCCGACGCGTTGGCGGCGTCCGATTTTCTCTCCGGCATCTCGTTTTGCGTGTAGAGAGAGAGAAAAAGGTAGAGAGAGAAAGTGGAGAGAGAAAGTTGCATGCGCTCTACCCCGGGGTTGATTGTCGTTGGGAACGCGTTGGTGACATCTGTTTTTGCCTACGAGGCCTCGAAACGCGTGAAACAGTAAAACCCCTCCCTTTTCTTCACTTTTTCCGCTTATTTTGCTATATTATTTCATGTGATGTATATGCATGTCTTTTAACATGAATGAAAAAGGGGCGGAGACCCCTATATGATGTTGTGATTTTATGTGGTCCCTCGGGGAGCCCAGATCGGGTCCCGGGTAAATTGTATCGCCACCCTAGAGTGACGAAAAGTTGTTTTGCATGTCTTGTAAGGCTATGGAGACATCCATTAGTCAGGAAACGCTCCCTAACGGGACGGTGTGTTACCGGAGTTGGTTCACGGGAGCGAGGCCCAAGTATTTCAGTTAATCAAGCGAGGCTTGGGTTAACTGGGGTTAACCTGTGGTTAGAAAATCTAACCAGGGTTCAGTATAGTTCGTGGTTCCTCTTTGACTAGGTCAGGAGAGACGGTGCCCAGTAAGGCCCGGGGTTCCTCCGTGACTGATAGTCGGGAGATGTCGGTCTGTTTGTCTAGGTCGTCCGTGGTGCCTCTTGGACTAGGTCAGGAGTGGCGGTGTCCTGCATGGCCCGTGGTTTCTCCGTGACTGATAGTCAGGAGATGTCGGAGTCTTAGGGAGTTTAAAGGGGTTGAACATCAGATAGTGTATAGTCCGGGGTTCCTCTCTGGGTGGGTTAGAAGATGTCGGCACTGTGTCTATCGTGGTCCCTTCTTGGTGGAACGTCAGGAGATGTCGGCATTGGTATAGATGTCGGGGTTCCTCCGTAGACTAGCCTGAAGATGACGGTAGGCAGGTTGGTCGGGGTTCCTTCATAACTGATACCCAGGGCGATGGCGGCGAATACACGGTAGATGTGGCCAGTCAATTGAATGGAAAAATGTTCTTATTGGGTGAATGCCCATGTTGTGTGTGTAAGCTTCGGATACGAAGTGGTCTGAGTTGGTATACTCAGAGTTGGTGTATTTGTTTGAGTTGGTGGACTCATAGTTCGGTATGGAATCATCGGATTCCAGGTGAGTTGGGTTGGTATACCCAAGGTTTTGTCATGTTCGGGTGAAAGCCAGAACAACGTGTGTGAGTCTAAATGACTCAATGTATTATGGTTATGATTTAGAGACTTTAAGCTAAACATTTGTGGGCTGTGGCCAATTAATAGAGTCTTAGGACTCGAAATGAAACATGATTGATGATCGAAACGATAATTTGGTAATATAATACATTCATAACTGAACCTCATAATTAGAAAGTAATGTGAGGTCGGGAACCTCTGTTAGGGTGACGTAACCCTAAGTGACCTTGGGTCACAATTTATTATATACTGTTCTATTTTACTGTAACATGCAAATTGAACTGCTTATTATATCATTATTGATGCGTGTTATTATGTGGAAAATAGTTTAGAAGGATTGTGGTTTTATTGGGCTTCATAGCTCACTGACTTTTTGTGTCAGCAGATCTTGGAGCTGCTGACCAGTAAGTGAAAAATCTATCTGGATATTTTGGAAGCTTGTACAAGTTGTACCTGGCGTGATAGAGACGCCTACTTTTGTAAAACAAACTTGATGTAAATAATACAGGTATATGGTTTGTATGATGGCTATTGTGATGACATGTATTATTTGCTTTTTGGGAGCATCAGATAAATGTTTAAATTTCCCGCATTTTTGCGGGTAAAGTCTTCCGCTTGCATGATTTGACGAACGGACACGCGTCTCGGAACTTGATTCCCTAGGCGCGGGTTCGGGGCGTCACAACCAAAGCTGGAAAGGGTTCATAATGTATTCCACATATCCATGTTGAGAAAATATGTACTTGATCTCTCGGACGTGATACGATATGAACCAATTCAAGTCAGAGATGACTAAACTTTTCAAGAAAAGCCAGTGATAATTTTATACCGCAAGGAACAGGTGTTACGAAACAAAACGATTAAGCTAGTTAAAGTTTTACGGGAACACCAAGGCATAGAGGAAGTCATTAGGAGCAATCATCCTCAGTTATTTGATGACTAGTGTATATGTAAATTTTGAGGACGTAATTTTTGTAAGGAGGGGAAATTGCAACGACCCAGAATTTTAATATAATAAAATTATGCGTTTATGGGTTCTTAATGGAGGTTAATTAGTTAATTATTTGTCAAATTGGTAAGAAATGGGTTTTGTTCGGGATTAGAGTGTACTGGTAAAACTTCAGTGTTTTTCCTCGAAAATCGTACACAATATGCGGGTCGACTATCTGGATGATCACCTATCGTTCCAGTTCCGTCGCGTATCAATTCGCGAGACCGAGGGAGTCTTAAATGTAAGAAAATCGAGAAAACCAGGAAATTCCAGATTTTTCCAGAATTTAGCGGGACTCCATAATTATTTCGGATTCTAATAGAAATCCGTGAGGCTGATACCACAGTGTGCCAGTCGGTTGTGAGGACGACCGTCTATCGTTTCAGCAGTTAATTATCTCATATGAAGAAACGACAACATGTTTTGTGTCCAAAATCAGAAAATTAGTGGGTTTTGCAATTTTCTTCCGGACTAAAGTGTAGTTGTCAAAACTCAGTATTTTTCTCCGAAATTTTACAGTAGGTGTCAGACTGCCCCAAGTCCGGTCACATAAAGTTTCGTCAAAATCGGACTCTATGCAGTAAGGTTTCGGATACTGTAAATGCAAAAAAAAATTCAATAATTGGTCAAACAGTCAACCGGTCAAATGAGTTGACCGGTCAACTCTCCACACCTTATTGGTCATGTGCTGTTGTACATGATCCCATCCTATTACTTATATAAGGAGGGTTAAAACCCTCATTCTCTCACAAATTCGGCAGAGACAGAAGGTTGTCCGAATCTTTTAGAGAGAGTGAGGAGAGAGAAAGGAAGAGAGAGAAAGAGGAGAGAGAAAGGAAGAGAGAGAAAGGAAAAGGGAGGTCCCCTTAGGGTTTTTCGACGTCCTCGACGTGTTGGCGGCGTCTGATTTCTTTCCCGTGCCTCGATTTGCGTGTAGGGAGAGAGAAAAAAGAAAGGTAGAAAGTGAAAGTTAGAGAGGGAGGAGCTTTATCTTGGGGTTGATCGCCCTCCCGGACGTGTTGGCGGTGCCCCTTTTTGCACTAGTTGCCTCGAAAAGCGTGAACCAGGTAAAATCCCTCTCTTTTCTTCTCTTTTTTCCCTTATTTTGCTATATCCTTTTATCTGAAGTATATGCATGTCTTTTGTCGTGAATGAAAAAGGGTCGGAGACCCCTATGTGATATTGTGATTTTATGTGGTCCATCGGGGAGCCTAGATCGGGTCCCGGGTAAATTGTATCGCCACTCTAAGGTGACGAAAAGTTGTTTTGCATGTCGTGTAAGGCAATTGAGACATCCATTAGCCTGAAAACGTTCCCTAACAGGACGGTGTGTTACCGGAGTTGGTTCACGGGCGCGAGGCCCAAATATTTCAGTTAATCAAGCAAGGTTTGAGTTAAGTGGGGTTAACCTGTGGTTAGAAAATCTAACCAGGGTTAAGTATAGTCTGTGGTTCCTCTTTGACTAGGTCAGGAGAGACGGTGTCCAATAATACCCGGGGTTCCTCCGTGACTGATAGTCGGGAGATGTCGGTCTGTTTGTCTAGGTCTTCCGTGGTGCCTCTTGGACTAGGTCTGGAGTGGCGGTGTCCTGCATGGCCCGTGGTTCCTCTGTGACTGATAGTCAGGAGATGTCGGAGTCCTAGGGAGTTTAAAGTGGTTGAACATCAGATAGTGTATAGTCGGGGGTTCCTCTCTGGGTGGGTCAGAAGATGTTGGCACCGTGTCTATCGGGGTCCCTTCTTGGTGGAACGTTAGGAGATGACGACATTGGTAAAGATGTCGGGGTTCTTCCATAGACTAGCCAGAAGATGACGGTAGGCAGGTTGGTCGGGGTTCGTTCATGACTGATACCCGGTGAGTTGGGTTGGTACACCCAAGGTTTCGTCGTGTTCGGGTGAAAGCCGGAACAGTGTATGTGAGTCTAAATGGCTCTATGTATGGTTATGATTTTGAGATTTGTGTAAGCTTCGGATACGAAGTGGTTTGAGTCGGTATACTCAGGGTTTGTGTATTTGTCTGAGTTGGTGTACTCAGGGTTCGGTATAGAATCGTCGGATTCCAGGTGAGTTCGGTTGGTTCACCCAAGGTTTGGTCGTGTTCGGGTGAAAGCCGGAACAATATATGTGAGTCTAAATGGCTCTATGTATGATTATGATTTAGAGACTTTAAGTTGAACAATTGTGGGCTGTGGCCAGTTAATAAAGTCTCAGGACTCGTAATGAAACATGATTGATGATTGAAATGATAACTTGGTAATATGAATACATTCATAACTGAACCCCATAATTGGAAAGTAATGTGAGGTCAGGAACCTCGATTAGGGTGACGTAACCCTAAGTGACCTTGGGTCACAGTTTAATATATACTGTTCTATTTTATTGTAACATGTAAATTGGACTGTTTATTATATCATTATCGATGCGTGGTATTATGTGGAAAATAGTTTAGAAGGATTGTGGTTTTATTGGGCTGCATAGCTCACTGACTTTTTATGTCAGCAGATCTCGGAACTGTTGACCAGTAAGTGAAAAGTCCAATTGGACATTTTGGAAGCTTGTACAAAATGTACCCGGCGTGATAGAGGCGCCTACTTTTGTAAAACAGACTTGATGTAAATAATACTGGTATATGGTTTGTATGATGGCTATTGTGATGATAGATGTTATTTGCTTTTTGGAAGCATCTAATAAATGTTTAAATTTCCCGCATTTCTGCGGGTAAAGTCTTCTGCTTACGTGATTTGACGAACGGACGCGCGTCTCGGAACCTGATTCCCTAGGCGCGGGTTCGGGGCGTCACATAAAGCTTTTTTATATGGCCGGTTGGAGTTACTGCCTCAAACCATGCAGATATTGTGGCGTTGAGGCAAGGTTGGTTTATGCTAGGAGCTCTTTGTTCGTTGTCTGGGGAAATTCGAGTGTGGCCATCAGGTGGGTCAATGAGTCTTCGCGTTATTCTCACTTCATTCGGGAAATTCGCGCGTCGCTTTCTTAAGGAAACATCTCATTTTATTGGCTTCCTAGATTGGAAAATTCTTCGGCTGACGGGATAGCCAGGAGGGTTCTTTAGGATAGGTTATTTTGTGAGCCTTCCGCTCCTTGATTTGTTTTGGCTTCTTTTGGGGGCTTCTCTAAAGCTGCCCTCTTGTACTTTTGTTGCCTTCATTTGGTTAAATAAATTTTCTTTAGCTATCAATAGCTGTGAGCAAGAAATCAAATTGGCAAAAGTAGATGAAAATGTAATAACCATCAGAGTGAAGGTTCCTTAAAAGGATTTCTAGTAAACCTCTTGTAAGGGTTGCAACAGAAACACCTTAAGTTATAACAAAATACTAAAAGGCCTAGAAGGAAAATGTCATCCACTAATTCAAATAATCAATTTATAATGCTCTTATGAAAACTATTTATGGGACAATAAGATGAGATAAAGCAGCACAACGAAGTTATTTTTTTCAGTGGCGTAGCAGAATATATTCCTTAAGTTAAAAATAGTATAATATAATATATATTATTTTGTGTTGTATTCTTTTATAATAAAATTATATATAATATACTTTATGTTATGTGTTTTAGCTATATGTTTTTTCTTACCCTATATTTAAATTTTGAGGCATATAGATCTTATACGTTTAGTATAGATCTTATTAAAGTGTTAACATAATTTATAGTACTAATTTTGACATAGTGATAACATAAGGTATTTTGAAACAATACTGACATTAGGCATTGTAGTAGCATGTATTTAATTATGATACAATATTGATATAAGGCATAGTACTAGTAAATATTTAAATTTAGCATAGTATTATCATAAAGACATATTGACACAATACTAACATAAGGTTTAATATTAAAATGTTTTTTTGATCGATAATCCAGGCAAATATATATATATATATATATATATATATATATAAATAAATGAAACAACGAAACAAGCTACAATGGCAATTATAGACAGAAGTTCATGAGATTGTGAACCACAAAAATTCACAAAAAGGAAGGAATGTAAAACAACAAGAAACCCATGATATCCCCCTGTGCCGGGCCCGCCACTGCGGAAACAAATTAGGCAAGAAGTAAGCCCATGTTCACCCCTCCCTGTATGTATAGTATATTATATACTATGCTATACATGTATATGATACTAATAGTCTAGTTGAGCACGTGGAGGGTTGGGCCGGGCTGGGCAAGGTAGGGCAAGGCTCTAGCAGGACCCTCAAGTTAGAGGGCTTTCAAAAATTCGGCCACTCGGACCATGGGCCTTGGGGAAGAGAAAAGCCCTCGTATTTGCGGGCTTTGGAGGGTTGGGCCAGGTATTTACATTGGAAGGCCGGATTGCCACCCCTAGTTGGTAGTCCTTGTGACCTTTGCCCTAGGCTTTATTGTTTTGTTTACCAAAGTAAAGTCCTCATCAATGAAAATTTTGAGAGGAGAAATGGTGAGATCATTTGGTGTCCTAAATTCTGAAGCTTGAGAGACATAGGGGCCGTTTGGCATCAATTCTGGTGATTCTCTCATTCTGAAAAAGAATTAATTCTTATAAGTTTTCGTTCTTATAACCGATTTTGTACTGGGGATGCATTTGGTAACTGTGAGTTAGAATCAATTATAAAGAAAAGAAATAACAGAATTACGTTTGGATGGGATGAAAAAAAGAAAAAGAAAAAGAAATAAAATTATTTTAGGCATGAAATATGGTAATATCATAAACACATATATAAGTTTCATAAAATACAAATTTTTTAATTATGTCTCATCTATCTCGTCAATTTTGATGCTTATCTTGTTCGTTTTAAGCGTGTTTTTCAAAATTGATTTTGAAAAGTGACACTTTTTTGTTCCCTAAGCTAGCGTTTGGATTGGATTTTTTTGGCCAAAAATCAATTTTGATAAAATTGATTGTGTAGAAATTCGTGATCAAATTATCATTTTTTCAAATAATAGTGTTTGGAGTATACGAAGTTGAGAGACTCACCTACGTATTCTTCGAACACTATTATTTGAAAAAATGATTATTTGACCATTAATTTCTACACAATCAATTTTATCAGAATTGATTTTTGGCCAAAAAAATCAAATCCAAACGCCCCATAAAAATTGTGCCTAAAGTAGGACGATTTTTAAAATCGTTTCCTAAAAATGACTTGCCAAACGCGTTTAGATTGTTTCTGCTCCCGGGATAATAAAAATCGTTCCCCAGGAACGATGCCAAACAGCCCCATAGAGATCGTGGAATCTCTCACTTTTCTGGATTCTTTGCAAAATTCAAACATTGACCTTGATTGAGAAGTTTCGCATGTTTGGCAAAGGAATGAGAAGGTTTTGTGCAATACTAGCAATTTCTATGATTTTGTATTCCAAAAGGAAGCCCTAGTGTTGGTTGATATGATCTAAGGATGAAGTAAACACAAAATTTTACTATAGATAGATCTAATCTATTCTTGCCAAGATCATCATATTCTATAATTTTCAGATTCAAATCTAAATATAATTGAAATAACAAGAGATCAAAAATTTTATACCTCACTTAGTTCCCAAGTGTTAAAAGCCTCCTATCGAGAGCACACTAGATCTCCTTACTATTGTTCACAAGCTAACAAATAAAGAGAATGACGAATCTCTTGATTTCGTTAAGCTTTCCTAACTTATATAATTAATTTATCCATGATATTTCTTATTTAATTTGGATGCCCAAACTCTTTGGAAAATTATTTTTAAAGAAAGAAAGAAATAATTAATAATAAATACATTTTGACAATCAAAAGATATATTTTTGATAGAACACTTTTATCAAAACACCGACCAATTCTTTGAGTCCAAATCAAATGAAATTCATCTTAATATTCTTTTATAGGAGTGATGGATTCCTTGTTGAGCATTTATACACTCCTTCAAACATCATGTACATGACCCAAAGTGCCTGTTTTTAACCCTCAATTGGGTATCAATGTTTGGCAACATCAAAGACATTCAGACAATGCATGAGAAGATGTTAATCTCTCAGGTCTAAGGACTGTTTGTGTATTAATGGAACTATTCTTTTAATCTAATAGTGATCAATCCACAGGGCGTCCATTAAGCGATCCTGTTCAGTACATATATTGGTTACATATACCACATGTCAGTTGAGAAGTCACCATTTTCTACGATGAAGAATAATCCTAACATCTTATTGTACTAACTATGTGTAAGCCATAATAGAGTATGGTGTCCAGTCAATACACATAGCTTATAACATTCTATGTTTACAAGGAACTTGACAGCCATATCTTTCTGCCTTTGGTTCACAACCCTTTGCATGGCTTTCCTATAGTGTTACCTAAGAAACCTTATGCTTTTATCATACGAGACATTAATATTAGTACTCATAAACAATGCAGATAAACAAATAAATTTGGTTTTGAAGGGCATAAACCCATCTTTTGGGAAGTTTGGAAGTAGGAGGTGCCCCCCAAGATTCAAGCCATTGTGTTCAGTGATGCTAGATAAAATTCTTATAACTGATCACCTTATTAGTAGAGGAATGATGATATTGAATAGAAGCAACATGTTCAAAGAAGCGAAGGAAAATGTTCTTCACTATTTTATTCATTGTCCGTGGGTGTGGGTGTGGGCGTGGGCGTGGGTGGTGTGGAGATTCTATTTCTCCTTGTTTGACATTCAATAGGGCTGCACCAAGGGAATTAGTGATCTCACCCTAGGCTGGCCCAAAGTAGCATATGGCGTTCGTGGAAATATTCCTTGGAGTATGCTGTTGACAAGGGTATTTATGGTATTTCATGTTATTAGCTATATTGTGTGTATTACGCGTACTGTATCTAATACGCGTAATACACATAAAGGTAAAAGTGTAATTCTCTAATTTAGTATTTATATATAAAAGAAAGGAGAGACATGAATCATTCATGCTCTCTAACCTTAATAACTTTCTTTTGTTTCTCTTCTCTTCTCTTTTCTTTTCTTTCTCCATTCTCTACCTCTTTCTACTTGGTATCAAAGCCTACTGATCTAAGGGATCAATAAAGAACACAAAAGGGAACAAAAAAAGGAAAAATAATTCTGACGTCGGATGATGTCAGCGTTCGTACAGACTGACGTAGGGGTGTCAACGAGCCGAGCTGGGCATTGCTCGGGCTCGGCTCGTTGGAATTTTACAATTTGCTCGGGCTTAGAAAGGTCAGCTCGAGCTCGGCTCGTCCACAATCCATTGAGCTTGAGCTCGGCTCGTCCACAATCCATTGAGCTTGAGCTCGGCTCGTCCACAGTCCATTGAGCTCGAGCTCGGCTCGATAAGCACTATTTTTGTTTTTGAGATATCCATTGATAAGCACTAAATTCAGTTTTAAAATATTGCTAAGAGTATTTAGCAATCCAAATGTACACAGAATGGATGGAAAGTAAATTTCAAAATCAAAAGGAAACCATGAGTTAGGGTTTGGACTTTGGAGACAAAAAATAATTTGCTTTACCTTAATGATTTTTTAATGAATGAATATTGGGATGTAATGTGACTCACGTGAAAGCTTGAGTTAAAAGGAAATAATTATATTAATTTGTACTAAATATATCTTACCAAAAAAAAAGTATACTAAATATATAATATGGATTTAACTTTTAAAGGGCATTATTATAAAATTTATCGGGTTGAGCCGAGCTGAGCCACCTATTGTTCATGCTCGGCTCGTTAATTTTTCGAGCTCACTTTTAAGGCTTGGCTCGGCTCAACGAGTCCAAAGTAAAAGCTCGAGCCGAGCTGGCTCAGCTTGTTGACACCCCTAGACTAACGTCAGCTGACGCACTGACGGCCGTCGGATCTTGATTGTAGGTATGTTTTGATAGGTCTTGATTTTACAAAATTTTAGAATCAAATTTCATGTGATTTGGAGTTGTTTTGAGAAAGTTATGACATTTTTTGTGGGAATAGAAAAATTCAGAAAAAATACAGATTAGTGTTTTCTAGCTATCAGATTTATATAGAGATATTTTTTTGAGTTTGATCTCAAGTGGAATGTTCAATTTTTTATGCTTGATCTAATGGAGGTGGTAGTGAATTGTTTGGACCTATATTGAAGCTTTGGTGATCAATTTTTCAGACCATATTTGCTGTTTTTTTTTTATATGTGTTTTGAGGGTTTGGTTCCTTTTTCATGAATAAAAGTGTTGTCAAATGCTTGGTAAAAGTGATTTGAAGCTTGTGAAGATTGAAGATGCTGATTTCGGGAACCTTAAAATATTTTTGTAGGTTGCTTTTGTGTAAAAGCAACCCTATTTTACCTTTGTACAAGACGTTGAAGGGTTTTCTACTGCTGTTTTTGTACTGAAATTTTCTGTTATTGACCTAGTTGGTCAAATTTATAAGGAAAGTATTCCTTTGAAGTGTTGAATATTTTTCTGTGTTTTTCTAAGACGATGTCGACTTCAAAAAAATCGGTTGTTTCTTTGCCACCTCCTCGGGCTTGCAATATAAGTTGTACTTCTATGAAGAATCCTAATTTTTAGATTACTACAGTCAAATTGGATGGACAAAATTATCTTGAATGGTCTCAATCGACAAAAATGTTTATCGGAAGTTGGAAACAATTGTGATATATTAATGGCAAAATTTGTGAAAACCTGACTGTCATATCATGGTTACTTCACTCCATGCAGCCACAGATTAGTAGGTTGTTCTTATTTCTTCACACTGCAAAGAAGATTTGAGATTCTGTAGCTCAGAGATTGAGAATATTGCTTGTGTCTATCAGCTATGTCAGGAAGTTGCTCATTTTCGAC
Organism: Tetracentron sinense; assembly: GCA_015143295.1. Lineage (NCBI taxonomy): Eukaryota > Viridiplantae > Streptophyta > Magnoliopsida > Trochodendrales > Trochodendraceae > Tetracentron > Tetracentron sinense. Next base: position 25,005,577 of record CM026555.1, on the reverse strand, counting down.
AAGGTGATAAGTCTTTGACGGAATATTTTGTCCTTCTTCGCAATATGTGGGAAGAGTTAGATCACTACCAGATTTTTCAGCCTTTATTCTCTTGGGACGGAGCTCTCTACAAGAAACATGTCAAGTGAACCAGATTTTTGGGTTTCTTCCAAGACTGAATCCGAATTTCGAGCTGGCGAGGGTACAGATCCTTAGTGAGGATAAGTTACCATCCTTGAATCATGTTTATGCTTATGTTCAGAGTGAAACAAGCAGGAGGACTGCCATGACACCTGTTGTGGGTAATGAGAGGTCTGCCCTAGCTTTTTCCACAGTAGGACAAAGGGGTAATAGAAATGGGTCAGACAACCGCAAATGACTATGTTTCCCTTGAAGACCGTGATAAGTTAAAGTGTGATCACTGAGGCCGAAGGAGGCACACGAAGGAAAACTGTAGGGATTTGGTTAGTCGACCACAAAAGTTCAACATGCAAGGTTCTTTCACTGCTCATAATGCCTCTATAGGAGTTGCTACTATTCGCTTCTGTCTCCTTCAGCTACTCGGGCACCTCAAGAAACCTCACAGTATTTATTTCCACAATGATATGATTTGTATCTAAGGACGAAATAAAGAACATTCGGCGCTTTCATGGCACAACTATATGACCCATTTGCTACCTCCACCTCTACCTTTGATCAGTTAGGTATTGTTAGTTTTGCTCACTATGTGTTTACTTCTTCGAGTCCCTCCTGGATAATCGACTTTGGTGCTTCTGAGCATATTTTTGGTATGCCCTCTTTGTTTTGTACTTATTCTGTTTGTTTTAATAGAGATAAAGTTCGAATTGTAGATGATGCTCTCTCTTCTATCGCTGGAAAGGGAGATGTTAATATTCCTTCCCACTTGTCTTTAGCTTCTGTTCTCCATGTTCCTGATTTTGCAGCAAATCTTCTATCTGTTAGTTCTCTTACAAAAAAATTGAATTGTAGTGTTAATTTCTTTCCTTCTTACTATGTTTTTCATGACTTGGTAATGAGGAAGACGATTGGTACGGGCCGTGAGCTGCTAGTCTCTATTTGTTGGATGCGACTCCCACTGTTCTTCGAACATTTCTGTAACGCCCCAGAATTTTAATATAATAAAATTATGGGTTATTAGTCCTTAATTGAGGTTAATAAGTTAAGTATTTAATTAAATTGTGAAAAGTGAGTTTTACTTGGGATTGAGTTGTACCGATAAAATCTCAGTATTTTTTCTCGAAAACAGCACACAGTTTGTTAGTCGACTACCGAGACCTTCACCTGTCGTATTGGTTCCGTCAGGTATCGTCTCACAGGACCGCAGGGTCATATCGTGTAAGAAAATCAAGAAAACGGAAAATTTCCAAATTTCCAGAAATTAAGTGGGACTCAATATTTCTTGAGGATCCTAATAGAAATCTGTGCGGCTGATACTAGCGCGTGTCGGTCGGCTGTGGGAATTAACATTTGTCGTTTCGGCAGTTAGTTATCTCAAACGAAGAAACGACGGTTTGTTTTGTGTCCGAAATCAGGAAATTAGTGGGTTTTACAGTTTTCTTCCGGACAAAAGTGCAGCTGTCAAAACTTAGTATTTTTCCCTGAAATTTCGTCTTGCGGGTGTCGGACTGTCCCTAGTTCGGTCACTTGAAGTTTCGGCTTCGTCGCATGTCATTTAGTAGGGTTACGGGGAGCCGTAAACGTGGAAAAACGGGATTCTGGTCAAACCAGTAACGCCTTGTCATCATGGCCCATGTGACAAGCACATGGCTTTCACATGGCCTCGCCACCTAAGCGCCTCATGGCTGCCCACATGCCTATATAAAGAGGGTTAAACCCCCTTATTTCTCACGCACAGATCAGTGAGGCGAAGCTCTGCCCCTTTTGCATTTTAGAGAGATAAAGTAGAGAGAAAGAGAGGAGAGAGAAAGAAGAGAGAAAAAGGGAGGTTCCCTTGGGGTTTTTCGACGTTCCCGACGCGTTGGTGATGTTCGATTTTCTTCCCAGTGTCTCGATTGACGTGTAGAGAGAATTCTAGAGAGAGAAAATAGAGGTTAGAGAAGCGATTCACCTAGAGGTTTTTCAGCGTTCTGATCGCATTGGCGACGACCATTTCAACATCTGGAGCCTCGAAAGTTGTGTAGTAGGTAAAATCCCTCTCTATCTCTTCTCTTTTCCCTTATTTAAGTTACTTTATTTATGTGGAATGGTTTGGTGATATTATGTGTAGATAGAAAAATGTCGGAGATCTTATGAATGAGTGAAAATGGAGCAGAGGGACGGAGCCCACGGTTTCGGGCTGTTTTTAGCTCGGAATTTAGGCTCAGTGTGATTTGCGATAGATCGCAGGAAGTTATGAGAGCCTGACTGGGCTTCTATATGTATGATGTGATGTGATTTTGACATTGTAAGGCAATGGTAGAGTCCATTGGCCTGGTTAAGTTCCCTATCGGAACTACTCTTGTATGATGTGATGTTTGTTTTAAGGCAATGGTAGGTCCATTGGCCTGGTTAAGTTCCCTATCAGAACGAATCTGATAAGATGTGATGTTTTAAAGGCATTGGTAGGGTCCATTGGCCTGGTAAAAGTCTCACCTTGGGACAACCTTTGTGTATGATGTGATGTTGTTGGGACATGGTAAGGTGATGTAATGGTCCATCGGCCGGGTAATGTTCCACACCAGAACGGTATACCCTTGGACTTGGTCCACGGGCATGAGGCTTTATTCAAGCAGGGCCTGAATAATTGGGGATTTCCTATGGTTAGAAAACCTAACCTACGTGAACTGCTATCTGTGGTCCCTCTTTGGCTAGGTCCGGAGAGGTGGTATTTATTCTGAGCCCGGGTTCCTCCGTGACTGATAGTCGGGAGAGTTAGGACGACATTGGGCCATGGGCTCAAGGTTGGATTGGGGTCTATGAACCCAGTGATGTATTGAGTTTACGAACTCAATGATGTTACCTTGAGGGGGCATTGGCCTGTGTCGGCAGGTATGCACCCAACAGAGGTTGTGATGATATATGATGGTAGCTGCCAAAAGTGTTGTGCCTGACAGGATTTGATGTCAGAGGTATTGTGCCTGACAGAGGTTAATGTCAGATGTGTTGTGCCTGACAGGATTTGATGTAAGAGGTGTTGTGCCTGACATGATTTGATGTCAGAGGTGTTTCCTGGTTATTAGATGGGTGTTCCTGGCATGCCAGATGTGTTATTCCTGATAGGTCAGATGTGTTCCTGGTAATCAGATGTGTTTCCTGACAAGGGTGTCATGTCAGAGGTGTTATGCCTGACAGAGTGATATGTCGGATGTGTACCTGATAGACAGGTGTTTCCTGGTGGTCAGGTGTTTCCTGTTAGTCAGAGGTGCGTCCCTGGTTTGTCAGATGAGTTTCATTTTCCTGACAGGTTGGATGAGTTTCCTTGCTATAAGATGTGTATCCTGGCTGATCAGATGTGTATCCTGGCAATCAGATGCGTTTCCTGACAAATGTGGTTGTGTGTGTGTCGGTGTTCCCATAGAGGGAAAATATAAAATAAGTGTCAGAGGTGTGGTTCCTGACAGAGTGTGATATGTTAGAGTTGTTGTTCCTGACAGAGTGTGATGTGTCAGAAGTATTGTTCCTGACAGTTATCGGGTGAAGACCCGGGTTATGTGTAAAATATGATGATTTAAGGATTAATTGGGTCGACATACCCAATGATTGGTTATAATCGGGAGAAGTCCTGATTAGTTGATAATTGAGTCTGTGGACTCATGGATAGAGGTTGTACACGGGCGAAGGCCCAGTCGATCGAGTCTGTGGATTCAAAGATAAAGCGTGAGCGGTTATCTGAAACGGTAACCTGGTGTCGTGGATAATGACTGGATGAATTTGACAACTTGGAGGTTGGGAACCTCGAATAGGGTGAGATAGCCCTGAGTGACCTCGGGTCACGAATTACGATATTATTATTCTGCATATTATTATAATATGAGAATTGTATTGTACTACTATATCATTATTGATGAATGTTATTATGTGGAAAATAGTTTAGATTAGTTGTGGATTTTGCTGGGCTCTATGGCGCACATCTCATTTTATGTCTTCAGATTTTAAAGCGGTTACCGATTGACAAGGAGTTACACTTTAGAGTCTGGGGGTATATCGGTGCAGTTGTGGCGCCAAAAGTAAAGACTACTGTAGCTAGTGGGGTAACACATTTGCTTATCATGGGTTATTGTGATGATCAGTTGTTATTGGTTATGTAAGCTCATAAGAAAAGTTGAAAATTCCTGCATTTTCGCAGGTGAAGTCTTCCGCTGTGTGTCATTGATGACCGGGCGCGCGTCTCAGAACACGATTTCCTTAGGCACGGGTTCGGGGCGTCACAATTTCAGTCTTATAATAGTAGTAGTGTCATTAAAGAGCGTGTCCTGTGTTGGCATGCCCGTCTTGGTTATGTTTCCTTTCATCATGTTTCATTTTTAGTACTTAAAAGACTATGTTTCCAAATTTATTTGTTTCTCTCTACGTTTAATCTTCATTGTGAAGTGTGTGAACATGCAAAACATCATCGTGCTTCTTTTTCTCCTAGTATTAATAGAAGTTCCACTGTGTTTGATATCATTCATACTGATGTTTGGGGACCTTCACCTATTACCTCTATCTCTGGTTATCAATATTTGTGAGTTTTGTTGATGATTATTCTAAATGTACGTGGATTTATCTCATGAAGTCAAAAGATGAGGTTTCTACTATTTTCAAACAATTTCATATGTTAATTCAGACACAATTTGACAAAAGGATCAAAATTCTTTGATCTTATCAAGGGGGAGAGTATTTATATGGGGGGGGGGGGTTGACTGAATATTTGACTACAAATGGGATAGATTATCAGTAAGGTTCTAAATGTCGATATTGCTCGACATGTCGAGCCGCGGAAAAAAGATATATCGGAAGATATATCGTTTATCGGTGATTTTTGGAAAAATTGTAAAAAAAAAAAAGGGAAAAAACATGGAATTTTATAGTGAAACTTCAAGAAATGTTAAAATGAATGTTAATACACCTTTTAGAATAAAAACATTAAAAAAAACATCAATGTACATAAGAGATGCAATGAGAAGAGAGCAAAGATGTGCGCTGACGAGTGACGATAATGTTTTAAAAAATCTTTTAAAAAATCTTAAGACTAAAGTTAGATGCTTTATTCAGTTATTCTTAACAATTAGTAAATTTTAACTTTAATTATAGCCTATAGGGAGTTAAAAAAAGACACTGTATTTAAAAACATATAAAATTTAAGATTAGATGCTTTAATTTTTTTAACCCTTGAACATTGTATTTTTTAATCCTTGAATACTGTATTTTTTTAACCTTTGAATACTGTATTTTTTTAATCCTTGAATACTGTATTTTTTTTAACAAAAATTTTTAACCCTTGAACACTGTATTTTTAAAAAAGATGTTTTAAAAAAAATTATAGAAGTCAAAATTATAAAGGGAGTAACAAGGTGACATTAATTTCTTTTATTTTTTTAAAACCAAAATTAGATGCTTTAACCTTAAAGGTTATTGAATCTTAACCACAGTTAAGAGGGACACCCCTTTAACCTAAGAGTTTAGGAAAAAAAAATTCACAAGAGCTAGCGCAGGTTAACCATAGTTAAAGGCTGGTTAAGGCGGCTTTGTGAGGTTATGAAATATCTTAAGGGTATAATAGTAATTTTACTAACATGGATAACAAAAAATCTTAAGGAACTTAGGTTATTTGCTAATTAGGAAACAATATTGAGTTAATATGTTATTATTAATAATTTATTTACAAATTATGAAAACTTAAGGGCCTTATACGCAAAAGCCCATATTATTAAGAGTTAATTACTCTCAGTCTCTCACATTTAGTAACCCAAAACACAAAAGAAAAAAAAAACGCAGAAGATGAAAAAGAAGAGGGGAGAGGGTTTACTCACTCACCTTAGGCTTCAGACCTTTGGTGGCTCAGGTGGCGACGACGACCCTTCTCTCGGCTCTCGCAACGGCGACCTCCATGCTCCGGGTATGTTCTTCTTCCTTCATCCTCTCTTCTTCTTCCTCCTTTCTCCTCTCTTCTTCCTTCTTTCTCCTCTCGTCTTTTTATTTTTTTCATTTTCTGTTTCAAACAAAGTGAACCCTAACAGGGTTTCACGAAAAAAAAATTCCACACAAAAAATAAAACCAGAAAAGGGGTTTATTTTTTCTTGTTTTGGATGTTTTTGGATGATTTGGTCAATATTGGTGGGGTTATTGCCGATATCTACGATATATCGACAATAACACCCGATACTGTGTAATTTTTTTTTCTAAATGGTGTAGATCAATGTTACCTAGTTCGCTCGGTTCGAATTCGGGTTCGTAATTCGCAATTCGCCACTCTAGAGTGAACCCGGTTCGCTAAGGGTAGGATGAGTCGGTTCGCTTCTCAGTTCGCTTCTCGGTTCGCTTAGGTTTTTAGTTTGGTTTGCTAGCTTGGTTCGCTTATATAATATTAATATATTATATAAATAATTGTGTAAATAAATATATTATAAATAATTATTTTAAAAATGCATTAAAAATAAGAAAAAAACAAAAAAATGGTTTTATGGCCGGTTCGTGAACCCAGAAAACAAATTCGCCAAATTCAAAGTATAAGTTTGCTGAACTTAAAGAACAAATTCGTTAAATCCAAACAAAAAGTTCGCTGAATCCAAACAAAAAGTTTGCGGAATCCGAGAAACAAATTCGCTGAACCATAGCTATTGGTTTCGTTGATTTTCACGAACCAGAACGAACTGAACACAAACTGGTTCACTCCGAACCAATTCGCGGTTCGAACTAGTGGGTAGCGAACTAGGTAACCCTGGTGTAGATGCATCGGTCTCCACCGATACCGAAATATATCAGCGATATATCGCTGATATTTTCGATATTTCGAACCTTGATTATCGGTACTCTTGTCGGTACACCCCTCAACAGAATGGTGTTGTTGAAAGAAAAAATCGTCATTTGTGGGAGGTAACTCGCGCTCTCCTATTATAGAGTAATGTTCAAAAGTGTTTTTGGGTTGAAGTTGTCCTAACTGCTGTATTTCTTATTAATCGATTCCTCTCTCGTGTTTTGCACTTTCAGTCTTCCTTTCAATTCTTAAAACCTAAGAGTCTTCTATTTTTGATTTCCCCCAAAGTATTTGGTTGTGTTTGTTATGTGCATATCTTGGGCTCCAAAAAAACTAAGTTGGACCCCAAGGCTCTTAAGTACGTCTTCCTTGAGTATTCCTCTCATCATAAGGGATACAAATGTTATCATTTTTATTCTCGGAAGAAATTTTTCTATATGGATATTACATTCTTTTGAGTCTATTTCTTTCTATTTCAATCATTCCTCTCTTCAGGGGGAGAGTGAGTATGAAGGGAGAAGGATTCCATTGCCAATTCCGGTTCTACCTCCCTCATCATTGGCTCTTTATGACTCTGTTACTGCTGCTCAAGAGGAGAATGTTAGAAAATAGGGGGAAATTCAAGTCTATCAATGAAGGGCAAAAGCAAACACGGACTTGGACCAAATCATCTCCTCGGATGATCTAGGTAAAATCTTTCCTATAAGTACTTATTTGCCTCTAGTGTTTATTGATGAATCTACTATTCCTATTGCTCTCAGGAAGGGTAAGAGGTCTTGTACTCAACATCCTATTGCTAACTTTGTATCTTATAAAGCGTTGTTTCTGTCTTATAGGTCGTTTGTGTCTTCACTATCATCGATTTCCATTCCATCTTGTTATCGATGCTTTAAACCAACCAATGTGGAGAGAAGCAATGGTAGAAGAGATGAATGCTCTAGACAAAAATAATACTTGAGAGATGGTAGATATTCCTCAAGGAAAAACTCTTGTGGGATGTGAATAAGGTTAGTAGCCAAAGACTACACTCAGACTTATGGAATTGACTACCAGGAGACATTTAACCCAGTAGCAAAGATGAATTCAATTCGTGTTATCTTATCATTGGCAGCAAATCAGTCGTGACCACTTTACCAACTTGATGTCAAAAATGCTTTTCTCCATGGTACTTTGAAGGAAGAAGTTTTTGTCTTCTCCTGGATTTCACCTTGAAGGAAGTGAAAAGAAGGTGTGCAAGTTGAAGAAGGCTTTATATGGCTTAAAACAATCTCCTAGAGCCTAGTTTGAAATGTTTAGTGCTACTGTAAAGAGAAGGGGATACTCACAAAGTCAGGTTGATCATACATTATTTGTCAGCACCAAGGATGACGCTACAATACTTATCGTGTATGTAGATCATATAGTTGTCACATGAAACAATATGACAGAGATTGAACAACTGAAGAAGTATCTAGCAAGTGAGTTTGAGATCAATGATCTAGGTCTTCTTAAATACTTCTTGGGAATAGAGGTTGCTAGATCTCGCGATGACATCTTTATATCCTAAAGAAAGTACATCTTAGATCTCTTACAAGAAATTGGAAAGCTTGGGACCAAATTGGCTGACACTCCGATTGAACAAAATCACAAAGTAGATGAAATAGATGGAGTTCCTCTGCAAAATGTTGGTAATTTTCAACGATTAGTGGGGCGGCTAATCTATCTCTCTCTCACGAGGCCTGATATTGCCTATGTTGTGAGTATAGTGAGCAGGTTTATGCATGCTCTCAAGTCCACACATTTAGAAGTAGTATACAAGATTTTGAGGTATCTCAAATCATCTCCAGGTAAAAGACTCTTATTCAAAGAACATGGGCATATGCAAGTTGAGGCTTATACAAATGTAGATTGGGTAGGTGCTAAAAATGATAGAAAATCTACATCCGGTTACTGTACATTTGTTGGAGGTAATTTGGTCACATGGCGCAACAAAAAACAAGTAGTAGCTCTAGCGCAGAGGTAGAGTTGGTATATGTGAGTTATCGTGGCTAACGATCCTCATTCAAGAGTTGAGATTTCCAATTGAAGGACCTATAACTTTATACTGTGAGAACAAGTCAGCAATCAGTATAGCTCATAGCTGAGTGTTACATGATATAACCAAACACATTGAGATAAATTGTCACTTTATCAGGGAACAAATCATCCGAGGTGAAGTGTGCACTTCGTATATGAAGACTAATGTTTAACTAGCTGATGTTCTTATCAAGGCCGTTAGTAATGCTCAACTACTTGAAATGTTAGGCAAGATGGCATGATAGATATCTATGCACCATCTTGAGGGGGAGTGTTGATAAGGGTATTTATGGTATTTTATGGTATTAGCTATATTGTGTGTATTATGCGTACCGTATCTAATACGCGTAATACACATAAGGGTAAAAGTGTAATTCTCTTATTTAGTAATAATATATAAAGGAAAGGAGAGACATGAATTATTCATGCTCTCTAACCCTAATCACTTTCTTTTCTTTCTCTTATCTTTTCTTCTCTTTCTCCATTCTCTACCTTATGCTTCCGTCCAAGATATGTTGGGCGCTTTGACTTGAAAGAAATAGAAGGGTGTTTGAAGATGTAGAAGTCACTTGCCTAAACTCTTTTCATTAGTAGAATGGGATCTCCGCTCTTGGTTCTCATCTTCTGGAATTTTCAGGCATTTTTTGGTCGGATTTCATGTCCAGACTGAGACGTGCAGTTTTTTTTTGTTGAGATTCCTCTCCTTTTGTTGTGTTTATTTTGGGGAGTCTTCTCCTTCCTCTGTTCCTGTTAATAATGATTTTGGCAAATTGAATACATTCAAAGGCACTTATCAGAACTTAAAGGATAAGAAACCTAGTTCAGCCCTTGTTCTAAAATAATTTAAATGTCACTTTGATAGTGACTACATTACCCCAAACTCATGTGACTATTCATAGCTCTACAACCAGATGACTACGCCATTTTCAATTGGAAAACAATTAGATATTGTAAAACCAGAAGTATAGATGTTGAAATTTGGGAAAGGCCTTTCCAACACATCTGACGGTTTTTCAGTTGGATACTTAGAGTCGTAGACATCATGTTATGTCCTTTCAAAGACTGGCATTTGAAGATTCAAGACCTCTTCAGTGGCATTTATTCTTCACGACGTGCTCTTTTCTTTGAAAGAACCAATCTTGTGAAACGAGGAGAGGCTTATCACTTTGGTTACATCTACATGGTTTTTTTACTGTGGGTAATGTTATGCTTACTATTTTTTTTCCCTGATCGGTAATAAGAGTCATATAATGTAAACCAAAAAAAAAAGAAAGAATGTACAAATTGAGTTCTTACATGTTTTTTTTATCCATAATTACAACCACATCAATTTTGATTTCTTAAGAACTAACTGACCAATGTAGCAGATAGTGAACATAAAAAGGATAACATAATCATGGTCATTTGAGCACTACCTATTCATAAAAATCTTTGCATATGCACTAAAAGGGGACATAGGACTATAGGAGACTCAAAATGAATATATTGAAGCTTAACATAAAGCTATAATGTAACCTTTGATATGGACTTGGAAGAAAGTATGGTACCTCAGAATCCAAGCTCATAAATGTTGGAACATGAAAATGGTTACATAAATCTCATTAACCAGTGTTACCTAGGCACGCCGTATGGCCGTACGGATGTTAAGTGTCCAGGTGTCTAGAGGATTGCTTTGAAATATCATATCAGATGGAAAGCATACTTACGTCCAATGTCAAGTGTAACGAAGTTCATAGAATAAGTAAGGCTTCAGTTCTCATGTGGGCTTGAGTAACTATAATAAATGCTAGTATTTGGTATCCTTTAGATTTCTCATTTTTGAGCTATTGAATTATATGTTTACTTAAGTCTTTTTGCTTATCTAATTTTTCCTGGATGGTTAATGTATTTTGGTTAAGGAGAATGAAACCTTACATGATAGTGTCTGGTTGCTCATCCCAATATCCGTGTTACCCAAGGATTCGACCCTAGAGGAGGGGAGGGGGGGGTGAATAGGGTCTATGACAAAATCAAATTTTATCCTATTCCTTTAAGCGTAATTTCAATTTTAACAAATTAAAAGGAAATATAATTTATGCAATTCTACAATCAATGAAAAACAATAAAGTAAATGAGAAGGGAAAGATTTAAGAGAATGCAAACACCAAGACGTTGTTCACGAGGTTCGGCAATCCTGCCTATGTCCCCGCCTCAAGCTATACCCACTAGAGGATTGTCTACGATTTACTCAATTGCCAATCTTCTTACGGGTGATGAACAAACTTTTACAATGCATGAAAATCCCTTCTCTTGACTTTGGTCTACTTTACGGGTAGAGACTACACCTTTACAAAGCTCCCCGCTTCAAGGACAAGAATCCACCGATTCTTGATTTTCACATACTTGTTGAGAAGTGTTTTACATTCTGAAATTGCTCCTTACACGAGATGATAAATCATTTGAACACTCTCTAAGAGTCTCAAAGAAATGGAGTTGAATAACTCAATTTGGACTCTTTTGGGTTTTCTAGGTTTTTAGCTCAAATGATTGATCAATGAATGATAGAGTGAGTTATAGAATGATTGGAAGGATTGAATTTATTCTTTTTGTTCATAAATCATTCCTATTTATAACTCAAGAGGTTTTATGGCCGTTGGAAGAGCATTGAAAACGAAAGGAGCCGTTATAGCATATTCTGCTTCCCGCATGAATTCCTCGACTAGTATGAAAATACTCTTTGCATTCGTCGACAAGATCAAGGCCAGAAAGTTACAGTAGCTCTTGTAATTCCATTCATTGACGAGTCCTCTGTTATTTCACAGAAACCTCATCTTTTAATGACCTTAATGATGAGAATGGTTTCCTCGGTTTTTTGGCTCATCTGTATCATGTTTTTGGTCTTTCCAAATGATGTCCTAGGGCCTTGTAAAGTTATCCAATTTTGGTCTAAGGCTCCTATGGTCATTCTAGGCTTTGAGTTTTTCAAATAACCAAACTTTGAGGACTTTTACATAAGTCCTAAAACACTCTCTCACTGAAATATAAAACAATAAAACCTTCTAAGAAAGACTTCATTCTTCAACTTGATCTTGGGTCTTAATTTCATCTTTAAGCTTCTTTAGACTTCATCTTCATATCTTGGACTTTGATTGATCTTTAATATCTTCAACATGATCCAATTTGACTTGCTTGACTTGATGTTGAATCTTTTCATGAATGATGTTTTTTTCATGTTTTTTCCTTGAATGAATTTTCTAATGCTCTTGGTATTTTGATTTTCATATAAACTCAAACGAGACATTAGTAACAGAATGACATTACATTATTGTGTTATCATCAAAATTAATGGTGTTACCTCAGGTTAAAAACCTAAAGGCTAACAATCTGGTGTTCATTTTTTTATGCGCGTGTACATCTATACAAGAATCCTTTCCACATTACACTCAAGCTCACACGTGTATTTTTGTAGGATTACTTCCTATATATTGCACAACACTAACCTCATGATCGATTGTTTAATTCTTTGTGAATTAAACACTAGAAGCCAGCAGTAATTCCTAGCCATTGTATTTGAGTGTTGCTGGTAAAAAAAATGTATATGAGCATTTTTTATTTTGTGTGGACCTGGACCCAATGCTTCTCATATATGGACTCTGCGGACCTGTCGCAAAGCCAAATCAAAGGATTTTGCAAAATTTTTACACCGGCTGCAAACCTGACCCAAGCATCCCCCTTCACCTGGACTTGGGACCAGCAACCTACCACAAAAACCATGATGAATGAATGCTCAAAAGTCAACAATAGGTCTATCTTTTTTTGATGGTTCACTAGAGGGCAGGCCAATCATTCATGGGATCAGTGAGTAACCATACCACGTCCTTCTCTGTGTGGGATAAATCCCACAACTTCATGCATCTTAGCATTGTGGGTCAATATTTATCTTATTTTTGTTGAATATTTAGCCTCTTTAATATAAGCTCTTGATGTTTAAACTACTATCTTGCGTATTTTTTTAGTCCATTTGTTTCTAATCATGTGTCTTTTTATTATGTTGGTTTCACAGTTGTATGCTGGTCGAATCATCCTACAACAGGAGCATGCTGTTCCAGTCCGTTTCTTTGCCAAAGAAGCTGCTCCCCCAGCCCTCAAGGGAGATGGTGAGTGTTTCTCCTTGTTTTCAGAAATTCCATTATAGATTGCTTTCTCCTTTAGACAGCTGCTTTAGATAAGATCCTCGCTTCCAAGTTTAAACCATTTGAGAAATAAAGGATGGTGAATAGCAAACAGATGCTATATGTGTCTGTTTGAGGAGTCAGTGGACCATTTGTTGCTGTATTGTCCTCTAGTAAGATAGATAATGGGATAAGTATTTATTTCGTTTAATGGTGCAGTGGGTCTTTCCTCACAGGTTTAGTATTTTTATCTCCCACTCAACGAGAGCAGTGTGGAATTTTCTCCTGGGGGAGATTTGCTAGAGCGTGTGGGAGGAGAAAAATAGAAGGGTGTTTGAGAATCTCTCCCATCCAAAACAGAAAAGTTGGTCATAACTTTATATCACAAAGCTTTTGTTCTCTTGGTCTGCACTGAGGGAGGACATTGAACTAACTTTATATCACAAAGCTATTTTTCTCTTAGTCTGCACTGAGGGAGGACATTGAACTCTTCAATCTGTCAACTTTCTTCTCTTCAGTTTAGGGATTTCAAGCAGTGCTTTTTTTTGGATTGGTAATTAAGCATATTGAATATATGGAGAAGAAATTACCACCCTATACATATAGAAGAGTTTACTGAGCAGTAAACTCCTACCTACGAGAACAAATTAACAAAAGATTGAGGACTAACTCTAATCAATACAAATTCCTCAAAACAAAGAAGACCAAAGGACCAATCTCACTCAAGGTACTCTCCCAAATCAATGTTTCCTCGACGATTTGAACATCAATGTAAGATTAATTGTCTGATACTTGAGCACATATGAGGACAGAGAGAGTGAGTCCTCAAAGACTCAAAATCCTCTCATTCCAAATCGTCAATGAGATAATCCCTGTCAGAACAACCCAAATCACCTCCTGTGTACCATCTTTACTGACCCTAGACTAACAAGATAAAAAGTCCTGAAAGGATGAAGGGAAGACCCAATCTACTCCTTAAATGGAATAGAAAATGTCCCTAAATCACAGATGCAATAGGGTAATGTAAGAGCAAGTGGCCCACGGATTCTTCCACGCGGAGGCATAGAAACCAACAAGTACTCATCCTCCATTCCTTTTTTTGAAGTTATCATAAGTGAGAATCTTATCTAGAACTGCTATCCAAAGGAAAATGATTAGGAATGGTCCGATTCCCAATAGGCCTACCATGTGATGTTAACGAAGGAGCTAAAATTAGGGACTGTAGTAGTGAATAATCAACTAAAAACACTGACACTAAGGCATCTTTATCTGTGGCAAGAAGGGGGATATTTCCAACCTGTCTTTGATTTTCATCGAATCACACCATAGGTCCTTCTAGAATCTAAGCTCCGACCCATTGCCAACTTTAGACCTGATGAAAGGCATTAATAAAATTGCAATCGCCATAATCCCTTTCCATAGGCCCAACCCATGGTCCCAAGGACGCTTCATATTTTGCAACTATTGGCTTTTCCCAAAGGCTTCCCATTTGCTTAACAATGCCGTATTCACTTGAGCTAGGGGCTTCAGATTAAGGCCGTTAGCCTTCAATGGATGACATACTCAATATCATGCTACGAGATGATATTTGAAGGCTAGCGGCCTTAATCTGAAGCCCATTCACTTGAGCTAGGGGCTTCAGATTAAGGCCACTAGCCTTCAATGGATGACATACTCAATTTCATGTTACGAGATGATATTTGAATTTGTCTCTATCATTCCATAGGAATTTTCTCTGCATTCGTTCTAAGGTATCCGCTATCGAGCAAGGAATGGTAAAGGAAGGCAGATAATATGTTGGAAGACTACAAATGGTGCTTTTGATGAGTGTCAATTTTCTCCCTTGGAGAGGAACTTTGACTTCCAGCCGGCTAGTCTACGGGCAAATCTTTCAACGAGGGGCTATGATGCTTTAGACTTATAGCTAGACCCCAATAATATACCAAGATAAACTGAAGTAAAGTTTTGACCTTACCCCCTAAACATGCAGCGAAAGCTTCCATGTTCAAAATGTTTTTGACCCCAATCATCTCACTCTTGCCTAGGTTGATTTTCAAGCCTCACACCGCCACCAAACACCTAAATAGACATTTGAGGTGGTATAGTCAACATGAAGCCTCATAGAACACCATGGTTTCATTGGTGAATTGGAGATTTGGAGGTGGGAAATGCTGAGGCTCTTTTGACCTATGGAAACCTCCGTAAGCTATGCCATTTGCTTTGGATAACATCTTGCTCGAAGTCTCTGACACAATGATGAACAAAAAAGGTGAAAGGGGGTCACTTTGTCTCAAACCCCTAGAGCTCCTAAAACAACATGTCGGGCTCTCATTAATTAAAATGGAAAATGACATGATGAGAGACACGTCGACATCCACTTCTTCTACTTAATCCCAAAACTCATTTTGCCTAGGGAATTCTAAGAACTTCCAATTCACGTGATCATTTGCGTTCTCCTTGTCAATTTTAGACTGGATGCCCGAGATTTTTGCTCTAATACCGTCATCAATACACTCATTGGCTATCAAGATGCCATCTAGAATATGTCAATCCCCATAAAAGCACCTTGGTGAAGGGAGATAATCGCTCCTAAGACACCCTTCAATCATGACGCTTGTTCATGTTTGCTATTATATCTTTGTTATTTCACTCCCCTGTGATCTTTTTCCTTGTACATATTTCTTTATCTAATTCAATTTGCATTTACGGATAAAAGAACGTTTTAGGTATGAACACACTTCATCTGTAATCTACTTTGCCTCACTCAATTTTATGATTAAATGACTCCTAATGGCAAACCCATAAGCTATACCTTGCACGGCTCTCATGAAGAATAGTTTACAGAAATGTTTCAAGACTCAATTCCTAGGTCTTTCTTGTGAGACTCTGTGTGTGTGTGCGCGCGCGTGCACGTCTGCATGTGTGTGTGTGTGTGTTGATATCTTGATCTCTCAAGACCGGTCATTGAACCCTGAATACTCTGAAGCATAATCCTAGAGAAGTGTGTGCTTTGAGCCTCATGAGGTGGTGGTGCATTCTGTCCTGTCATAATACACATGCCTGAAATTGTAGTTCCTTTTTTTAGTTCGACAAAGAGAAAGACTGAAGAAATACTTGCAGAAGCAGGGTCATGCAGACTTGAGCCCAAAAAGAGGAAAAAAATAAGACTACACAAAAACCTCCAAATAGGCATAGCACTTCCCTAACCATCTGCATCACCCTCCAGCAAACAAACTACCCTCATCGGAGTTCAGACTTGTTTAAGTTGCTGGAACCAGTTTTCCTGAAGTTTTGAAGGGCCATTTTGAAATATTTATACTTGTTAAATGATTAAAGGGTTGACAGAATTCTTAGAGCATCATTTCCCTTCCTATGAGAGATTTGCTGACTCCCTCTCTCATTTATGCAATGCAAATGAAGCCATCATGTTTAATAATATATTACCATGGGTCCATGATGCAATTGTCATATATTATTATTATTATTAAACATGATGGTTTCATTTCCATTGCATTCATCTCACGAAACCTAAAATAATATCTTTAGAGAATATGCATCGTGAATTTGATCTTCTAGGCCATTCATGTAGAACTTATTTATGATTGTACTATTGATTGTTGACTTTAATTTTGATGTTATGCTTTCTCTGACAAATTTATGGGAGTTATCATTAATTTTTTTTGTTTTTTAAAATTTCTCTCATGCATTCGACGATAGATCAAGTGTGCTTGTTACATTTTTCTGCTGTCCCTATGATATATTCTTGCATAAGTTTGAATATTTAGGTTTTTGTAATAAATTCTTGATGCAATTTTTGTCAACATTTCATTGTCTCCGATTTATTATTGCTGACAATTGCATATATTTGGGCTGAAAGAGATGTTGAAGAACTTAGAATTTTTTCAGTAAATACTCGATGCACGTTTCATTTTGTCTCCGATTTAATATTGCTGACAATTGCATATGTTTGGGTTGAATGTTTGGGTTGAAAAGAGATGTTGAAGAACATCTTTCTTGAGGTTAAGAAGAAATTCGAGACAGCCATTGGCATACTTCGAAAGGAGAAGATCACAATAGATCCAGAAGATCCTGCTGCAGTAGCTCAGTATGCAAAGGTCATGAAAACTGTAAGAGAAAAGTGAGATTCTCATGTTGTGATTTGTTAGTCTTTTTTATTTGTCATCTACTTGTCCAGCGTCTTTCCTTTGATTTAGAAGATACCTCCCCCCTCTCTCTCCCTCTCTATCCATCTATGTATCTATACATACACACACACACACACACACACACGCATATATATATATATATAGGAATGGTAACATCTCCTTAAGCATAGAGAGGCATCTCTATGCATGACATGTATGAGTACCTCATGGTACACATTATTCAGATCGTTGATTCTGAATTCCTGAGGCCCCCCCGTGGCACACCCGGAGGAAGTTACTAGGAATGTTCTATTAGGGAAAACAGAATATGCAGAAATATTATATCATGCCACATGTATGACATACACGTAACTCACACACAACCCTAATTTTATTATCTTAGTATAAGATTTGTATCTTGAGATGTCTTCCTGTTTTAAGATTTCATGTCTCATGGACTATATAAAATCTCTTTAGGGATCATGCAATATTATCCAAGAATAACCAATAATGTCTCGTTGTTAACATGGTGTCAAAGCAAACTTATTTGACCCTGCATTGGTCGTCCTTTATTGATCTCACTTCGACTCGGCAGTCGGCATCACTTGCTCCCCATCAGGCACAAAACCTTTTTTTTATCTTTTTATTTTTTTCATCTTTTGATTTCAATGCGGAACCTAAGTCATCACCATATGCCACCCATCCGTTGCCATCGCCGGCCACATAGATCTTTGCTGTTATTGTGCACCTTGCCACCCCAAATGTGGTGTTCACTTTGCCTGTCTCTCTTGGAAGCCGCCGTCTTTGCCCTACAAAATCACCATCATTACTAGCTGCTATTTGAATTTGTCAGAAGTTGCTGCCAGGCTCATCTTCTCTTTAGCCCTCACGGGCCATCTTCTCTTGGCCCCCCTAATATTTGGCCCATAGAGAGCCACTTATTTTTCATTCTCTTCTCTTGCCCCACTTATATTGGCCTTCTTTTCTTGGCCCATAGACTTTTTATCTTTGGCCCATCGAGGTCTAATTATCTTGACCCACTTATTGTGGCCCATACAGGTTCTCTTCTCTTTGGCCCATTGAGACCAACTTCTGTTGGCCCATATAGTCTCTCTTCTCCTTGGTCGCTGAGGCATACATATCTAATATCTTGGCCCATAGAGGTCATCTTCTTTTTTGCCCACCGATGCCCACTTCTTTTTGGCCCTCATGGCAAAATCAACCTTATGAAGATTGGTCAATCTCCATCAGTTTGAGGGGGAGTATGAAGGAGAATATGTAATGTATAAAAATATTAGATTTGTAGTAGTTTAATATATTTGAGATCGTCTTCTTGTTTTAAGGCTTCATATCTCATTGTCTATACATACCCCCTTTAAGGTATGAGCAATGATTTCGATCTATGTCCCACATAGGAATGTTGCCTAATTTGGAATAACCTCAAAATCGCAAAGATTTGGAATCATTGACTATTCTAAGTATGAGGGAAAATAGGAACCTTGAACTATCCAATGGTAAGGAAATGTCTGCAATAGAAAGTCTTGGTAAGAGATTCATTTGTGCTACGGGAAGGTGTTAGGCACCCTTAAACACCTCTGCTAAAAAGCAGTTGCCTACTCCCTAAATCCAAATTAGACTAAGACTGAAACCCTATTGAAATTCTTAATTTTGTTGACGTTTGTTTTTAAGGATATCATACTAGAATTGGAAATATGTTAATTTAAGCAACAAATCAGAAATGAAAACATGCTAAGACAGTTTAGTCAACATTCACCCAAAAATAGTAAGTAGTAAGTAGTAACATGCTACTTTTAGTAAAGGAAACTATCAATAATAACAACAATCACAAGAATAGCAATAAATAACAAAGAAGGAAACTAACATAAGTTTCTAACCTAAGCATCTGAACCCGTTTAGGGTTGTAGATTTTTTGGAATTGCTTGAATAGTTACAGCTCATGTAGGGATGGAGCATGGTGTGAGCAAGCTTGGCTAATCCTAAGGCATAACCAAATTTCTAATTTGCTATTGGATAAAACCCAAAATCTGGAAAATTGAGAGCAAAAAATAAAATACCAAAGCATAGGGTTTTATGGTCCAAATCTTGAGGAAACATGTTGAATAAACAGAAAATCTTATTGGTGGTAATCTCAGTGCCGCTAGCTTGAGATAAGCCAAAGTTGGCACTCAAACCAGCTCCATCACAATAATACGATATATAGATGAAAAGCAACTGTCGGCATTTAAAATACCGCCAGTATGGAATGTAGGAGCAATAGAACTTGTAGTGCCAACAACAGTCTTTGATTCTGTGCTTTATTTACAGCACACTGGATTAAGCTATTACCCGGAACTTGTATAAGCCATAACTTAGTCTTTCGAAATTCAAAGCAGTCCTGGTTTTTTGCTACTTGCTCCAAATTTAACGGAGAATAAAATATAAAAACTGAGGAGCAGTCAAAGGTGTCTGATTCTGGGTCCAAAATACATCAGGCTATAAATGCAGGTACCGTATAATGATCTTAGAAATAAACAGAGGTCATAGTCAAGTTTAGAGGGTCGATAAATGTCTAAATATTGAATTTCAGAGGCGATTCATTCGAGAAGAGGCTAATTGCACCATACAAAAATAGATCAAAACCCAGGCCTGATCAACTGTGCAGACAAACCTGAATGGAAATCACCGTGGCCAGATATGATCTTTGACTGAATTATAAGGTCCAGGGATCAAATTTAGGGTGATTCTGATCTTATTTGTCCACAATAACAAATTTCAAGGGATTAATTAAACTAAACCTGTGATTAAATCTAACCTAAGGTCCAAATTCAATTAAATTAAACAAATGCATCTTACGCACTTCAAAATCAGAGATTAGAATCCACCATTTCCAAACGTCTTATGTAATCTTTTATCTTCCTCATACAAAGATAATCAAAAGAAAAAAAAGAGTAGAAGATAGTATCTAACAAACAAAGAAAAATAAATTGCTTAAATAATCCCAAGGCTGTTGGATGCAGGATGAAATGTAATCCAAAGTAGCCAGACAAAATAGGTTCCTCCTTGATGAAAATTGATTTGAGAAAAAGTAGGAGATAATTGCTTTTTGGAGAATTTTCCTTTGAAAACCCCAAAATAGCAATTAAATTCCTCTAAGGCTACTTTAAAGTTGAAAGTATGAGAGGTGGAAGTCCTGAATTTGGAACCTTGAGGGGTTTGATATAGATGTCCCTTGAGTGCAAATTTTGGTGTTTCTAATTCAAATTCAGAAAGCCGATCAAATCTGGAAACTTTAGGTTGTGGTAATCGTATTACTGTCAACTTGCAGTTGGGTTAAAAATCACATTGTTGGTATTTATACTACTGACAGGTGCGCAGGAAGGATAAACATAGTTAGTCGTAATTATGTCACTGCCAATTTCAGCCATAAATTCTAAATTTGTTTTTA
Source organism: Tetracentron sinense (assembly GCA_015143295.1). NCBI lineage: Eukaryota > Viridiplantae > Streptophyta > Magnoliopsida > Trochodendrales > Trochodendraceae > Tetracentron > Tetracentron sinense. The sequence goes on along the minus strand of CM026555.1, from coordinate 24,984,886 downwards.
CTTTTTAGAAGTCTCCTTTTTTTTAGCACCTTCTTTTAGAGAATATTTGCATCGTTTGGAGAAGATACCGACTGAAATAGCACTTTAAACACCAAAGCCTTCAACTCAAAAAACCTAATTTTTAAAATGCAAACCCTAAAATGCATGCCACTTTTTATAGGTAAAGCGACACATGTCACTATATGATTGATTTAAAACTATTTCCCTTTTTGAATGCAATTTTAAATCTGAAAAATGTCCAATTTTATTTGAATAAGTATTTTTGGAAAAGATGAGATAAATGTGTCAATTTTATTAATATTTCACCTCCGGAGCATTTTGCTCATTTATGCAAAAGTCGAGTGTTTTTGGTAAATTTATGGTATAGTTACCAAACACCCGTATGATACTTTTAGAGGGGGTCGCCACTTTTGCCGTGTTACGTATTATATGCGTATCTCTGTATAATAGCCGTTTAATACGTGAATTACATATTAAACGTGTACAATACACATATTTTTGCCGTACTTTTACTGTGTTTAACACATATTCCATATTAAATGATTGTTATTATTTAATATCATGATTTTTATTTATTTATAATTATGAATTATTTTTTAATTTTCCCATATTTTTATCGTGTTTTTGCCGTATAACACCCATACTTCTCGAATGGAGCATAGGCGTATTATACCCGTACCTGTACTTGGTAACTATGTTTATCGGGGATTCTTGGAGGATCTTTGATAGGTCATAGGAGGTCCCGTAGGACCCACAGGAGTGCAAACATGGGATGTTTATATAGGGTTCATGCAATATCGTCCAAGAATTATTAGTAACCTCCTATTGTAAGTTGTAACTTCTTCTCTATGATTGATGTTGTTTTGTGCGACTCAAAATACATTGGGTCCACTGATCTCATTAATGTTCGGTCAAACCCTTTCGATAATTGCACAGCTGCACCCCATAATTGGCTTGATGGGTGATTTTCAGCCATTGATTTTGAGCATTCTTTTCAAAGTTGGCTTGGGTCTAGTTCGGGAACATCCCAAATACGATAAAGCACTAGGTCCTCCAGATCATTGTTAAAGTGTTCAAAATCAAAGGGGGTGTGAGTTCACCAAGGAGTTGGCCAATATTTATGAAGTGACTTCCATTCCCAGTCTTCTGTTATGTGATAGTGTTTGTTACGATCTAGTTCCATTTCTTTGTAATGCTTGAAACTGGTTAGACGGTATTGATGCCAAACTTATCTGTTTATGCTAGAAGCAGGAAACTGTATGCCTTTGTCCAATATAACTGATATAGTCAATTAGTGTATCTTTTTATGCCTGAAAGCAATTACTTTTTGCCGCTCCAACTATTACACTCATACAATTATTGATGATAGATATTCTTACTGATGTCTTTCCATTCATCAATGTAGTTTAAAATGGCTTCCTAGTTGCATTTACTTCATCTCTCTGTCAGTGAAGCTTGAATTAAGAAGACGAAAACAGAACCAAAAGTTGTGTCTATTGGTTGATTTGTCTGTTACTCACATTACTTGTGCTCCTGGTCCTTCCTGTAATCTCATGCTGCAATGACTGACAGTCAAAGAATGCAGACATAGTCATTTCCTTCACCTTATTAGCCTCAGTCCTCTAAAAAATTCCTCAATCAGCTTTCAGCTTATTAGCTTTAAGTTTCAAATAAGCTTTCATTTTATTAGCTTTCAGTTCCCAGTCAACTTTGGCCTTATTAGCCCATCACTTTTGGCTTAAACACCTGAAATACTCTGTATATCCGACTCTGTAATCCAAGGACAAGCATCAGAGGGTATCTATCCTTGCATATTTTACCACAGTCTCAGTAACCATACTGAGTTTTTACAGCATCTACAGTAACCACTATTTTGTAGCTACAATGATTGGTACCAACAGATTCCACTTCAGTCAACTATAGTGATTGGTACGACACGATTTCCCGTCAATCAACTACAGTAATTGCTACAGTAGAGCCTTATCAGAATCCTTCGAGGGACATTGGTATGCATAGTGTCCACGGCCTTGACAATTAAAGCATTGGACTGATTCGGTCCCTCTAGGATTAGTTGCTCCCTTTCCTTTGGTATCTGAACATTGGGTGGAGTGCTAGTCTTCGTGTTAGGCGCTTGATTCCTAGTATTAGGTATAGTTACAAAGTTCTCCAATTTTTTCAAAAAATTCCGAATAATACCTGACTTTTTCATCAAACGATTAATTCACGAAGTATTTGCTACTAATTGGAAAAATAATAATTTTTTCAAAAAGTCGTGAATTTTGTGAATTAAATACGAATTATTTACTACTTCTTGAAAAATTTCAGAATAAATATGAAATATATTTGTTTATAATTTTAATAATTAGCAATCTTATTTATATATATATTTTATATTGCCCGACATTTTCCCGATTTTTTTTCGAATTTTCAGTATTTTTACCAATTTTTTATGAACTTTTCCCTTGACGAAATTTTTTCCGAACCCTGATTTTAAATATGGCATTTGGTGTTTCTCCTGAAGGAGTGGACCTATTGACAAGATTGTGGGAATCAATTGGTGTAGTAAATTGTGGTATGGTGAATTGAGGTTGTAGATACCACCCTAGCTCTTGCACCACTTGATAGGCATGATCTAAGGTGCTAATATCATGAATGAGTTCTCTTTGGAGTTATGAATGGAGGCCCGTTCTGAACCTAGAGTGGGTGACTAGACAATCCTCCCTTACATTGTAGTGCATCATATACTCATCAAATTTTGTAATGTAATCGGTGGTAGACATAGAGGCTTGCCTAAGGGATTGTCACTGTTCTATGAGTTTCTCATGATAGGTCAGAGGAAGGTATTTCTCTTTGAGTTTTTCTTTAATCTCAGCCCACTAAACAATGGGGTCCTCACCTGATCGCTCAACTCATCGCTCAACATTGATCCAATAGAGTTTTGCTTGGTCCACCAGTTTCATCTTGGCGAACCTGACTGTATGACCTTCAGACATTTCATACCATTCAAAGTAGCGTTCAAGTCAAATCAATCATCAAAGCTCGAGGCCTCAATCTTGATGGCTCTCACATGTCAATCATCTGGATCATAGGGATCCTGATACTCGACAGGGCGATGATTATCGAGCTCTCTTCCATGGCCTAAGCCTCAGTCTGCACCTTGGCCTCTACCGACACCTACATTATGACTCCTTTTTTTGACGAGAACAACTAATCAAACATGTCTTCTTCTTCTTCTTCCAAATGTTGGTCATTTTGATGGGAAGCCTCAAGAACAGCTAATTGAACCTAATGCTCTGATGCCAAAATTGATGCGGGACCTTGCAACTAACGTAGAAGATGCAATTTAGAGACCGGAAATCGAATTCCAGTTAATAATGAAAATTATAGAACACCTAGATTTCAGAATTATAATTAAAAAAAAATCCAAAAAGGGAATTATTAAAGTCCTAGGTCAAGTAATGACCCCGCAATAAATGAATTTTCAAATCTGATTTGGGTGATCGTAATGGAAGTGTGAACTTCTACTAGCTTAGGAATTTAGAATAATTGTCAATGTAAATTCCTTATTCAATTGAGGAATTGATGCAAGATCATGCAACTAACCTAGGAAGATGCAATTTAGAGATCGGAAATCGAATTCCAGTTAATAATGAAAATTATAGAATACCTAGATTTTGGAATTATAATAAAAAAAAATCCGAAAGGGAATTATTGAAGTCCTAGGTCAAGTAACAACCCTGCAATAAATGAATTTTCAAATCTGATATGGGTGATCGTAATGGAAGTGTGAACTTCCACTAGCTTAGGGATTTAGAACAATTGTCAATGTAAATTCCTTATTCAATTGAGGAATTGATGTAGGAGCATGCAACTTGTGACGCCCCGAACCCGCGCCTAGGGAATCAAGTTCCGAGACGCGTGTCCGTTCATCAAATCATGCAAGCGGAAGACTTTACCCGCGAAAATGCGGAAAATTTAAACATTTATCAGATGCTTCCAAAAAGCAAATAACACATGTCATCATAATAGTCATCATACAAACCATATACCTGTATTATTTACATCAAGTTTGTTTTACAAAAGTAGGCGCCTCTATCACGCCAGGTACAACTTGTACAAGCTTCCAAAATGTCCAGATAGACTTTTCACTTACTGGTCAGCAACTCCAAGATCTGCTGACACAAAAAGTCAGTGAGCTATGAAGCCCAATAAAACCATAATCTTTCTAAACTATTTTCCACATAATAACACGCATCAATAATGATATAATAAGCAGTTCAATTTGCAGGTTACAGTAAAATAGAACAGTATATAATAAATTGTGACCCAAGGTCACTTAGGGTTACGTCACCCTAACAGAGGTTCCCGACCTCACATTACTTTCTAATTATGAGGTTCAGTTATGAATGTACTATATTACCAAATTATCGTTTCGATCATCAATCATGTTTCATTTCGAGTCCTAAGACTCTATTAATTGGCCACAGCCCACAAATGTTTAGCTTAAAGTCTCTAAATCATAACCATAATACATTGAGTCATTTAGACTCACACACGCTGTTCCGGCTTTCACCTGAACATGACCAAACCTTGGGTATCACCTGGAATCCAACGATTCCATACCGAACCATGAGTCCACCAACTCAAACAAATACACCAACCCTGAGTATACCAACTCAGACCACTTCGTATCCGAAGCTTACACACACAACACGGGCATTCACCCAATAAGGACATTTTTCCATTCAATTGACTGGCCACATCTACCGTGTATTCGCCGCCATCGCCCTAGGTATCAGTTATGAAGGAACCCCAACCAACCTGCCTACCGTCTGGCTAGTTTACGGAAGAACCCCGACATCTATACCAGTGCCGACATCTCCTGACGTTCCACCAAGAAGGGACCCCGATAGACACGGTGCCGACATCTTCTAACCCACCCAGAGAGGAACCCCGGACTATACACTATCTGATGTTCAGCCACTTTAAACTTCCTAGGACTCCGACATCTCCTGACTATCAGTCACGGAGGAACCACGGGCGCTATGCAGGACACCGCCACTCCTGACCTAGTCCAAGAGGCACCACAGACGACCTAGACAAACAGACCGACATCTCCCGACTATCGGTCACGGAGGAACCCCGGGCCTTACTGGACATCGTCTCTCCTGACCTAGTCAAAAAAGAACCACGGACTATACTTAATCCTGGTTAGATTTTCTAGCTGTAGACACCCTATTTTGCATGGGCCTGAAAAGCCCGATGATGCCAAGTACTGATAGAGAGAGACGATGAGATCCGGACTCCAAAAAATCCAAGGTCAAAGTCAAAAAAGTAAAAGTCCAACTCTAAACCGAGCCCAAACCAACCCAGACCCCAGGGGGCAAGGCCAATTTAGCTTAAAGTTAACCCGCGCCCTCTAAAAGGGCGCGCCCCTATGTTTGGCCTAATTCGGTTCCTGCGGCTTTTTGAAAGGCGCGATTTAGGAAAAACCTTAATTTTGACTTCGTTTTGCGTGCCAACGTATTTTGGGGTTATTTTTTAGTCCCACATCGCCCAGAAGAAGCGAAATCCTTATTTTTCATCTTATAAAAAGGAGCCTCACCCCACCCCATTCCAAAACTTTGAAGAGGCTCAGTTTTGCCAACCCATAACATTGGAAAATCCTCTAACTTTGGTGTGAGCCTTCAAAAACCCAGAAATTCCAGCCATCGAAACTATCAACCTAGGGTTAATTCTCACCAACTTTAAGAAGAAGTCATCGGAGTTCGGATCTCACGGTATCATTCTCTTTTCAAATACTTGGAACATCTAAGAGGGAAAAGGTATGCTACATTCCCATCTTCTACTTCTACCGGTCCAAGTCTCTTCTTCCCTCGCTTTCTCTAAGTAGCTCGGCGATTTCCCTCTTCACGGTTGTGCGGACGAGGAAATCCGGGTGAAGGAAAGGGCCGGAAGACCGGATCTTCGACTTCTTTTTCAGTTTTCTTTATTGTTAGTAGTTTTGTTCCTTTTCCACCTAAATGTAGGCGGGGCCCTTCTTAACTCGGTCGAGGAGAGAAGTGTGGCCGTTCGCCGATTTAAGGAAAAGAGGTTTTGTCGCGCAAGTAGAGAGAAACTCACCCTAACTCGGTCGAGGAGGGGTGACTTTCCAATCTCGAAATAAAAGAAAACAAGTGGAGAGTAAATCGCCTTAACTCGGTCGAGTAGGGGCGGTTTTCAATCTCGAAATGATAAAAAATGAGAAAATGATTTTAAATTAATTTAACGGAGAAAGTTAAGAGCTAACCGTCGCTCGACGGATGAGGTGGGGTGCCTAACACCTTCCCCAACTCATAAGAGAATCCCCGGACCCAATCTCGGTTTTTATTTAATCGAGGGTTCTTAATTGTGGGTGACCAATCACACCCGGAATCTTGATTGGTGGCGACTCTAACAGATCTCATCTTCTCATTAGTTGAAAAACACGGATGTGGGGAGGAGATCGACCCGGGCCGGCTATCGCACACTAACCACAGGCTAACCCCAGTTAACCCAAGCCTCGCTTGATTAACTGAAATACTTGGGCCTTGCGCCCGTGAACTAACTCCAGTAATATACCGTCCCATTAGGGAGCGTTTTCAAGCTAATGGATGTCTCCATAGCCTTACAAGACATGCAAAACAATTTTTCGTCACCCTAGAGTGGCGATACAATTTACCCGGGACCCGATCTGGGCTCCCCGATGGACCACATAAAATCACAACATCACATAGGGGTCTCCGACCCTTTTTCATTCACGTCAAAAGACATGCATATACTTCACATAAAATAATATAACAAAATAAGCCAAAAAGAAAAGAAAAGAAAAGAGAGGGGTTTTACCTGTTTTACGCGTTTCGAGGCGACTGGCGCAAAAAGGGGCACCGCCAACACGTCCGGGAGGGCGATCAACCCCAAGATAAAGCTCCTCTCTCTCTAACTTTCACTCTCTCTACCTTTTTCTCTCTCTCTACACGCAAATCGAGGCGTCAGAGAAGAAATCAGACGCCGCCAACGCGTTGGGAACGTCGAAAAACCCTAAGGGGACCTCCCTTTCCCTTTCTCTCTCTTCCTTTCTCTCTCCTCTTTCTCTCTCTTCCTTTCTCTCTCCTCACTTTCTCTCTCTAAAAAAAAATCTGGCAGAGCACTGTTTGCAATTGAAACCGTGAGCAAATGAGGGGCTGGCCCCCATTTATATATGCCTTAAATGGGGCTAGATCATGTGCAAAAGCACATGACCCAATTAGTGTGGAAAAAGTGAGGTTGACCAAGTCAACCACTTTGACCGGTTTGATTGGATTTTTTCACTTTTCACGTATATGCCCTCCGATACCCTGCTATATGACACCCGACAGTAACGAAACTTCAGGTGACCGAACTTGGGGCAGTCCGACACCTACTGTAAAAATTTCGGGGAAAAATACTGAGTTTTGACAGCTATACTTTAGTCCGGAAGAAAATTATAAAACCCACTAATTTTCTGATTTCGGACACAAAACACGCTGTCGCTTCTTCGTTTGAGATTACTAACTGCCGAGACGACAGACATTAGTCCCCATGGCCGACCGACACGCATTAGTGCCAACCGCACGGATTTCTATTAGGATCTCTAACAGATATTGGCCCCCCCTTAATTTCTGGAAGTATTAAAATTTCCCGTTTTTCTCAATTTTATCACACATAATGGTCCCGCGGTCCCGTGAAATGGTACATGACGGAACCGATATAGCAGGAGTGTGTCCCGGCAGTCGACCGGCACACTGTGTGTGATGTTCGCCAAAAGATACTGAGATTTCCTTGGTGCACTTCAATCCCGAGCAAAATCCACTTTTTATTAATTTAACAAATAATTAACTAATTAACCTTCATTAAGGACCCATGAACACATAATTTTATTATATTAAAATTCCGGGTCGTTACACAACTAACCTAGGAAGATGCAATTTAGAGATCGCAAAATGAATTCGAGTTAATAATGAAAATTATAGAATACCTAGATTTCAAAATTATATAAAAAAATTCAAAAGGGAATTATTAAAGTCCTAGGTCAAGTAACAACCCCACAGTAAATGAATTTTCAAATCTCATTTGGGTGATCGTAATGGAAGTATGAACTTCCACTAGCTTAGGGATTTAGAACAATTGTCAATGTAAATTCCTTATTCAATTGAGGAATTGAAAGATGCATGTAAATTAGGGTTTCAAACAATGTTGAATTGAATCTCAAAAACTCAGCAGCAATAGCAAAAGGGATCAAAATTAATTAGGTTTAGGGTTTATGGGGTCGCTGTTTTATGGTTTAGGAATTGAATTAGGTCTAAGGTTTATGGGGTTGCTGTTTTAGGGTTTAGGAATTGAATTAGGGTTATGGCTTCAATAATGATTGTATCTGGGGTTGCTGTAATATCAAGAATGAATGTTGGGAATTCTGCAATAGCAAAACATGACTGTGTGGGCTGGGACAGCAAGGTTGTTGGATAGGAGTGGTAGTTGTAAGGCTGTAGGATGGGCTGGGACAGCAGGGGAAAGGGATTGGAGTGGTGCGGCAGCCTTAGAGGGGTTGGGAAACAGGTTGGCAGACTGGGAATAATGCTGGGACAGGATAGGGACAGAGCTGGGGGTTTTGTGGCATTAACTAGGAATGGGCTGGGGCTGCGGCAGTAGCTTAGGAATGGGGTGGGGATGGTTTCAGCTGCAATTGGGACTAGTGTAGGGTTGTAGGGTGAAAGGGGACAGAAGGTAAGGGCTGTGGCTAAACTGTAGGAGGTGTACAGTGGGGCAACAGCTGTAGGAATAGCTGTGTGGGCTGGCGGCAGCAAGGAGAAGGGTAGGGGATATTGGCGGCTGAAGGGAGATGGCTGAGAATGGGGCATGACAGCAATAGGGAATGGTCTAGGGTTTGGTTGCTAGCGTTTTGTAAGAGATAAACACAAGATATAAAATAAAGAAAAGAGAATAAGAAAGAAGAGGATAAACTGGCTTCATACCAAGGGTTGATTTGGCTTCACACTATGGCTTCACATTATCCCTTCACATTATCCCTGGCTTCACACTATGGCTTCACATTATCCCTTCATAGGAGATTCAAAAAAAAAAAACTTATATTTCATATATAAAATTTCAGTAAAATAAAATCTCTACAATTAGTATTTAAAGAGAAAAGAAGGAAACCCTTAATCCTAGTAATTACAAAAACGCCATTACTTCTAAAACAATCCTCTAATTACAAGAAATTGCCATTACTAATAAATTAATCTCTAATTGAATAAAACAAATAACAAAACTAAGATGCTAGTAAAGGTGCAGACCATCTATGATGGGCCACACCATCCTATGGACTAATCGTAGCCCTAGAATCCTCCCACCCTCGATCTAACGGCGGATCTCCCTGCACATCACGATCCAATGGTGGATCTCCATCAAAAAAACTAAGTCTGTGATGTCCGCATCATATGATTTATGACTTGACAGATTCAAATTTCGAATTAAATTTAATCACTGTTGATTCAGAATTCGAAATAAATAAATAATTCTTGAGACAAGATTTTTATTCTGAAAAATATGAATGCAAACGAGAATGTTTCTTCTCCAAATACTCGGAAGAAGACAAGAATGAAATGTGTTCTATTTGGTATGCACAAATGAAGCTGAAAAATGACATTTTTTTGGCTATTATTCAATAAAAAGGGAGAACATCATAAACTTCTGAATTAAATAGAACTGAAAGAATTGAAAAAGAAAAAGAAAAAGGGTATCACAGAAATTTGTTGAAGCTATTCACCCTTCTCCTAAAACCATCAGATAATGCAGAACAAGTGGCTCAATTGTATGAACAAAATAACTACTAATACTATACTTTGAACAATAGGCAATCAAACCGAATAAATAAAATCTCTTTTAAATCATTAAGAACTCCACTTCAAATTATAAACTTTAAAATCACATTATCAGGTAAAAATTCAACCCAAAAAACCTTTAATAATTCCACACATTATCCCTAAATAGATTAACTTATCAAAAGAATCAATGAAAGTTACTAATGAACCTGCAGCCCAGTTAGCAGCCAGATTAAATGCCTAAAAGTTATCAAAAACCGTTGAAGCTAATCAAGTAACTTTTGAAACAGGAGAAACATCTTCTAAATCTTCAAATAACATAGAAGAAATTGGTACAGAAAACTCTGATGGTTATGCCACCGAGAATCTTTACAAGTTAATAAACTCACCTATTCTATAAATAGTAATTTTTTAAATATTAATATCATCGACCCACTCTGGTAGATGTTCAATACGAAGATATTCCGAGCTTATGTTCTATGGGACAGCTCTATATGAGTGAAATCTAGATGGATATATCGAATATCAAGCCTTGACAATAAGAACTCTTTGGTTCCCATTGCACTCTTACATTGGGTTGAACAAGTCAGATTTAGATGCTTAGAATAAGTAGGTGTCATAATTTACTACATCTTTGTCATTCTCTTCCTATTCCTTAAGTTCACTAGCAGCGATGAAAAGTGAAAATGGGAAAGGATAAGTATCCATAATTTCACATTGTTACAGGAGTTACATCTATGTAAATTTTGATGGTATTGCCATTTTCCACACCTCACCCCTTCTTTTTTGCATAAATAATAGTGTGATTGTACTAAATAAAGAATGATGATGCGTAGATATATTCTTTATGCTGCGTTAGATTTGTCCCTGGTTAGCCATTATCCTGTAATCTACCATTTGTTGTTGCTATTAAATTTACAGCACTGATTCATTTGCTTATGTTTTTTGTTTTTTCATATATGCAGGGCTGACTTGTTCTCGGAATCCCAAAGGATCCAGTACACCATTCAGACGCGAACGCAAGGTATTCCAGACGCCAGAACGTATCTGTTGACGTTGAAGGAGATACGGATTAAGTACGTGTTGTTTTTTACTTGTTCCACTATTGTATCTGAAGCTTTCAGTGATTGCTATTAATGTCTTCTGGAATATGTGTCATCCTTGTCATTTAGTGGAATTTAACCAAATATTTACAAACATTCATCTTCAAACACTCCATGATTTTTATTTCAGTGTTTATAATTTGGTCGGTCGTTGCATTTGGAATATATATATATATATATATATATATATATTTATTTATTTCATGTTCAATGAGATTCTTTTGACAGCCTGTATTAATTTGTTTACATTTACAATTGGGGTTAACTTAACAATGTTCAATGATGCTTTCTGTTGGACTGTCATAGCTATTGAATTACTTTATGCTGCACTATGCACCTTGATGTTAAGTTATGGATGCCATGCGTTATCTTGTCATCTAGTACTTGTACCTTATGGAGTTTCTTTTTCAGGAGAGGCCTCACCGATGAACTTGGTGCAGAGGCTATGATGATGGATGCATTGGAGAACATTGAAAAAGAACTTAAAAAGCCACTTATGAGGAATGACAAGAAGGGAATGGCTCTTCTTATGGCAGAGTTTGATAAGATCAATAAGAAGTAAGTGTTGCTCCAGAAGTTGAATCCTCTTTGTTATTATCTTTTGATGATTTGTGTGATAGCTTAGTCGCAGAAACGTGTTGTTTTAGAGCAGGCATGGGGTGTCAGATAGGGATTTCCAGAGCTTTGACATGTCTGTAGACTCTGTGCAGTGATTGGCAAATGTGCCATACAATTAAGGCTTGCCTTGATAGCTACATTGTCTGACGTGAGTTCTGAGCACGTCAATGTTTTGACAAGGAGTTTCCTAGTTACATTGCCCAGTGTAGTTCACTTTTAATCAAACAATGGACGACTAATTATTATGCACAACCACAAGTCATTTTCAACACCACACTTTAGAAGACATTTCTAATTTCAAATATGTGCAGCACACCATTATCTAGTGGCGGATATCATGATTTTCTTCACCATTATCTAGTTGCGAACATCATATCTTAAAATGACTTTTTTGTTGCACGGACACACACATGCTGCCGCACACATATATATTGATGATTTTGGTCTGCTCCTTGCTGCTTTTCCTGTTATTAATTTAATATCAGACTCAGCATTCTGAAGGAAGATTTACCCAAGTATGAGGAACAGTTGGAACTTAAAATTTCAAAGGCTCAGTTGGAGGAGCTGAAGAAGGATGCTCTTGAAGCAATGGAAACCCAGAAGAAGAGGTATGTATCTGGTGTATCTAGACTCTTTACAACCAATATTATTGCTATAAACCTTGAAGGAGGTATGTTGCTGGTGTCTTTACAACCAATTTTATTGTTATAAACCTTGTTCTCTCTTGAGATGGTGCTTTCAACTTTCAAGTAAAGATTTGTTTTAGTATCTCCAGTAATTGGGATATCCTTAGTACTTGGGAATTATTTGGCACATGTTCTAGATCAAAAATTTATTTTTCTTTAGCGGGCAATGTTTTCTTGGATGCCAAATTATACAAAAGAAAAGAGTCCCCCTTGCTCAAGATGATTCGATGCCATTTTCTAATGTATTACACTTATTATTGTTTCGAACTGGTAACAAAACTCTCTCTACAGTTTCATTATTTTGGAATTGATTAATTGTCTCCATTTATTCCAGGGAGGAGTTCAAGGATGAGGAAATGGTTGATGTGAAGTCATTGGACATCCGGAACTTCATCTAAGACTGGAGTTGGCTTTTGCCTTTTTGCATAATTTCGTTTTAAACTAACAATCTCATGTTTTATTTTATTGGTCAAAAACTCTTCTAAAAGAGGCTGCTTTCTCTCCACGTGAAAGATGGTCAAAAAGATGTCTTATTTTACGTTCAAATAAATATCTTCAGCGGGCAACAATTGTGGCACCTTGAGATCTTAATTGTTCTATTGGTTTTGTCAATTTCCCATCTGAACTATTTTCTAGCAGCAGGCTTGAGTTGGGGAGGAGGCTGTCCTCTTAGAACTTGCATTCAAGTACCAAAAAAATGAAAAAAAGAGAGCATGCATTCAATTGTCCAATGGTATTTTAGATTTTTGAGTTTTGTATTTCTGGATAGTCCAGGTTTCTATGCTGATTATATGGGTGCTACTTACCTGGAGACTCCAGATAAATGATCATTGGTAGGCTTGCCCTTGGATTCACCAACAACGAATTCCAGTCAGATTGAATCAAAAGCAGACAGCATATACAAAACTAAGAGCAGCTGAATGAAATGTGGAATGTTTTTTTGAAACCGTGATTGGAATTCTAGTAAAATTTAATAACAATTTTTTTGGGAATTCGTGGTGTGGAATTACAATCACGGTTCCTTAAAATGGTGATAATATATTAATAAACAATTACGGTTATTTTGAAACTGTGATTGAAATTCCAGTAAAATTTATTTACAATTTTTTTTGGATTTGTGACGTCGTAATTAGGGTTTTGGTAAAAACGTGGTTTATTAAATAATTGTGACGGTATCACACTAAAAGGTATCACGCTAACAATTAGTGTACCTCTCATTGTGATTGGAACTCTACATAATTAAATTTTTTTTTTTTAAGAATAATAAAAGACATCATATAATATAATATTGATGGATTGTTTAACAATTACGGGTCATACATTGGAGTTTGAAAATATTAGTTTGACTTACAATCACATTTTAATATATACTGGGATTGAAATAGAATTGACAAGTTATTTACAATCACTGTTTAATATAAACAGTGACTAATACTTTGTATGTATAATCACAGTTTTCATTAAAATCCTGATCGTAAGCATTTTTTTAAATATATTTTCTACAATAATCATAATTACACGAACATAAGAGTTCTTATGTGTTGCTTCAAGTAGAAGAGATATCTCATTCTCATACTTCATCTTCTCCCTCATTGCCTAAAATGTAATATTTGAATGTTTGTCATGCAATAAACAGAAGATTCTTTGTTCCCTTGGTGAGAAAGAATAATGACACTAGAAGACATGTTAATTTTTGAGGAGTTCTGTTTTAAGAAAAACAGGTTGAAATAACCGGAAGAAAATGAAGATGCACTCTTCATTTCTAGTAGAAGAGACAATTCACTCTCATGTTTCTTATTCTCTTCCATTAGGCTTCCAATAGGGAGGAGGATGATGCTTTCTATATATCTTCAAGAGTTCTTGATGACAGCGAGGAGGTTTGATACGACTTTCATTCTTTAGAAAAATGAAATATTTATTACGTGGATAGGTTAGCATATATATGAGTCAGTCTAGGGGTACTCCCTATTCTTACTCCTCATCTAAACTCTCCTTTAAATAATATCAATGACTAAAAAGGCTGAGTTGGTATCCTTTATAAAAGATTTATAATTCCAAAATTACCCTATTTTAAAACTACAACTTCTTGTTTCTCTCCATGAATCTCTCTTACACCCTTCTCTTACCTACACTTCTTCTTCAAGATCACCAAACTACAACTTCGGGTTTATTTTCCAAAACTCTAGAGCTTCAGCCCGTATCTATCTCTAACAAAAGTAGAAAAGCCTATCCTGATAGAATAACAGTAGACGGTTTGCTCAAGCCCTCTTTGATCTCTCAACCCGTGATACTCTACATCAATAGAATAGGAGAACTCCAGGTATATATGGTAGTAGCTCACGACAACCCTCGACATGATTAATCTGATTAGTCTGCCTAAGAAGGTAAGGTTAGGTGTTCCAAGGGTCCAAAAGGGTGCTGGCGTCACACTCTCTTTCCTAAACATGACCAAACCCAGATAACAAAGAGATCATATTTCGGGAGTGGGAGCTATCCTCCTATATTTGCAATGCTCAAATCACAAGTTTTCCAATACATGGGGATCAGCCCATTTCAAAGCATATCCATTGTAAAGACCCAAATTTAAATTCATGGAATTACCTTGTTTAATTGGAGTATAATGGTCATTGATGTGTTGCTAAGTGTGTTTAATTATAACTAAAGGGGGTAGAGTGTTTAAAAAGCTTAAACGAATGAAAAATAGGAAAAACAGAGCCTTCGATGTGTTGGTTATGATCGATTGCACTAGTATGGGCAATCGATCGCACTGGAGGGCTACGATCGATCGCACTATTCAGGTGATCGATCGCAGCTCGCGCATAATTTTTTTTTATAAGTTACGGAAATCAGGGTTTTAAACGCCTAGACTATAAATAACTTTTCTAATTCGAGGGTTTTAGGTTCTAAGAATTTCTAAACCTAAGTTGGGAGAGATTTGGGGAAAAACTTAGGGTTTCAAGAGGGATTTGGCTTAGAGAGGACAAAATTGCTCAAGGGAGAATAAGAAAGCTTGAAGATCACTCCTCAAGCATTCTTGGAGTGATTTGGATCGAAGAGAATGATCCCTAAGATCGATGTACTTTCTAACCTAACCTATTGTAATGCTTTTACATGAATAAGTATGGATTACCAAAATATCTACATGATTATGCATAGATTAATTAGCTTGAGTATGAAGTAATGTCGATATACTCTTCAATCTAACTTTATTATAGTTTTGCATGTTCTGGAAAGATGAGATTGAACATTTATATATGTTTTTCATGATTATGCATAGGATATGGATGTTGGAATATGAAATGTGAATCTTATACGCAATTAGGGATTTTATTGGTTATGTTTTGGCTATTATGTAAATGAAAATGTTATTAAATGCTATGGATGTGATGAATGGGGGATGAGAAATGCTATGGAGGAAGGGTTGAATGCATGACTTTAGATTGTGGGTGATGTGTGTAGAGGATGACTAATGTTGTGGAAGAAAGGATAATTATGGGTGAATAGTGGAATGAATCGAATTATAGAAGTGGATTGTGATGTTAATGTTTACTATTATGTTTTGGAAAAAATGTATAATTATGATAAGAAATTATTAATGATTGGAGTGTTAAACTATGCCCTATCTATCTTGTATGGTGATCGATATTCGAGAAGGCCTAAACCTAGAGGAAGTCTTTCAAGTCGGGAATTCTCTAACCAGGTAAATGTACCCTGACGAAGTTTCTTGACGAATGATCGGAATCTAAGGGATGACCGATTCGAATTCCAATTACAACACTTAAGCACATTTTCACATACATGGTAAAAAGTAAGGTTCACAGATTCACAAGATCATGTATTGAACATGGACATGCCACGTATTATGCATTGAAAGAATGACTCCTAGTTACAAACATATTGCTCTATGCGTTATCACGACTATGTTACTCAATATGAAAAAAACTATGAATTATGTGTTGACAGGAAAAATACTATGAATTATGCATTGACAGGACATGTTACTTATCATGAACACATATGAATTATGAACATCCATCTCACATGTTTAAGTCCAAGAGTCACACGAGTACACGAGTCAAGATGATGATATGATATATTGATATGTTTCCACACTCTGATTATGTAAATATGAAATGAATTATGATATTTATCATGTACAAGTTATGTTACATTGGTAGTTGGATTGTATATACACTAAATGTTTTCAATACTCAGTCGACCTGTTATTGTCGGCAGGTATAGGGCAGGAGAATACGGCAGAGCCATGGGTTGTGGAGCATTACTTTGAAGAGGGAGAAGTAGGTGAGCTTCTCGAGAAGGGAGCCAGGGATCTTGATAATTATCCCTATTATTAGATTATAATTTGTTTATTGAGAAAGATTGTAATAGACACTTTAGTTTGCATGATGTTGCTTATGTTCAAACTTGGTTTGAGTATTGGGTTACCCAAGTATATCGTGAGTTAGGTTTAACTTGGTCTTATGAATGTACTGGATGGTTTGTTTAATGGATATTGAATTTTATTATCGTCAATTTTGGAGTATTGCTTTAGTATTGCCTTTTTGCCATGAAATTAAGTAGGTTTAAAAAATGTCACGAACCCAAAGTCCCATTATGTCCAAGGTGGGATTTTGGGGGCGTTACAAAGGTGGTATCAGAGCGAAGACATTAGAGTAATTTGGGCTAAGGTATTTGGTTCAGGAATAAGAGATTTGTCTAACTTAGGAAAGCAACATCAAGTCTAGGATTTTAAGGTTTATTTTAGGTTTAAGCTTAAAATTTGCCAAGTTTGTGGGAATATTTCTAATTGATGAAATGATTTATTGTGATTTAGGATTGAAGCTATGAGGCGTGGTACGAGAGGGTACCGAGATGGGCATGGAACGAAAGTAGTGGAGGCACTCCCGATGGTGATGGTCAGCCAGACATGGGCCGTATACTGGAAACCATTGCCATTGCTATCACTCACCAGACTGTCCTCGTAGCAGCAGTGCAAGCAAGGCAGGAGAGGCATGCTGAGGTCCACCCACCTCGACAACATGGAGTGGAAGCCTTCAGGAGGATGAATCTTCAACCTTTTATGGGAGCACAAATTCGACAGTGGTAGAATTATGGATCATGCAATTGGAAAAGATATTCACCGTGCTCGAGGCTACTAATTAGTAGAAAGTCAGATGGTCCTCCTTCGTCATGGAAGGTGAGGCCGAACATTGGTGGAAGACAACAGTTAGGTAGAGAGATGATGTGCAAGGAGGGCAGACATGGACTTGGGGAGAATTTTTCGATGTCTTTTACAAGAGGTATTTCCCGGTGTTTGTGAGGTATCAAAAGGAGATTGAATTCTCTACCTTGGAGCAAGGAAGTTTGTTAGTGGTAGAGTATAAGGCCAAGTTTGTGGAGTTCTCGAGGTTTGCACCTCACCTGATCGCCACAGAAAGAATGAATGTGAAGAGTTTTGAGAGAGGGTTGAGAGATTTCATTCGAGAGAAGGTCTCGATGCACCAACTCAAAACATGTAGGGAGGTGTGCCATTGTGCTTTGATAGTTGAGAAGAATTCAGAAGAGTTTTTGAAAAAGAGGGAGAGAATCCAGGTAGGCAGATATGGGCCGCAGGACAAGATGCCAAAGATGACAGGACTGGCGCCAGTTGTCAGGCCGACCCCGTACCAGAGGCTTGCACTTCCTCATGCTATTCCTTAGGCACCACTAGGGCTGCCCCACTTACTCCATGGGCAACAACGTATGAGGTATGCGGTTTTTGCAACAAGAGACATATGCTCGGTGAATGTCGAGTAGCCACAGGAGGATGCTTCCATTGTGTTGACCGTACACATCAAATCTGAGATTGCCTGGTTAAGAATCAACAGATGCCTAAATGGATTGCCTTGAGACTTCTAGTTACTCTCATCCCTTTTGTTTACACTTGAGAGGCTTAAATGGATATATGTAGGTTAAATTAGGAGGTTAGTGGTGGATTCAAACACCCGAGATCTTCTCTCCTTGATATCACAAAAACTCTTAGTTTAGTTGATTAAAATAGAAGCCATTAGTTTAGATTTTCTTCTTTAGTTTAAAACCATCAAATCAAATCAATTTTTTTCACCCATTGACTTAGAAATAATCATGATAAGAAGGCAACAAAACCAGCGCAACCTTCTGTTGTTCGACACCTCATACTAGTCGCAATTCTACGGAATTTTGGTGCACATATGTGTCATTCAACCGCTCGTCTTTACAAGAGATAGGCCCTTTTATAATGACTAGTTAGCTTGGCACGTGCAAGGCCAGTGCTGTAGGCTTACCAAAAGATTGAAAGGGGAAGAAAATATTTGAAAAAATAAAGCTAACAAAAGAAAATTACCAATCTCATGTAAATCATAAAGTAGATATGTTACAGGTTGATCATGTAATACTTCCACATTATAAAGCTTGAATTTATCTTCTATTTCCATAATAATTCAGAAGGTCTTCATCTTGCCGCCAAATTCTCTTTTACTCTCACTTCAACCTGTTCAGTCAGCGAGTTACCTACAAAGCTTCAACTCAGTGCTAACATATTCTTCAGCATGTTTAAGATGCATGTTCCGGAGGAGATTACTTCAACTAACATATTCTTCAGCATGTTGAAGATGCATGTTCCAGAGGAGATTACTTCAAAGGTTTAGTAACAATTCAGTATTTTTATAAGAGCAGACACTTGATGGAGTGCCTAAGATGCATGTTGACATACCCAACTCTTACAAGGAGAATTCAGTTTTAAAGTAGCACGGGACCAGTACTAAATGTTTAAGATCAAATTTAATGCTAAGATGAATACTGATTATATAGTAGAGAGAAAAATTCTTAGTAGGTTGGCACCTCAAGGAAGACTTTCTTCTACAAGAAATTATCGATGTCAAGCCATGTAGCTGTTGCTAGTAGTTTTATAGCTTTCCCTTCCTGCACTCACATTGGGCATACAAAGATGCTCATTAGAGTTGAGACATAAGGATGAAGGTTCCCTCCTAGTCTATCCACCCATAAGGGTAAAAAATATTTGAAAAAAAAAACATATCAACAAAGTTATTGATATGTTCAATAACATATCAATAGATGTGGTTGTACCTTGTTTTCCATTGTATACAGTGATATCTTCACAAAAGGCAAGAGCAACAAAGTTATTTTCAGCAACTGGTTAAAAAAAAAATAGTGAGAGATAAAAATAAATATGAAACCATGAAAGGTTAATCCTCTTATAGTGGAACACCTCCATCAGTGACAAATAACTGAATTCTTGCGAAGGAGCTTCAAAAGAAAATATTCTCAGCTTAGCATCAAAATAAAGCAAATACAATCCAACCGTCAAAGTGGCAGTGGCAGAATTAACTGACCTTTTAGCATGTTTCTCTTCTAGTTCTCTTGCTCTGTGTATAACTTTCACTCCCTGAGAAAGAAATGTAGAACCCATAAGCACAAAAATTTGAGAATATCAAATGCAAAACCAATCAAAGTGAAACAACAACATACCACAAACTCTTAACTGAGGAAAGAAAACAAGAATAAAGGAACACAAACTCACAGCAATGGACTCCAAGATTTTAGATACGGTATGAGATGCAGCCTTACCTTCCACAAATAGGAAAAACAGTAGTAACCCCGCCAACCTTATGATAAAAGATCCAAGGAAGAATCTGCTCTAAACCAGCCAAAGTGCTTGTCGTAATACATATCTCATATTTAGCACCAAAATTGCACAAGGTAGTAGCATAGTAAAAAAAAACCCACCAATTGCAATACAATTGTCCGAAAATCGACAGACTTGCTACAAATGCAAAGAAACAAAGTGATATACATGGTTTCTAAAAATTATCCATCATTTTTCTATCAAATTCACCTTTTGACGAGGCAGCATTATGGTAATATTATAACAATTATAAGGATTAAATACAGGTCAATTAAAGAATATATAAACCATTACCTAGCATATCTAAGTGAAAAACATATGTTCAAAGTCAAGTTGGCATTCTGTGATCACATTGTAATAAACCATAGCAGTATCCCTAAATGGCTAAACCCATCCATTCAGGCGAAAGTTCTCACCTCAGAACCAAAACAAATGAATCCAGCACATTATGCAAACCCAAAATTGAAAATTAATTTCTTACAAGTCAACTATTGGTGTTAATTGGCAAAAAAATACACAAGATAGAAAATGATAAGGGGGAAACCACTAGGGTTCTATAACTGGGTCAAATCAGATCTTACCAGCATTGATTTCATTCATTGCCTGCTTCACACGTTTATCCAGCTCCACATCAACACTAACCCTATGTTTGGTTGTTGAGAAAATAAGTACAAACATGGAAAAGAAAAGAAAATTAGACAAAGCACAACTAAAAATTGTATTAGAAATCTAAAATTTTCTTTTCTTTTCTATATTTTCACCTATTTTCTCGACAACCAAACATAACATAAGTGTTTGTACAAATCTCATACTCGTAAGTAGACATAGCCTGTGAACCATTAGAGAAGTAGGAAACTGGGTTAATCAATACGATATATTGTCTCCAGAATCTTATAACAATATTTTATCTACCCAATTTGATTTACCTTTTCAGCTTCGTCTTCCACAACTCTTTCAATTTTGTTCTTTTGCTCAAAAGTACCATCCAACTTGAGCTTTGGAACACTTGCTCTGATTATTAAGTAATTGGAAAAGGCAGTATGTCACGCTTTGAAACCTATACACAATAATACTAATATTTGTATAAATATCAAGGTGTGAACCGGAAACAAAATTATAATATTAATGAAAATTAAAAATTTTAATACTCCATTAAATAGATTTAAATAACCAACATAACTAAAAGACTCAATAACATGAGTTCTCTTAAAAACTAAATAATCCAAAGATTTCATATAGTTTACCTCACTACAGTTCTCTCACACTCTAACGGGGAAGAAAACTTTATGGCTGGTCTCACTTGCTCAAACAAGAGCAATTCCTATTCTTTTTAATCACCACCTGAAAAAGTAGAATCAACAAGGGTGAGCCCACAGCTCAACAAGAGAATACACTATAATTTAGATGCATTAACAATTCATATAATAAGATGACAAATAAATTATGCATATAATTCAGTTAATTCTTTACTTATGGTTCAATCCGGTCAATAGGGGTCTTACACAACTTACCTGATTGATCAAGGGAACCCTTGGGATCTCACACAGCTTACCCTATCCCTTGGGTCTCACACAGTTCACCCATCTGAGAATTGAGTGTCTTACACAACTCAACTTAATCCTCTGTTTCTGGGTAGGTACTCTACACCACCCTGAAACCATAATTGGGTGGTACACAACATCACCCTGTGATCAATTTAAGAAGGTCTTAAACAACTTACTCCTTGAATGACACTTAACCAAGGTTAAAACAATGTTTATTGAATCACCATTATTTTAAAAGATGAATTCGAACTATTATGAAATATCGCAAAAAACATTAAATGACAGTTATAACAGTCAACATCATAATTAAAATCTATAATGCTATAATTTACAATTAATATCTAGGCAGACATAACATACTTTATTTCAAAAGGGGTTTCAGTTGTGTTCCTACAACTGAAACTTTAGTTATAAATATCATATATTTATAACCCTACAAATTCTCAATCTCCCATGATAATGAGGTTTAAGGTTTCACAAACCCCCAAGGGCTTGGAAAAACCATTTTTATGCTAGTAAGTTAGTAAAACCGTTATACTAGCATAAAAGAGCTTAGTTACTAACCAATTGATTAATAACTAATTAGTTAAGTTTGTTAGGAGTATCTTTTAACCACCCAACAAATTAACTAATAAAATATAAGTCAAGTTACTAACAAATTATTTAGTAACTAATTATTTAAATTTGTTAGAGGTATCTTTCAACCATCTAACAAACTAACTAATTAGTTATAAAGGAATCTCAACAAAACAATATTCCCACACTCAAATAATATATACATTTAATTAAAGTATCTTAGGAAAATTAATGTGAAAAATATCCATTTTTTTCGTTTTTGATTTTCAACTAAGGTTTTGACCTACAAAAATACTGATTTTGGGAAAACTTTCTTCACGAAAGTTGTAGATCTTTTCGAGCTTTTCGAAACGATGTATTATTGGACTAAAATCAGACTTAATGTCATAAAGTTATGACCCAAATACCAAAAATGGATAAATCTCATTTAAATTAACTCAATTCCGAAAATCACTAATTTTAATCTTCTAGATCTCTTATATTTTCTTCCCTAAAATCTAATATATTATTCTATCATTTATTAAAATCACTCATAACATATTTAATAAATCAGAATAATACCTCAGAATAATACTTGTATAAAATATTTATCGATCTAGCATATTTTCATACACACAATCATTAACACAAGAAGAAAAACACATTAAAATATTGTGTGATCACAACACACTATAGAAATATTCACTTGCCTCTAGATCTGATTTATTTTGAAAAGAATGCAAGAGGTTGATTGCTTAGAAGAACTTCGAAGCTAACTTGGATGATCCAATTCCCATTACTGGGTTCTCCATGGGATCCGACAGAATTCCAAACTCTACAGCCGCTTTCCTCCTCTCCTCCCAAAACGATCATATCTCACTTCTCCTAATTTAGGTTTAGCAAAAATATGACTATTAGGTTAAATAATTCTATTTATACTAAAGCTTATTTAAAGAATTACTAATATATTCCCACTAAGGCCTGTTTGTTTATAACCTAAATTTAATTAATTTAACCCATTAAATTAAATCATTAGGTTAGCCCTACCCCACCAAGGTTAGCCATATGAACAAACATTAAAAAATCAATTACTAAATTACTTTCAGGATATAATTTACCAATTTATCCCTGAGTGTCTTAATTTAAATTAGGGTCACTACATAGTATATGGTCGAATTCAAATTTTGATATAATCCAGTTTGAGGTTTTGGTTTACCATAAAAAAAACATAGGCCTTTATTTGGGACTTTGTATTGCTAAGTTTGTAGAAAGCATCACTCGCCTTATCGGCAAGGGCACAACATTGTGTGGATGCAATGACATTGACAAATACATTGTCCTGTAGAACAAATGGCAACAAAGAACGACCATCTCAGAAGATCCATATGACCATGTCACATTATTCTTCCTTTCAACTGAGTATCATGTAAATATAATAGGATGTCCAATGCAGTAAATAGCAAGAAAACATAGAGGAATTGTCAGGAAATGGGAAGGTAAAAAAAAAATAGCAGATTCGATTATAAATATATATCTGAAGTCCATATGGTTAGCGAATCCTTCGTTGCAGTAATTTTTAGATCTGATAGCAAACCCTAGTTTTTTTTTTCTGAGGAGGGCTCAGATCTCTTCTGATCCCTGTACCCAAAAAAGAACTCTGATAAATCATAAGAAGTGGTCATATTTTCTATTTCCCTACTAATCTTCAACCATCAAGTCTTTCTGCTTTAACCACAAAAAAAAAAGAAAAAGAAATGCAACAAAATTATCAAATTTGCTCTCCATAACCCCTATACATTTACTATAGAGAAATAGTTTCTCAACCTTTCTTACTCACAAATTTACTTATTCTAATTAATAGCATCATATCCAAAAGCAATTTGAATCAAAATAGTGTTATTCAATGTGTTAAAACCATTGCTTGTATGTTCCTGTAATTTCAAAGTATATCCGCATGTGTAAACATAAACTATGGATACTTAGTATCCCATTATTCCCTCTACCTACATAAACGCAAATGAGCAAAATGCAAAGAGCAAATAAAAAATCAGGGAGACAAAAAATAATAGCAGCACATAATTTTCTTTTGGTATGAACAAGATACTAACATGTAAAACTGGTTCGAGTTTTTCTTTTCCAATCTTATTTTTGTATGAACAAGATACTAAGACGTGAAAGTGAATTCAAGTTGCAGAAAGAAGAAAAAGCAATTACAATCACATAAGCAACTAAAAGGCATTCCAAGAACAGAGAGGTAATCATTGTCGGATTAAATGAATGGAAAAACCTTTGTATTGATCCCACAGTGGCTCAGGATTGTCTTTGGCGAAGCCAGAAAGGTGGTTTCGGGCATCCATACATCATGCGACAGGTGGCCTGAAAAAGGGTAGAAGTCATTTCATTTTCTCCCCATGATTTTGACTTATCCCCACTTGATATCTCTCCCCCCTTTTTCTCATCTATTTATCGCCACATGTCCTCTAGTGTGTGGAGAAGTCAAAATCGTGGGACCCATGATTTTGACTTCTCCACCACCTGTCCTCTATTTTGTGGACACCCGAGAGGAGCCTTTTTGGTTCGGCTAGAGAGAAGCCGAGGCCACTCACAGTGACATCCAACTGCCTCAAGCAAAGAGAGATTGCCAACAAGCCGAGTTCCAAGAAACCAAGGTAAGCAATGAAATCATGGCTCAACTACTTCTTGAAACCTTCCAAATCTCTTATTGATAGCTACTGTGGATTGATCCACTTGTATACAACACTATTGATTACCCATGCCCTTTGCTATTTACTTTCCTCGAACAAGTACTAAGAAAGGGAGAAAGCAATTAGAAGATATTATATCCATACTTTCCGGTCATTGATTTATCAAGTAAAACATTCGAATATTTTGCTATATAACAAATGTCACAAAGCTTAATCATAAGACTCATTACCCTTACCCACCAGTTGCCTTCTCTCCTTTGACCATTCTTAGTATCCCAATTACGGTTCAAAATTCAAATACCCATTTGTGTATTTAGCGATTCTGTGTTCTATATTAATGTTATATTTACAACAGAAATCGAGCAAATGAAGGGGTATGAGAACTCAAACTGTTGTATCTGTGTGAACCAAGCATTTCTAATAGAACCCAAATCCCAAAACCACATCCAAGAATCTGCCTCAATGTTGATGCAGATTGTTAGGACCCTATTTAGTAGGAAATAAATTAAGAGATTTGGTGGATATTTTGATTAGGTTTTCTTAGGATTTGAATTATACGAGTTTTCTTGTAAGAGTTGAAGTTAGTCTATAAATAAGGATCTAGATATTTAGGTTTAGAAAGAGAAAAATATGAGAGTTTGTAAGGAGGTTTTGTCTCCTTAAAGTGGCATTTATAGAGGCTAGGCTCCCTTAAAGTGATCATATCAATATAATGATTTATTTTGTGTCTTTTTTATTTTAGGGTGGCGCTAGGTGCATCCTAATATTTGATGATTGCACCTCATTATTAAAAATTACTTATTACACACCGTTAAACTCCTAAAATTACTCATACACACAAAAAATAAAAAATTAGCTTATAAACTTTATAACTACACATCAACCCAACATAAGAGACAATGAAGGTTTAATTTTGAATGTTGTATGCCCTCACAAGTAGCGTCTTTTTTTTTTGTTTGGCTTACATATCTTCATCTAAACATTCAAAAGTATTGCAAACTGATCTGCCAACTAGGTTCATTGGATCAAACGGATTCCCACAAGAGGGAACACGCCAATGTGAAATCCAGTAGAAACATTAAGATACACATAACAATAATCCATTAGTAGAAAGACTTCCCAACTATGGATTTTACTTCTATGTCATATTCCTAATGCTTTACAAGTGTTAAAGCTTCTACAATTCTTTTTTAAGAGGAAACATATGTTAAAAGTTGTTCCAGGCAAACCTTTTTCCGTGTGAATCTTAGATCAAAGATATTAAAGCTCAAATTTCAAAGACCTTCGGTAATTTTAAAGAGCTGGGGGTTTCACATGATGAGAATGGAGGAAGGGGAAAGAAGCCACCAGAAAATGTAGAAAGAAGCCGGAAAATAGAGGAAGAAAGAGAAGAGTGGGGTGCGGCTATTAATATGGTGAAAACTGAAAATTAGAAAATTAATTATTAATGGGGTGTAGTCATAAAAAAATTGGGGTGTGCCTAACACCACCCTTATTTTATTTGTGAGTAGTGATAGGCATCCACCAGTGGATGCCTTAGTTTAGGAAATGGAATCCATGGTCCGTTAACTACTTCCCTTTTATTTATACGTAGGTTTGTAACACGATCAACCCAGTAAAAATACTTAAGAATACATAATACAATAAATATAGACTGAATACCATGTTCTTATAAATAAAAAAAATCAAACACCTTTTAATGATGTAATTAAGAAAAAGTAAAATAAAAATGAAACTGAATTTAGAAACAACTGATTGAATTGATTGTCCATAACAGAACGCAGATCACCAAATCAATTCTTAGTTAGTCATATTTGGTATTCATATATTCAACGCTACTGAAGTTTATTCCTAACTTGGTGGAGTAACGTTATATTATCCATCCACAACTACTTTACATAGATGCATACTTGGTCTTGTTCAATTTTACTTGGTTCATCGGTTCAAATCTGGGTTCATGGTCAGTTTGCCACTCTAGAGTAAACCCGATTTGCTACGGATAGGATGAGATAATTTGTTTTTCGGTTCGCTTAGGTTCTTTAATTTGGTTTGCTAACTTGTAGGGGTGGAGCTAGGAATTTTTCTTTGGGGGGGGGGCAAAATACATGTATTAAAAAAAATTGATTTGAGGGTATGGAATTTGGGTGTTCGGGGGCATTGCCCCCGAGAAATTTTTTTTGGGGTAGTTTTCTTATTTTGAGTTTTTTTTTTCCCAGTAATGCCTTTGAGGTCGCCACGTGTCCCTATTAATACCCCTTAATTGTGGTTAAGATTCACCCACCTATCCTTGGTTTTAAAAAAAAAATCAAATTTCTTTTTGAACCCTAGTTTAAAATTCACTAACTCCTAAGGTTAAAATTATTTAAATATTTTTTTCTAAAAACCAAGGATAAGTAGGTGAATCCTGAGATTGGGTGAATTTTAACCATAGTTAAGGGGTGTCAGTAGGGACATGTGGCAACCTCAAGGGCATAAGGAGACTCCATTGGGGGGCCACTATATATATGACAAAAAAAATTGGGGGGGCCACAAAAAAAAATTTAATTGAGGGGCCCACTATTCATACTAGTGTAGTAAGGATTTACAAAAAATTTAGGGGGGCCATGCTCCCCCCTTCGCTCCGCCCCTGCTAGCTTGGTTCGCTATTTAAACATGTAAAAATATATATTTTGTATTATATTATAAAAATATATATCTTTTAAGCATGTAAAAAATGTATTATAAATATGTATTTGAAAAATAATAATAAAAAAAGTCTTTTGTGAACTTAAAGTATAAATTGTTCGAACCTAAAGAAAAATATCAATGAATTTTAATGAAAAATTTGACCAACTAAGATTGTTTTGAAACCACTATGTGTGTTGCGCCCCAAAATACCCCATAGGAGTTAAGGGATACCTTAGAGGTGACTATTCTTACCTGCCAAACTATCCTGTAATGAACAAGGTAAACATAATACTATAACAACAATAATCAGAGTGCGAAAGCTAAATCATGAGTGCGAAAGCATGAACCAACTTTTTCTTTTCATAACCCATCTTAGTATTCTAAGTTTATATACATAACATATCACGTCAAAGGTGGACAAGCACACCTATCAAAATACAAAAGAAAATGTCGAGCCTACTATGCTCAACAATAATCTAAATACGGCCAAACGTCGGGATCTCTATCTTCCTGCGACTGCATCGGGATAGGAGGCTCTCTCTCCTCTACATACTCTTCCTCAACCTAAGGCTCAGGGTTGAGGGCATCCACGGTACCTGCCGACATAAAAGTATGGCTGAGTATGAAATACTCAGCGAGTACAAGCTATTAGCTAACAATAGCAATAACAAAAACACAATAATAACAACCATAATACACAACATCAATTTAAAACAATACTAGCAACATGAGGCATTCATAGCATTGAAAGTAAAGCAAGACAACAGTCTTGACATGCTTAAATGAATGCAAAAACTCCGATAAATCTCATGCCTTAAAGTAATGTCTTATTTTTGAAAATAGTCTTTCGTGTTTCTTTCAAAACTTGTTTGTCATGTTTGAAAACTTGTTCTTGTTTTAGTCTCGTTTGTAAGAATCATACATGCTTGTCTTGTCTTGCTTGGAATCACTTGTCTTGCTTGTTCTTGTCATGTTCTTGATGTGTTATTGACTTGACTTGCTTGTTTTCTTGTGAGCCAGAGGTTAGTGCTCTTGAAGCGACGTGAACCGGGAATGTAAATTCCCTTTAGCGAAATATATATATATAGAAAAGGGTACACCAACTTCCTTGACTTGTTTACTTGTGAGCCAGGTATGACATATCTTACGATATGCCCTACCCTTGACTGGCCTGATGTCCGGCTTTATCAACTTGCTTGTTTTCCTTGTGAGCCAGGTATGACATATCCTAGGGATATGCTCTACCCTTAATCGGCCCGATGTCTGACTTTATCATTCGTATCGTGAATTACAATTCTTATCCTTGTTTGGTTTATCATATACATATACTTTAGAAAACCGGTTCATGCATGCATGCGTGCTTGTGTGTAGCAATTGTGGTAATCATGGTGACTTGTAGATGCATGAGAAAGGTTATAACATTTCAATTCTAAATATCAGCATGTGGGAATTTAGGCAACATATAGAGCATTAGATTGAGATCACACTTAGGAATAATCACTCAATTCATGTTTTTCATAATTTTCATTAATTTCATTTAATTTGTCATTCATACATTTCATCGAATACATAGTGTGCAACCCATTTCTAGTCATTCAATTTAGGTTCTTAAGTGCACAAATTTCCTCAAACACATGGAGTGTATTCATTATGCGCACAAAATGCCCTTCCACCGTTTTCCATCACACACATCACACCACATCCACACAGCATTCAATCGTCTCAACCATCATCCAATCTATACATTTCACACCTCTTATTCATTTTGTTTATATTTAGGTAAAATGGTACATTTCAAGGAGAAGAAGAACACAAGATCAAAAATCATCATTTTCAAGAGAGAAAACTAGGTTATTGCTAAGCTTAATTAGTAGGGTGTACTAACCTTGAATAGGGGAAGAAAAACCTTGAAAATGGTGAGAAGGATCGCTGTCCGCGCTTGGAGAAGAACTCTACACATGCTTGAGGGTGGATTTGAGAAATCCAAGTTCCAATGGGTCCTCCAACAACTCTTGCACCAAACTCTAGCTTCTTCCCCCTCTTCTTTCTCCCAAAATCCCCAAAATATGTGCTTGAGGGTGTTTGAAACCCCAAACCCACGAATTGGGACTTTTATAGAAAATGGGGTGGTCAAAGACCCATTTATCTTTAATGAAATCTGCAAAAACGCGAAAAACTGAGCGATTGGTGGCCTACCGAGCGATCGGTATTTTTGACCGAACGATCGATTGAAAACAACCTCTCTGGAATTTTTCCCCATACAAATTTTTGGACCAGTCAATGGATACCGATCGCTCGGTTTTGGACCGAGCGATCGCTACTTTAGACCGAGCGATCGGTGCTCTGCTGTTTTTCCCTATTTTGGTATTTTGGCGCGCCATAACTTTTGACTCGATCGTCGGATTTTGACGATTCAACTTGTGTTGGATTCGTCATTCTAAGGGGAACTTTCTGATGGTTTAGAATCTTCCAATTTTTATTTATTAATTAATTGGACTATGTGAAAGACCAATTGGCTATGAGAACACTATTCATTAGGTACGAAAAGTTCTGGGGCGCTATAATGTGGTTCGCTCAAATTCACGAACCAATCCGAACTGAACCACGAACCAGTTCGGGTTTGCTCGGTTTGTGGTTCGTTATAGCATGTAGTGAACTTAGTAACCCTGGACTCTTGTTTACTGAATGCCAAAAGATATTCCCTGAGTTGTTTGCTTAGTTGTGCGCATTTGGGCCGTGTTGGTTCATGGTAAGCATCACAACCAATATCAATTATGTTCATCCTTTTTCGATAGATGTATTTTGCAGACCTAACAGATATATGTACAATCCTGTAACAACAATGGAGCATTGGATTTTACTTCATTTCTTTTCATTATCCATTAAAAAAAGCTTTTGAAATGTTTAAAAGGAATTTTAAAGATTCATCATTCATTTCTTTAGATTTTTTTAAATGAACACGTGAAACTATACAAAATAGGCTTGTGTCTTTGTCGTTCTTTATAAGCAAATCCGTCAAAGAGGAGCAGTTGTAGACACCCTATTTTGCTTGGTTGGACTTCATTTTATAATTTAATTATTCTTTTTGGTCTTCTTCTCCAAGGAAAGTTAGACTCCATATGATCATTTTGAAACCCTTATTTTCCTCTAAAATTGAATTTTTTTTTACCCATTTTCTTCTAAAATTCACACGAATCTTAACCCTGATGTAAGAGTATTTCAGTCATTTTGGAACCCTATAGTAGGACTTGACCCTAAACAATACATTCAAACTTTTTACGAACTCTAATGATAATTTTGCACACTTTAAAGACCATTTAAAGTAGTATAAAACCGAATTTGTAGAACAATGATAATTTTCTAATTTTGATGAAATTTAGCTCTTCCTAGAACTCAAATGGTTTAAATTGATTTGTAGAATAGGGGATGATTTCATGATTTTGATATAATTAAGTCCTTTTTAAACTTGCTCTTTTACTATGGACAAATTTGACCCTTGAGAAATTAGTTTATTCATGAATTTGCCCTTCTTTAATCACCAAAGTACTATTGAGTGACTAAAATGCCCCTAAACAACTTTAGTCCCACATTGGAAGTGAGAGAATTTTTCCTCTCATTTTCTCCCTATAAAAGCCCAACATTTTTACCCATTTGAGACAATATTCTCTATCAACCTAACCTCAATCCCAAAACCCTCTAAAGCCTTAACCCTCCATTAACCCTCCTCAAGCATTGGAGAAGAAGAAGCCTTGAAGAAGAAGGAGTTCTAGAAGGAAGAGCTTCGAGAAAAAGCAAAGGGTATTCAACCCACATAGGTAGGTTTAAAAATTAAAATTTACATTTATGTCAATTCTTTTCCTAACCCTCTATTTTTTTTTGTTAATATGAGCCTTTAAATTAGGATATGAGAATTATTCCTTTTGTTAATATGAGTTTTTAGAATAATATATGAGACCTATCCCTCTCCCATCATGTAGTTTGGACCCCCTATGCAGCATTTTACTAATTAGGGGGCTCCAAATGAAAGTATAACCTTTTTTTGGTTGTTCCTTTAGTTTCTTTGATGTGAGCCAATTTTTGCAAAATCATCATCTCCTTCTCTAAAATTCACTAAGGGCCTCCTATGACGTGTTTTGCCGAATTGGGGCTTCTTGTGAAAAATGAGGATAAAGAGGTGCTTCCCTAGTTTTAGAATGTTTGTCCAAACTCTTTGATTTTTTAAGTATTTTTTTTTGTCTTAGATCACATTATCTTTTCTAAAATTCATTAAGGACCCCTATGACACGTTCCAACGACTTGGAGCTCCTTGTGAAAATTATGGATAAGGGGGTGCTTTCCTAGTCTTAAAACTCTTGTCTTAAATCTTAGGTTTTTTAGCCTTCTTTTTAGCTTTAGCTTTAGCTTACCTTTCTTTCCCTAATAATGATTAAGGATCACCTATGACGTGTTCCGCCGAATTAGGGCTCTTTGTGAAAAATCAGAGAATGAGAGTATTTCTTCATTTTATGATCCATAGGTATTTTCAAAACTTTCATTCTTGAATTTTGTAAAAAAAAAATAGAAAAAAGAAAAGAAAGGTTTTTTCACTCATTCATGGTGATTTTTAATATTTTTCTTAGATTAGAGTCGTTATAATGTTCATTTTTTTTTTTTGTAGAATATAGTCATTCCTTTAAAATCTTAATTTGGTTATTAGAACCTTTGTTTTGTTTATTTTTATAGTCATCTCTTTAAATTTTCCTTACAAGTCATTAGGATTTTTGTCACGTTAAAGTCCATCTTAGAGAATTTTGTTTCCCTCTTAATCATCTCTTTAGTTATTAGCATTTCCCCTCAAGTCATTAGGATCCTTGCATATTTAATTCCATCGTAGGGATTTTGGATCTTCCTTTAGAATATTTAAGGAGAGTTTTTCCTTTTTATTTCCCAAAATTTGAATCTAGAATCATTTTTTCTTTTAAACCAAGTTAGAGTCCTTAGGCCTATCTCATTACTATTTTTTTTCCTTTTAAAGTCGATCTTTCAAAATTAAATTTTAGGGAATTTGGAAGCATAGGTTACCGTTGTTAGACGGGGGATTTGGGGTGCCTAACACTTTCCTCAACTCACAATAGAACCTCTCTTCCTAGAATCTCACATCGGTTTCACAGGCTAGTCTTTTTTTTTAAAAATTGGTAACCAATCACACCACAACTCATTGATTGGTTGCGACTCGGTATTCGTCATATTAGCATGTTTTATGCCTGCTAATGTGGAGAATGCTTTGGACTAGTTTTTAAAAAAAAATATTTAAAAAAAGGTCACTATTTGACACTTATATATATTAATGTATAAGATTTGGATCGGGTTGAATTGAGCTCGAACTTCATGCGCCTAAGCTCCAATCAGACTCATATAAAATGCGCCCAAATTTTAAAGCCCTACCCTAATTCCAAGGGTTTGATCAAGAAATTAAAACTGGCCCTTTTTCAGGTCACCGAGTGGCCTTTTGGGCCACATCCTGAATTGAAACTAGGGGTGTAAATGATCTGGGCTGGAACTCAATAAGGCCTGTTTAATAATTAGGATGGGCCGGGCTGACTTGTTTAATAATCCGACCGAGCTTGGGCTAGTATTCCAAAACTCGTCAGGCCTTGTGATAGGCTTCGAATCGAGCCAGTCCGACTCGGCCCGGTTTTACATATATATTAAATTATTAAAAAAATATTAATATAATTTTTTTATTACCAAACTACCCCAATAATCAACCCATTGGCCTAATCCAACGGATTGACTCTAGATGTTGGTGGCTATGAGTCTACCAAAAAATTGTGTTGGCTATGAAGAAGGTCGTACAGTATTGGACTATTTTTTTTTCCTTTCTTTTAATGAACTACTAACCCACGCCTCCATTGAGTTAAACTTGACCTCATACAAACGAACACCCTGTTGTGTTTTGGTGTGATTCAAAACTAAGGAAAACTTTGTTTTTGTGTTTTGGGTGTTTTTTTTAGTCCCACATGGAAGAACTATGAAATGTTTTACCTCTTTATATAATGGAGTGTTGGTAGAAGGTTTGGGCCTTCAAGGGCATTAGAATTTGTTGTCTACCCATCCATTGCATATTGTGACTATGCTATGCTACAACTCACACACATGCACGCGTGCGCCGAGCCTAGCCGAGTCGAGTCGGGCGGGTTGGGTTGGGTCTTTGATTAAAATAAAATCTATTTTTTATATAAAGCCCAATAGTGTTTTAACCTTTAAAGCTATATTACCGTTTGGGATTTCTCTAATATTACCGTTTTATTCCCGTTAGTGGTCATTAACCACTAATTATATTGGGATTAAATATATCAGTTTTAGAATCTAAAGAGATTTTTTCATTCTCTATATATATGCATCTTCTATATTAGTTTAAACACAGAAAAAGAATCTCTTCTTCTACGGTTTTATTCAACTCTTTGTTTCGGGTTTTCCTATACATATTTTCGAGTTCTATTGCTGGATTAGATTTACAGAGTGGTGTGCGACTATAAGCTGTGTACGCTTGTAGTCAGGGATAGATTGTGAGTGGCTGTTGTATCCTGGAGACAGCGCGACCAATAACCCAGTGCATCTTTTGGGGGCGCAAATTGTCTTAAAGAAAGCGAAGTATCCGTGCCTCACCTCACACGATCTACCATTGTTCTGATCAAATTTCAAGTGCAGGAATTTTTCTGAGTTCGTGGTTGCAGTATTGTTCGTGATTTTTCGGGTCTGCTTTTTAGGAATTAGCGTTTACAGGTATTTTTGGAACAACAATTTTAAGACAATATGTCATGACTTCTGTAAATGTTAGGATGAATGATTCTGTGATTAGGATTGAGATTTTTGATGGGTCTAATTTTAAGCGTTGGTAACAGAAAATGCTTTTTCTGTTAACATCGCTTAAATTAGCATATGTTTTAATTGATGTTCCTAATGAAGAAGAAGAAGAACCGGGTAGATCTCATTATAAGGAAAGATGAGAATCTGTAGATTTTTTGTGCAAATGGCACATTTTAAATGGCATGAAAAATGCCATGTACGATTTATATTGCACTGAAAAATATGCAAAAAGCTTATGGGTAGCTTTAGAGAAAAAATATCAAATTGAGGAGGCTGGGTCTAAAAAATATGCAGTGAGCAAATTTTTAAAGTTTGTAATGGTTGATGATAAATCCATAGTAAAACAAACTCAGGAATTTCAAATAATAATTCATGAGATTATTATTGAGGGAATGAAAATTGTAGAACAATTTCAAGTGGCTGCTATTATAGAGAAATTGCCTCCATCATGGAAGGATTTCAGAAATTCTCTTCGCCATAAATCAAAGGAATTTTCAATTGAAAATTTGGTGATGAGAATTCGGATTGAAGAGGAATCTAGAGCCCAAGATAAAAAAGAAGAGAATTCTGAGATGACTTCAAAGGTAAATTTTGTTGATTCTTCAGGGAAGAAAAAACAGAAATTTTTGAAAACTAACAAGAAGCCTGTGAAGAATAAAAAGCCATTTCAACCTTTTCAGAAGACAGGACAAAGCTCAAAATCAATTGGATGTTTCGTCTGTGGGAAATCTGGACATTTTGCTAAGAATTGTCAATTCTGCAAAAGGAATTATTCTCAAGCAAATATGGTGGAAGAACCCCTTGTTGTGATGATCACTGAAATTAACATGATGGGTTTCAGTGAGGGTTGGTGGGCAGACACGGGTGCGACGAGGCACATCTGCTATGACAGAAATTTGTTTAATAAATATGAGACTGTCAAAAGCAACCATGATGTCTAGATGGGGAACTCATCAACCTCTAAGGTTGTTGAAGCTGGAGATATTACTCTCAATTTCACTTCAGGGAAGTCTGTGACTCTAAAGGACGTTCTTCACATTCCAGATTTGAGGAAAAATTGGTGTCGGGCTATCTTCTGAACAAGGCTGGATTTAAGCAAGTAATAGAGTCTGATAACTATGTAATTTCCAAATCTGGAAAATTTGTAGGAAAATGCTATGCATCCAATGGCATGTTTAAACTTAATGTTGATTTGAGCAATAAAACTTCTTCTGCTTATATTGTGTGTTCAGTTAATTTTTGACATAATCGATTAGGACA
This sequence comes from Tetracentron sinense, assembly GCA_015143295.1. NCBI lineage: Eukaryota > Viridiplantae > Streptophyta > Magnoliopsida > Trochodendrales > Trochodendraceae > Tetracentron > Tetracentron sinense. The sequence continues at coordinate 24,949,379 of CM026555.1, read as the reverse complement.
TACAAATGAAAAATATGTGAAAACTATGAGTAGTTTAGGAATTATTCCTAAATTAAATGATAATGTTTTTGATAAATGTGTATATTGTAGTAAAAAAAAAATAACTAAAAAATCTTTTCATAAAATGGATAAATCATCAGATATTTTAGGAATAATACATTCTGATATTTGTGATTTAAAAGAAACAGTTACTAGAGGTGGTAAAAAATATTTTGTTACATTTATAGATGACAAATCTAAATATACATATGTGTATTTAATTAGATTTAAGGATGAAGCTTTAAATATGTTTAAAATTTATAAAGCAGAAGTAGAAAATCAATTAAATTTAAAAATTAAATATTAAGGAGTGATAAAGGAGGTGAATATACCTCTAACGAATTTGATTTATTTGTTGAATCAAGTGGTATAATACACCAAGTAACAACTCCTTATACCCCTCAGCAGAATGGAGTTGCTGAAAGAAAAAATAGAACATTGATAGAAATGGTTAATGCAATGCTTAACAGTTTAGGCATACCGTTAAATTTATGGGGAGAAGCTCTCCTCACTGCTAGTTATATTCAAAATAGAATACCTAGTAAAAAACGAAAAATGACTTCATATGAAATTTGGAAAGGGAGAAAACCAAATTTAAGTTATTTTAAAACATGGGGATGTTTAGCAATGGTTAGATTTAATGATCCTAAAATAAATAAATTAGGACCTAAATCTAGGAGATGTGCTTTTATTGGTTATGCCATAAATAGTAAATCATATAGATTTTTAGACATTGAAAATAATGTTATTATTGAATCAAGGGAAGCTGATTTTTTCGAAAATCTTTTTCCTTTTAAACCTTCAAATAGTGGGGGTTTAATAAACCAAAATCCTAATAAGTATAGTGATCCTAGCTCTAAAAATCTTGAAATAATCAATTCAGACGAGGATGAAATTGATTGTAGAAAGAGTAAAAGAGCTAAAAAGAGTAAAGATTATGGATCTGATTTTTATACCTATATGGTAGAGAATGATCCTATTTATTTAAATGAGGCATTTGAGTCACTTGATTCTTTATTTTGGAGAGAAGCTGTGGAAAATGAAATAGATTTAATAATGTCCAATCACACTTGGATATTAGTTGATCCTTCTCCTAGAACTAGAACTATATGTTGTAAGTGGATATTTAAAAAGAAACTTAAAGCTGATGAATCAATAGAAAAATATAAGGCTAGATTGGTAGCCAAGGGTTATAAGCAAAAAGAAGGAATATATTATTTTGATACATATTCACCTGTATCAAGAATTACCTCTATTCGAGTATTATTTGCTATAGCATCCATACATAATTTAATCATTCACCAAATGGATGTAAAAACTGCATTTTTTAATGGTGATTTAGATGAAGAAATTTATATGGACCAATTAGAGGGATTTATTGTCCCTGGACAATCTAATAAAGTGTGTAAACTTGTAAAATCATTATATGGTTTAAAACAAGCTCCTAAACACTGACATGAGAAATTTGATAATATATTAATGACTCATGGATATAGTACAAATGAAATTGATAAATGTATATATTATAAATTTAATGGTGATTGTGGAATAATCATTTGTCTATATGTAGATGATTTATTGATTTTTGGAACAAATCAAAAAATCATAAATGAGACAAAAGAATTTTTGTCATCCCAATTTGATATGAAGGATCTTGGAGAAGCAAATTTAATTCTTGGAATTAAAATTATTAGAAAGGATGATGGGATAATTTTATCTCAATCTCATTATATTAAAAAATTATTATTAAAATACAATCATTATGATTGTAGTCATGTTTATACTCCATATGATCCTAGTGTGCATCTATCACCTAATGAAGGAGATAGTATAAACCAAAATGAATATGCTAGTGTCATTGGAAGCTTGATGTATGCTATGAATTGCACTTGCCCGGACATTGCATATGTAATTGGGAAATTAAGTAGATACACTAGTAATCCCGGTAAGGAGCATTGGGATGCAATTAGCAGAATCCTTAGATACTTAAAAGGATCTATGGATCATGGATTACATTATGGTAGATATCCTACTGTGCTAGAAGGATATAGTGATGCTAATTGGAATTCTGTCTCTGATGAATATAAAGCTACAAGTGGGTATATTTTCACCATTGGTGGTGGTGCAGTCTCTTGGAAATCCAAGAAACAAACAATTCTGTCAAACTTTACTATGAAATCAGAATTGATAGCTCTATCTTTAGTGGGAGAAGAAGTAGAGTGGCTTCAGAACTTTTTGTTCAATATTCCTTTATGGATAAACCAGTCCCGGCTATTAAAATTCACTATGATTGCAATGCTGCAATAGGTAGAGCTAATAACACACAATATAATGAGAAATCTCGACAAATACGTCTCAAACATGCATGTTTGAGAGAACTTCTACAAGATGGAGTTATATCTATTAATGAAATCAGATCACCAGAAAATCTAGTAGATCCCTTGACTAAAGGCCTAGCAAGGAAAAAAGTGTGGAATACATCGAAGGGGATGAGACTTAAGCTAATTGAAAATATACCAACTGTAATGGTAACCCAACCTAAAGACTGGAGATCCCAAGAACAGGTTTAATGGGAAGAACAAGTTACAGAGTGGTTTGAGGTGAAGCACTATAATAGGAGAATAATAGTAATAATATTATTAATCTCCAAGTCTCTTCCTATGGTGTGAATAGTGCATAAATTATGTGACGATTAGAGGTTGAGGGTTTCCTCTTAATGAGATCTATAGCTCTATTGAGTGGGATGTGGAGTCACATAGGCATCCTTGATAGACTCACCTATATAAGTGTGGAAGTGGGGCCGCTTCCTATGAGAAATTGGCTATTTCTCTAGAGCACTTATTAAACCGGGATAAAAGCACTTGACTGAAAAGTGCTGGCTTAGAGACTTGTAGACTCTGTAAGAGTTAGTGTGTTTAAAGTATAAAGACTCATTACTAAAGAACTCAGTTTTGAATACCAAGATCTATGATCTATGGTAACCAAGTATCTGGTGAGAATTTTACTTTAAACTATGCAAAGGTTCAAATCTACGTGACACATTTGTTTATGTATTAAATCTAATCTTACCCAGATATGTTATTTTTATTATTATTATTGTTTTGAATCTTGAATCAAGTGGGGGATTGTTGTGTTTTTGGTGTGATTCAAAACTAAGGAAAACTTTGTTTTTGTGTTTTGGGTGTTTCTTTTAGTCCCACATGGAAAAACTATGAAATGTTTTACCTCTTTATATAATGGAGTGTTGGTAGAAGGCTTGGGCCTTCAAGGGCATTAGAATTTGTTGTCTACCCACCCATTGCATATTGTGACTATGCTATGCTACAACTCACACACATGCACGCGTGCGCCGAGCCGAGCCGAGTCGAGTCGGGCGGGTTGGGTTGGGTCTTTGATTAAAATAAAATCTATTTTTTATATAAAGCCCAATAGTGTTTTAACCTTTAAAGTTATATTACCGTTTGAGATTTCTCTAATATTACCGTTTTATTCCCGTTAGTGGTCATTAATCACTAATTATATTGGGATTAAATATATCAGTTTTAGAATCTAAAGAGATTTTTTCATTCTCTATATATATGCATCTTCTATATTAGTTTAAACACAGAAAAAGAATCTCTTCTTCTACGGTTTTATTCAACTCTTTTTTTCGGGTTTTCCTATACATATTTTCGAGTTCTATTGCTGGGTTAGATTTATAGAGTGGTGTGCGACTATAAGCTGTGCACGCTTGTAGTCAGGGATAGATTGTGAGATGCTGTTGTATCCTAGAGGCAGCGCGACCAATAACCCAGTGCATCTTTTGGGGGCGCGAATTTTCTTAAAGAAAGCGAAGTATCCGTGCCTCACCTCACACGATCTGCCATTGTTTTGATCAAATTTCAAGTGCAGGAATTTTTCTGAGTTCGTGGTTGCAGTATTGTTCGTGATTTTCCGGGTCTGCTTTTCAGGAATTAACGTTTACAGGTATTTTTGAAACAACACACCCAACCCAATCAAATGTTGAATTGGAACAGCTAAGGAAGCATTGTTCCATTGATTGCTCTTCTTTATGGCATGGAGGGCAATAAGCCATTAGTAGGGTTCTCCTCTTCAACAGATTATGGAGAAGGTTTGTTATGACATCCATACAGAAGAGGCCTGCCTTCCAAGGAATTTCCAAATCTAAAGAATTGAAGCCCAGAATCCGAGTAGACTTGCCATTCCCAAGTTCGGTAAGGCAGGATTATATTTAGCTCATCCATACAACTTGTAGGTCCACCGAGCCTGTGTAAGGCCTGAATAAAAAATTGTGGGGTGTTTGGATTGGATTTTATTAACTAAAAATCAATTCTGATAAAATAGATTTTGTAAAATAAATTGTCAAATAATTATTTTTTCAAATAATAGTGTTTGGGGAATAAGAAGTTGAGTCTATCATCTTCGTATTCCCCAAACACTATTATTTGAAAAAGTGATTATTTGACAATTAATTTTACAAAATCAATTTTATTAGAATTCGTTTATGAATTGGACCTAACCTAGCCCACCTTGGCCTGTTAAGGCTTAATCCTGACCTGTCCCATTTAATAATGGGTGGGCTTGGGCCTATCTATAATTCGTTTATGAATTGGACCTAACCTGGCCCAGCCTGGCCCCCTAAAACCCCCAAGCAAATGGAGGTATTGGAGAGATGTTGTAGACCCCAGACGAGTCTCGCTTTCGCTCTCTTAGGTGGGACTTCCATGTTTGTTAGAAAGGTGGCTGTGATTCCAGGTTCTTCAGGTAATATCAATTGTTTTACCTTTTCAAGCTTCAAGTGATAAAGGATATGTTGCAGAGAAGCATTAGATAGTCCGAATACTACTCCATTATCATACTATTACAATCTAGAACTGCTTGGTTTCTGAGTTTCTTAGAACTGCTTGGCTTCTGGTCTAAGAAACTCCATAGATTGATAACTTTGTTGGAGAGTCTGGATTGTGTATATAGAATTTTGAAGACACAATGCAAATGCTCTAAGCAATTACTTAGACCATGGTTTGATTTCGATGCACCTGGTTGCTTAGTCCACTATCTATAGGCTAGACCATCCCTTGAGTAGGCCACAACCTGTTGTCACAGCTTTGGGATTGGTCAATGTCTTCGAATCAAAGCTTCCATAGCTTTCATTTTGGATGGTCTAATTAGCCCAAATGTTGGAATTTTGTGCTACCCAACAATTTTTTTTTTAAAATTTTTTGGTAAAGAGATAACCATTGATTAAGGCCTAAAACAGGCAATAGGGGTACAGGCATTCGCAGATGCCGATTGAACAAAAGGATTGGCCACACACTTTCGTATCAAATCAGAATTAATTTTATACTTGATTTCATTCAATTCTTTTTACTTATTGTTAATTGATTTTTAAGATTTTGACTTCCTTTTTGTTTTTTGATTTATAGGATTATTGAGCTATAATGACCCATCCTCTCAAAACTATTCTCGGCAAAGAGGTAACTGTCTTTGCAATTTTTTTAATAAATTTCTTCTTGTTTTGTTGGTAATACATATATTAGTTTAACCCATTGTTCATAGAAAGTTTTTTTAAAATTCTTAAGAAGCATTACTTTTTTTATTGGTTTTGGTACCTTTATTGTTAAGGATTGTAAGATGGCCAAGAAAAGTGTTCAAAAGAGAACAAATAGCATACTTGGTTATCCATGAATAGTTAAAGCAGCTTTTGATCATACCTTCTAAAGAAATACAAATGAAGAAAAATTAAAGTTATTTATTAATAATCAAGGTCTAAAATTTTGCAAATATTTTACTATACATATCGATATTTTAGGTAACTGATATGATGCACTCTCTAATCCTTTCTGAAGCTCTAAGGAATCATCTCACAAATACCCTACCAAATCTTAAACACCTTATACAAGCCTAAAATTGGTCAATCCCCACAAAGAGAAAAATTACACTATCCATAAAAATTGTATTGACTAGACATATACCACCAGTTCACAATGTTTTACAAATCAGATTAGGTGATACATCATGTATTGCCAAACTGAATCATGCTATTTTTAATGTTGGCTCTAAATCCTATACTGCCAATAGATATTCTAGACTCAAAATCAGTTCACCAACTTTTTCATACTAGGATATTCTAGATACCGTATGAATTCACCGAAAAGAAGAGATATTTGAAGTCAGTGATGGATGGAAACTAAATTTAAAATGTAAATTTCATGAATTCAATGTTACTTACAGCATTTGTAACTGATGTATTTGCAGGTATATTTCCTCTAAAATCTTATAGAAAAGAAAAGATCATGATCTCATAAAACCAGAAAAGTATAGACTGTTTTGAATCAAGGGAAGGGCTGATGGAGGGAAGATATATATACTAGGTGGAGGCGGTTATGCTATTAATCTGGTAGATGGTGACTCTGATTAGGTATTTGCAACGAATGCAACTTGGTCATACAGTCTCTTTCTTCGGCAGTGGGCTAAACATGCACCGATGCTCGTCTCACATGCATCGTTTGAATGTGCTATTATTGATGGAAAAATAGTAGCTGCTGGTGGCTTCACCTACTGTGGAAAGCCAATCACCAAGACAGAGCTTCATAACTCCAATAAGGATGTATGGGTCATGTTACCAGATCTCAAACAGACTCACAATTCTGCATGCGTTCGGGTTGTGGTTGGAAAAAAGCTCTATATCATACACAAGGGGGAAAAAGAAGTGCAGCTTTGGGAGAAGGGTGAGCAAATGTAGAAGGCTCAACACCATCCAATTCTCTCGGGTTCATCTGGGTCAATTGCAGTGATTTGAGATGAGATTTATTTGTGTGATGAGATGGTGGGAAGATTAGTAATGAAGTATGATTTCAGAGGGACTACAAAATACATGATAATGGAAATACCAGTTAACATTAAAGCCTGTTATAATGAGGTTTGTGCAAAAAACAACTTTGCATTGGTTGGTTTGGGGGATGATCTATATGTGATAGGAGGTCGGTCAAAGTTGAATGTAGTGTTGGCTGATGTGGATGTGTTGAGGCTTCCTCATAATATTTGCGATGATGACGTAATATGTGAAATAATGGAGCACCAGGCGGCACCAATGACTCAGTGCTCGGGAGTTATACTGAATTATTCCGTTCTTAGAATATAAGTTTTGGTGGTTAACCCCAACCGGAAAGAAAAAAGTGAATTTAGCACTTGTTTTTGTGTTGTAGGCCAGTATCTCGGTATCTTCTGAATGTTGAGAAAGTTTTGAGAATTGTTACTATAGAACCCCGGATCATCCATGTATTGTTTGTCGTGTTATTAAATGAATTGAGGGTTTTCATTTGAGTATAGTGTGTGTTTTTTTTTTAGATGTTTGATAAAGAGTATAAAAATACTCTTTGTGTTTTTGTGTGGGTTGCATTCAATAAGGAAAAAGAATGGAAATCATTCTAAGTGTTAACAGTGTGAAAATGGAAAAATAGGCAAAAAAAGGAGCAAACCAGTATACCACTCAAAATAGTAGTAGACCACTCCACTAATGGTAGACCACTCAAAATAGTGGTAGACCACTCCACTAACGGTAGACCACACAAAATAGTGGTAGACCACTATTTGCACTTTTTTGTATGGGTTTTTTTTTCCAGAACCCCTTCACCAAACCAATAGACCATTCAAAATAGTGGTAGACCACTCCACTAGCAGTAGACCACTCCAAATAGTGGTAGACCACTTTGGTGCCCACTTTGCCTTGTTTAGATATTTTTAAAGGACTTTTTGGGGTTGTGGCAACCCATTGCCTATAAATACAACTCAATTTCGTGGGTTAGGTTTTACACAACCCTTAGAGAGATTTTGAGATATTTTTTGAGAGAGAAAGCTAGGGTTTGTACTAGGATCATTGGTGAAGCATTGTTCTTGCTTCTAAAGTCCGGATCTCGCTTCCACAAACTTTCTAAAGCGCTAGATCGCAGGAATCAATCTTGAAAGGTAGATACACTCTACTAACTGGTGTTGTTGAAATTCATCAATAGATCATAAGGTTTTTTGCATATGATTTTCAATGAATTTATCAACTATGTGATACATACTATTGCTATGTTGAAAATAAAATAGGTATTACCTCAATACTTGAGGATTTTTCTGTTTATCCTATTGCTCAAAAATGACATGTGAACTGATATGCTTGCATGATCAAATTTGTATAAGTATGGGAAAGCATGCTTTATTGTAAAGTAGAGTTTTGGGGAAATAGGGTTGGATCGACTTGAATGCTATTACCATTAAATCCATGAGTTTCTTTTATGTTGTGAGGGTTCTTCTGTCTACCATGATGGTCACAAGCGATATATGAACATATGTGTTTGCATGATCAAGGGTCTCACAAATATGGATATGGAAAAGTATGTTTGGCTCAAAGTAATGAAATGCTCATAAGTCTCAAAGAAAAGTAGCTAGTGTGTTCCGTTCCATCATAGTTCGGGCACTAGTAAAGTAAAAGTAATGAAGCTAGTGTGTTCTGTTCCATCATAGTCCGGGCACTAGTAAAGTAAAAGTAAAGAAGCTAGTGTGTTCCATTCCATCATAGTCTGGGCACTAGGCAAGTTAAGCTCACAAGTAAAGTAATGATGCTAGTGTGTTTCGTTCCATCATAGTCCGGACACTAGTCAAGTCAAGATCATAAGCAAAGTAAAAAGAGAAAAGTATTGGGAGGATGCTAGTGGACTCGACTCCAAGTAGGGTGGGGCATTAAGTCATCTAGCTCTAAGCATGATCTCACAAGCTCATAAAAAACTCATAAGTCTATTGAATTTTGATTACAATATGTACATATGATAATTGAAAGCTTGATCTCGCACTCAGATTTAAAGTATGCTTTAGTCTGCTTTGTTTCACTTGATATATGAGCATGCTATGATTGATGTTTATAACATGCTAGTTAGTAGTTGGTATACGCTGAGCGATTTAATGCTCAACCGAACTGTTATTTTCGGCAGGTTCACTTGCTATATGTGCTCTGGGACCATGGGTCGAGGTGGAGTAAGTTGAGGAGGATCTTGTGGGAGATCATCCAGTGGAGGATAGGGATCTTGACAGGTGTCCCTATTACTGAGTTTTGAGTGATGAGAGGGAGTGGAATGTATATTGACCATTGTAGGTCTTTTGGTTGTATGACCTTGGAATACAGTGTATGTTATAAAGAAATTTATAGCTTCCGCTTTTAGCATGGTTTATATGCTCTTATAAGATGGTGTAAGCATCAAATTTTTACACCCCTTCCTAATCATGGTTAATCATCTTAACCATGGTTAATACCCCCCGAAACCTAGGCCTAACCCTAGTGAAACCTTAGGTCTAACCCTAGTGAAGCCTTAGTCAAACCCTAGGTCAAACCTAAGCAACCCTGGGCCTAACCCTAGTTAAACCCTAGGCGTAACCTAAGCAACCCTAGGCCTAACCCTATTCAAACCCTAAGCCTAACCCTAGTCAAACCCTAGTCAAGCCTTAGTCCAACCCTAGGCAAACCCTAGGTTAAACCTAAGCAACCGTAGGCCTAACCCTAGTCAAACCCTAGGCCTAGCCTTAGTCAAACCTAGGCAAACCCTATGTCAAACCTAATCAAACCCTAGGCCTAACCCTAGTCAAACCTAGGCCTAACTTAACCCTAGTCAAAACCCTAGGGCAAACCCTAGTCAAGCCTCAGTCAAACCCTAAGCAAACCGAGGTTAAACCTAAACAAACCCTAGGTCTAACCCTAAGTTAACCCAAGGCTCTTTTCTAGGCCCAAGGACCCAAAACCGTAACCAAACCACCATGTGGGCCCAAACATGGGCCCACAAGCCCTAGAAGCCCGTTAGAGTGAGCCCCACAAGCCATTTTTGAAAATTTCAGGAATTGCGGTTGAAACTCTACCACTATTTCTAATTTGGAAAGAATGAATAGTACCCCAGGCTAATTGCAAACTGGTTGAGCCTGTTTTAGCATAAAATAGGAAATGGTGGTAGAGTTTCTACCACCATTCGTAGTTTAAACCAGGAATGGCGGTAGAAACTCTACCATAATTCCTGGTGTTTGGTTCAAAACTCGTCTGACACCCCCTGCACCACCTCAGGTCCGCTTCCCTTGGGTCCTCCACCCTCACAACAATCCCTAAACTACCCTAAGGTCCCTTGAACCCTATAAATACTCTCCCCTCTTCAAGCTTTAACTCATTCCAAAACGTCCTAAGTGAAACTCTGTTAGTTTCACTGTGCAACCCGAAAGCATCCACTCCAGCCTTTGTCTTCCATCTTTAGGAGACCCTAGGCAGTCTAGGGAGTTACCCCAGGCCTACCTCAGCCCCTCACCATTGTGCCACCATTTCCATTCTGAAGGAGCCAAAGCCAAGAGGGTAGGACCTCCCCTACCCCTTATTTTACTTTCTGTTAGAGCATTGTAAGACCCCTGGTCCTACTCCAGGGGCCCTTATTTTTTGTCTTGTTTCCTTTCATCCCTAAGGATAGAGGTCTCCCTACCTCTTCATAGGTATGGGGGACCCTCTTGAGGGTTGCAGCTTCGGCATCATGGCCACCCCATGCATGGCACCTCTCTTAATCATCTGGGGGACCCTCAGTCCATGAGGGATCCCCTGGATGCAATCTGGTTCCACCCCAGGGGGGAAAAATCGAGTTTTGGAGAATACCAGGAATGACGGTAATCTTAGTACCGCCATTCCTGAACCTCCTTATACAGCAGCCCCTAGCACCCTCTTGACTAGGCCTTGGTCCATCAAGGGCCCAGGTTAGGTCCCCAAGACCTTCCCCTATCTACCTTGGTCCTCCCAGGTTAACCCCAGTGGTCTAACCATTGTTAAAATGCTCCTATTTGGAAACTGTTCAGAATGACGGTAGAAACTCTACTGCCATTCTGGGTTCTCCTATTATAGTGCAATGGTGCCCATTGTGGGCCCATTTTAAACCACTTCCAGGGCCCACCACAGGTTCAGGATACTTAGGGGAGTCCCCTCTTCAACCTTGGAGGGTTCATGACCCCATGGTTATAACCCTGACCTTCACCCAGACCTGCAATAACCATTCTCAGAAAGACTGAGAATGGCGGTAATCTATTTACTGCCATTCCCTATATTATTGCTATTTGGGTTTTGAACATAGCCTAGACTAGGTAGGAGGTCATTCTAGGCCCTACCATGCTATCTGGGCCCATTCCAGACCTACTTAGACCTTTAACTGAGGTTAACTCAATGTAGAGACCCGAATCATTTTCATGTTCTTATTGCAAGTATTAGGGGTATTATATTCCTTGTGATGTTTTAATGTTTATGTATTTATATCTAATTGGTGTAATGTGTTTAAGGCTTAATCAAACTTGTAAAGGGAGAGATGTCTTAACACACCCCGAACTTTAGGAAGCTCTAATTTTGTCACCGTTTATCATAGTTGAGTGATTTATGAATCATTAGAAAGGTATCGGAACCTTCTTCGAGGTTTGTGTTTAACGTTTTTCCATATTTTTAGTCTAAGCTAAGTCAAAAGTGGGTTTTCTGATGTTTTATTTGATGAAATTACAGATCAGTCCACTTGTGAGTCCATTTAGACCTTTTAAAACTCAAAATGATAATTTTTGTAAAACATGAAAGTTGTTTCCCTTCAAACTATAAGTCCAACGCAAGTTGAATCATCAAAATCTGATGAGCAAGTCAAAAGTTATGATCAAAATACCAAAGTGAGATAAAAGTCAGTCGAAATGAGGAGCTGCGTTAGATCGCAATGTAATTGTGATCGATCGCAATCTAGGTGCGATAGATTGCAACCTAAGTGCGATCGATTGCATTCAGTTGATTTTAAGGTTTTGCTTCGGGTCTAAGTGCGATAGATCGTAACTATAGGTGCGATCGATCGCAATCGCGCCAGATTTTTTAAAAAGCGTTTTTTTGGATTTTTAACCCTTAGGGCTATAAATAGGGACCCTATTTCGAGGTCTTAGGGTATTCTAAGCCATTTCTAACCTAATTTAGCAAATCGGGAGAGGAAACCTAGGGTTTTTGAGGGAGAAATTGCTTGGAGAAGAAGGAGATAGCTAGGAGATTGCAAGGAGAGCTTGAAGATCTTCCTCAAAACTTCCTTAAAGCTTCTTGAGAGTGATTTGGATCCAAGGAAAGGATTCCTAAGGTCGATAAACTCCCTAACTCAACTCTATTAATGATGTTTGGTGAATATTAGTATAATATAAATGATAGAAATGACAATTTGATTTGTTTTCCCTAATTATGCATGGACTAAGCTTGTTAGAGATGAAAATGAGTTTATACTATTGGATGGATTGTATGGAGGATGAGAAATATTATGGAGGAAGGGATGAATGTATGGATGTGGAGTATGTGTGGGTTATATTAATGGATTATGGTGTGGTGGAATGTTAAAAATGAGAAAGGCCAAAGTATCCATAATTAACGCACCCAATGTGTTTGTTGAAATGCTTAAGAAGGAGAAATGTTAGTATGATGCTATTGATTATTAATAAACTAAGTTAAATTGATATTGTTGTCGTTATTATAGATGATGCCCTATTTACTTGTATGGTGATCGGTATTCGGGTAGGCCAAACCTTAAAGGAAAATCCTCCACATTAGGAATTCTCTAACTAGGGAGATGTAACCTAGTGGAGTTTCCTAACGGAAGATTGGAATCTAAGGGATGACTCATTTGAATTCCAATCACGACACTCAAGCACACGTGCACTTGCATGGTAAGTATTCAAGTCTCATGAGTCCACTTGTCTCACAAGCATGCATGCATTGGATACGAACATGTTACGAATTATGCCATGAAAGAATGATCCCCCATTACAAACATCCACTCTACGCGTTGTCGCACTCATGTTATGTTATGAAAGAATGATCCCCCACTATGAACATCCACTCTACGCGTTGTCGCACTCATGTTATGCTATGAAAGAATGATCTCCCATTACGAACATCCACTCTACGTGTTGTCGAACACTATGAATTATGCGTTGCCGGGACAAAACACTATGAATTATGCGTTGACGGGACAAACACACTATGAATCATGCATGTATGAGTCTATGCATATGTTAAGTTCAAGTTCATGGATAAGAATTGCACGAGTACACGAGTCAAGATGATGTTATGACATGTTATATGCTCCGCACTCTGATTATGCCTCTGTTATGAAAATCTATTATGTTTAAGCATAGTTAAACTAAGCTATGATAATGATATTGTTCATGTTACTTTATGTTGTTATTAGTTTGTTTATCCACTGAGTATTCCAAACTCAGTTGACCTGTCATTGTCTTCAGGTTTAGGAGAAGAGCCATGGACTGAGGAGGTGTACGCCGAAGAGGAAGAAGAAGGTGAGCTTCTTGAGGAGGAAGCTAGGGATATTGATAGTCATCCCTATTGAGTAGTTTTAGTATTTCTTTTTAAAAGAGATGTTTATATCAGACTTTTTGACTTTCAGTTGATGTTGCCTTAGTTGTTTTAGCCTATTGATGGTTTTAGACTACTTCAATTATAAGGAGCTATGATATGTGGATTATCATTGTACAAGATGGTTTAACTTTTATTATCGAAATTTTATTATCCTCATTTTTGGAGACTCGTGTAGTATGAATTGTATGCATGGATTTTAAGCAGGTTTAAGTAATGTGACGATTCCAAAGTCCTATTTTAGCCTTGTAGGATTTTGGGGTCGTTACACTCAACCCCGATTAACTTTTAACCATGGTTAAAGTCTCTTAATCCTTGTAAAAATCTCAAAAATATTCAAAAAATGCATATAGACCAAAAATATTGTCCTTGGCTCCTGTAACCATGGTTAGTAGCCCTAACCATGGTTACCTTGTCCCTTAACCCCGGTTAGCAATCCTAACCATGGTTGATTCCCTTTTGGCCTACCGGGCCTAATCTCTTAGCCTACTAGCCTTACCCTAGGTCTACCGAGCCTATCTTTTAGCTTACCGGGTTTATCCTTGGCCTACCGGGCCTAAACCCTAGCCTACCGGGCTAACCCTTGGCCTACTGGGCCTAATCCCTTTGTCTACCTGACTAATCCTTGGCCTCCGGGCCCAAACCATGCACTTGACCAACCCAGTCAACCAAGCCCTAGCCTTCGGGCTAGACCCTTAGCCATCCCGCTGCACACACACACACCCCTTAGCCTTGGCACGGGCTCATGTGCCAGAACTATACTCGGTCTGATCTCTCCCTTGTGAGTACGTTGACAACCCAACCTGGGTTCGACCCTAATTAGCTTTTCTTTCTTGGGTTAGTATACTCTAATCACTTAGACATTTGAATAATTTTGACTTTAATTTGGCTTATACCTAGGGAGTTGGTAATCATTGCAAAAATAGGGGTCTTGAGCTGGCTAACACCTTCCCCAGGACTTAACCGAACCTCTTACTTAGAACTCTAATGTAGACCTTAAGGCCTTATCTATAAATCGGGGACTTATCACTTCTGAATTAATAGGTGGTGACTTTTAGTAATTTACTTACCCGTGAGTGAGTAAAATCCGTACTCACAGCTTTGGCGACTCTGTTGGGGATTGTCCCCTATTTTTAAGGTTCAACCCGGAACTTAGGTTTAAGCCAATTAAAATTGAATTTGTTCAAATGCCTAAGTATTTAGCCTAATACTAATTCTTTTTATCTCTTTTGATGTATTGTGTACTGTGCATATCATAGTAGTGTAATGACCTATGAAACCCAATAGACAGGCTTATTACGCTCACGGTTGCTGGATGATCATCCTCATTTGAGTTAAGTGTTATTGTGTGTATGTTTATTTTTTTGAGAAAGAGTATAAAAATATTCTTTGTGTTTTTGTGTGGATTTCATTCAATAAGGAAAAATAATGGAAATCATTTTAAGTGTTAACAGTGTGAAAATGACAAAATAGGCAAAAAATATGGAGCAAACCAGTAGACCACTCAAAATAGTGGTAGACCACTATTTGCATTTTTTTGTATGGTTTTTTTTTTCTAGAACCCCTTCACCAAACCAGTAGACCACTCAAAATAGTGGTAGATCACTCCACTAGTGGTAGACCACTTTGGTGCCCACTTTGCCTTTTTTTTTATAGATATTTTAAAAGGACTTTTTTGGGTTTTGGCAACCTTAGCCTATAAATACAACCCAATTTCATGGGTTAGGGTTTACACAACCCTTAGAGAGATTTTGAGAGATTTTTTTAGAGAAAAAGCTAGGGTTTGTACTAGGATCATTGGTGAACCATTGTTCTTGCTTCTAAAGTCCGGATCTCGCTTCCACAAACTTTCTAAAGCGCTAGATTGCGGGGAATCGATCTTGAAAGGTAGATACACTCTACTAACTGGTGTTGTTGAAATTCATCAATAGATCAAAAGGTTTTTTGTATATGCTTTTTAATGAATTTATCAACTATGTGATACATACTAATGCTATGATGAAAATAAAATAGGTATTACCTCAATACTTAAGGATTTTCTTGTTTATCCTATTGCTCAAAAATGACATGCGAACTCATATGCTTGCACGATCAAATTTAAGTATAAGTATAAGTATGGGAAAGCATACTTTATTGTAAAGTAGAGTTTTGGGGAAATAGGGTTGGATCGACTAGAATGCTATTGCCATGAAATCCATGAGTTTCTTTTATGTTGTGAGGGTTCATCTATCTACTATGATGCTCACAAGAGATATATGAACATATGTGTTTGCATGATCAAGGTTCTCACAAATATGGATACGGAAAAGTATGTTTTGCTCAAAGTAATGAAATGCTCATAAGTCTCAAATAATGAAATGCTCATAAGTCTCAAATAAAAGAAGCTAGTGTATTCCGTTCCATAGTCTAGACACTAGTCAAGGACAAGTAATGAAGCTAGTGTGTTCCGTTCCATCATAGTCCGGGTACTAGTAAAGTAAAAGTAAAGAAGCTAGTGTGTTTTGTTCCATCATAGCCCAGACACTAGTCAAGTTAAGCTCGCAAGTAAAAGTAATGATGCTAGTGTCTTCCGTTCCATCAGTCTGAGCACTAGTAAAGTAAAAGTAATGTTGTTAGTGTGTTCCATTCCATCATAGTCCTGAAAGTATGCCTCTTTTTACTTTTAGAAAAACAATTCTTGGGGGGCATACATCGAATCCCAAGATTTGACTAAGATTCTAATTGATTTTATTCAATGAAGTATAAAACAACAATCACCTTTGTGACTTTGATATTGTTAAGTCAAATCCACGTTAGAACAATGCTTGCAAAACTTCACAAGTGTAAAGTCTCATTCGCAATCCACACGAACCTTCTTTTTTCCTTTGAAGCTTTCTCTAATGGAAGCTAATGGCCCTTCCAATTCAAGATCTATGATCTTTGTTCTTTTCTTGAATCTCAAGATCCTTTCTTGATTCAACAAGATTGGTTCTAATTTTGCTCAAGAGAAAAACTAGAACCAAGATAAGAGAGGGGGGTATCACCGTACACTTCCAAAGAGGAGAGAGGGCGTGAGATTGAGGAGAGGGAGGTAGAAAAACTTGGAGAATGATTACTCTCCCAAGGGTTGGACGTCCCATATAAATAGGCTTGCTTGGATTGCTTTGCTTGCAATCCAAGACTCTCTCATCCTTATCCTAATCTAATTAGAATTCCTCAAAAGTTTCTTTTCTTGATTAGCAGCTAACTGATCTTATCCTTATCTAATAAGGAATCTTGAATTAGTAACTAACTAATCTTATCCTTATCTAATAAGGAATCTTGAATTAGTAACTAACTAATGGAATCCCATTTAATTAGGGAATCTTTAATTAGTAACTAACTAATAGTATCCTTATCCAATAAGGAATCATTAATTAGTAACAAACTAATTAAACAATAAGTCCCACATTGAAGTGGGCATCCCACCCTAGGCGGACCCCACTTCCACATGCCCCTTAAGGGTTCAAAAGCCCTAAGGTCATCTATTTGAACTTTATTAAAAATTCCCAAGGGGTCCTACCCATTTGGTTTATCACATCCAATGTGATTTCACCTATAAGAGCTTCACTATGCCATATAGTGATTTACTTAGATAAATTAATTAATTTAATTAATAATTAAATTAAAAGCTTTAAGAATGTCCTAGTGTGTGGGATCTAAAGGGATCTCCTATTTCCAGTTATGGGACCAAGTGCTTAACCTTTTTGGTTAAAGCATTGTTACTAGGAAACACTTTCATATAACTCTATTAGGATCATAAAATTTTATCTATGTCTCTGGACTTCCACTAATCACAATAATTTCCATTAACACAATATGACTAACCCCCATAAAATAGAGAAATTGTTTCTAGGAAACACTTTCCTACAACTCTATTAAGATCATAAGCTTACGGGACAATATCTTATGCTATCTTTAATCTTAGCTTATATTGAGAACCCATTCTCTTTGATACTTTTAGTCAAACTTGGACTTTCAAAACTATTTTAGAAATTCCTTAAAAGAAATAATAATAATAATTACATTTCTTTTATATAGAAAATAAACTTCTCGATAAAACCATTTCATCGATAAATACTAACGCTGGGTTTTTCAAGTCTGGTTTTGACAAGTATCAACTCAATATTAATTACTCTAGAAGAGTAGTTGAATCCTTGTTGAGCGTACACACACTTCTTCTAATAAAGTGTACATAACCCAACGAGCCCGTATTCAGTCCGGTGTGTTGGACATTGACGATTGGCTACATCAAAGCTATATAGGCAAATACTAGAGAAGATGTCGACCTCTCAGGTTAAGGACAATCTGTCAAATGGACTACCCTAAATATATAAACAGTATATTTCTAAGGGTATCCACTGAGTGATCCAGCTGCAATATAAGTACTTCTTACTTATATTGACATCTTAGTCAAGACACCCTTCTCTCATTGATTGAGATTTATCACTCCATCATATGGAACTAACAATGTATAAGTTAGTAGGAATACATTATCCAGATGTATCCTGAATAACTTAGAACAATTCTAGGTCTGCAAGGAACAGGAAAACCATATCTCCTTAGTAATTAGTTAATAACTAATTGGCTGGTTTTCCTACAATGTTACTTAAAGGACAAAATAGTCTCATTTAATAAGATACTTTTAATATGTTACCCAATGTAAAAGACAATGTGTGAATGTAAAATATGCTTTTATTGATTAAGTAGACTAAAAGGTTGGATAAGGCTTTGGTCTGGAAATAGAGTTCAAGGTAAGAATTCATTTGAGTTAGGGGAAGGTGTTAGGCACCTCTAAACTCCCATCCGGAGATGGTTACCTACTCCCTAAGTCTGAATTAAAGTGGGGGAAACCAAAAGAGAAGCTTGCATTTCATCTATATTTTTGGCAAATGTTATATGAACAGTAATGTATATGTTGAAATAAGCAGGAACAGGATAGGAGCTCTATCTTGGGTGAGTTGAACCCGATCAGGGTTGCCTACGTATCCACTGTTAGTGGAATCAAGCTACACGTAATTCAAGAGGGTAGTTGATGATTTGATTTGTTGAGTGTTTGGATCGTGTGTGTTTGATAGGCTGAGATTTGTCTTTGGATGTTAGGGTGTTTTGAATGGTTTGAGCTCCTATTCAGGAGCGTTTGGGCCTTTTAAGCTCTTGCCGGGGAGCATTTGGATAGTTTTAGCTCATGCCAAGGAGCATCTGGGTTGATTAAAGGTTTGATAGGATTTGAATCAGGGTTTGAAGAGAGGTTCGGGCAGAGGTACGGCTAAGGCAAGTAGGGTTTAAACTAGGGTTGACTCGAGGTTCGGACAGGGGTTCGACTGGGTTGGTAAGGTTTGAACCAGGGTTTGAACTGAGGTTCAGACAGAGGTTCGGCTAAGGTAAGTTGGGTTTGAACCAGGGTTTAAACCGAGGTTCGGGCAGAGGTTCGATAGGGTAGGCTTGTTGGAACCGAAGTTCGGGCAAAGGTTCGACATGGTAGGTTTGTTTGAACCGAAGTTCGAGCAGGGGTTCGACAAGGTAGGATAGGTTTCAGTAAAACCAGGCATGGGTCCGACAGGGCAAGCAGTCTAAGTATTTAAAAACAAAAAAGTGATTAAGACTAATAAAAGAATAAGCAAAAGTAAGAGTTTGGCGATATTCTACCTTCCGGGAAACCCAAAAGGGTCTCTGAAATAAGTGCTCTCGAGAATGATTATTCGAAATCGAATTTCTGGGATCGCCAAACGCTAAAGAGGAATTTTTGAAAGAGGAGAGAAAAGAGAGGAAGTGGAATGAAATGAAAATGAAGTGAGGGGGTGGGGGGTATTTATAGTTTTTCAAAATGGGGGGTGCTTGTAGAGACCCGAATCTTTTTAATGTTTTTATTGCAAGTATTAGGGGTATTATAGTCCTTGTGATGTTTTAATGCTTATGTATTTATATGTAATTGGTATAGTGTGATTAAGGCTTAGTCAAACTTGTAAGCTGAGGGTGTCATAACACACCCTAAACTTTAGGAAGCTCTAGTTTTGGCAACGTTTATTAGAATTGAGTGATTCTTAAACCATTAGAAAGGTATTGGAACCTTCTTCAAGGTTTATGTTTAGTGCTTTTCCAAAATTTTAGTCTAAGCTAAGTCAAAAGTGGGTTTTCCGATGTCTTGTCTGATGGAATTGCAGATCAGTCAATTTTGAAAACATTTTGGTCTACAAATAAAGGAGAATTTGAAAATTCTAAAATGCCAGAAATGTTCCTTTTTGAAAGACGAATCCAACGCAAGTTGAATCGTCGAAATCCGATGAACAAGTCAAAAGTTATGGCCGAAACAGTTTAATAGGTCAAAAATCTGCAGAACATCGATCGCTAGAGATCGATCGGTTCACAACCGATCGCTCGGTCAGAAGTAGCGATTGATCGGTCCAAAATTGATCGATCGGTAGCTATCGACTGGTCCAAAATTTTGTATGGTGAAATTTTCCAGAGAGTGTTTTTGACCGATCGCTTGGTCATAGACACCGATCGATCGGTAGGCGACCGATCACTCGGTCATAACCACCGATCGATCGGTCTTTCGTATTTTTGACATAATTTTAGTAAGGACTTTTAGGTCTTTTTGTTCCCAACCCTTGGGGCTATAAATAGGGGGTCCTACTTGAGATATTAAAATACTCTACCTATTTCTAACCTAATTTGACAAAAAGGGGGAGAAAACCTAGGGTTTTGAGAGAGGGGTTGCTTGGAGAAGAAGGAAATTTGTAGAGCCCCGAAATTTCATTTCACTAAGAATGAAAAGTGTGTGAATAGTGCCCAAGTGTGGTTTTGTACACTTATGAGTCTTATGTTAATATATGTGTTTGGAATTATGGCGTATATGTTCCAATGGGTCTATATGTCCTTAGGGAATGTGTTGAAAGCATAAAAGAGTGTTGGAAGTGCATTGGGGAAGATTCGAGTGGTGTAAACAAAGTTTTTCAGCAAAACAGGGGATCGCTCGGTCATTACCTGCGATCGATCGGTCTACTACCGATCGCTCGGTCATTACCTGCGATCGATCGGTCTACTACCGATCGCTCGATAGCTGTCGCACGGTTAACTTTTTGTATGGGGAAAAATTCCAGAGAGCGTGTTTTTGACCGATCTCTCGGTCATAACACTGATCGACCGGTAAGCCACCGATCGCTCGGTCCATACCACCGAGCGATCGATCATACGCAGTTTTTCTTCATTAAGGGTGTTTAAGACTTTAACCATCACCCTTTGCCTATAAATAGGCTGAGTTCGTGCCTTAGGGTTTCAGAAACCCTCTGTGCCCTATCTTAGGAGATTTTGAGAGAGAGGAGAAGGAGAGGAACTACTTGTTGATCAAGCTTGTGGAAGATCAAGGTTCTTCCACTTCCCTTGGTGATTCTCAACCAAGAACACAAAGTTATTGCTTGTTCCAGCCATTGGGAGTCAAACTCATTGATTTCTCCAAGGTAGATACACTCTACTACAATCTTGCAATCCTACTAGTTACTAATTATGATTCTTCTTATCTATGCCCTATCTATATGTATTGATTTTATGTATGAAAAGGTGTGATTATATACTTGGATGAAGGTTACTATTATGATGCACTCTAAGTGTTTGATAAAATACCTCTAAGGGATTCTATGCTTAAATATGATGATTTCTCTTATTAAGTGCATATGCTCGCATGTCTCGCATGAACCGATGGTTTCCATGGATTTCTCCAAGTACAAACAAAGGTTTTTCACGAAAAGAAGAATAATGAATGATTCTAAGTAACTCTATGATTTCTCTAAGATCGTTTCACAAGCTCTAAGGATCATACCATGCTCACAAGGAAACTCTATGATAATGCTCTAAGATCGTCTCACAAGCTCCACGGATCACAATGAAATGCTCTAAGATCTCTAAGGTTATGCTCTATGGAAATGCTCTAAGGTTATTGCTCTATGCTCTATGTCTCTACGGATCATAATGACTCTAAGTAACTCCATGAACTCACAAGAACTCATAAGGCTATGATTATCGATTGACTCACACGGTTACAGTTTTGGTTTCGAATCTTATCTCATATATGTTTTCACGGTTTCCATGCTTTAAGGATTTTACGGATTTCATTCTCCATGTCTTGTATGCTCCATGCCTAACCGCTTTATTGTTATTAGTTTGTATACACTGAGTATTCCATGCTCAGTCGATATTGTTATGATCGGCAGGTGCTCGGGTTCCTTTCGATTTGTGTGGCGAAGAACCTTGGGTCGAGGAAGAGTACCGTGACCCGGAGCCTTCCATGGATCACTATCATGACGATGGTGCTTTAGATAGGAGTCGTGACTTCGATTTCTGTTGATCGACCGACTTAGAACTTGTGTCTTTTGTTATGTGAGTGTGGGGTTTGTCCACTCCACTTTTGGGTTTCTCACACATGTATACTTGTTGGTTCTTACTTGAGCCAAGTTATAGGAGTATTCATTTTGCTTCCGCTATGTTTAGTATTTTATTTTCCGCTGTGCATTGTATTTCGTTTCCGCTATGTATATTCAGGAACTCTGACAGGTTTCCACGTGTGCCTTATGTGTCATACTGGAGGTATGATACGGCGGTCACGAGTCAAAGTATCCTTAACTCCTAGGGGGTATTTTGGGTCGCGACAGACTTGGTATCAGAGCTAGTTAGGTCTAGCGACAGACTTAGTTATGTCTAACGACAGACTTAGTTAGGTCATTCAGGCTTGGCCTAAGCGGAAGTAATTCCTATGAGTTGAACTTAGAACTCAGAAGGACTCAGTTGTCTTAGGCTTGTTACCAGGACATAACCGGTATAAAGTGAATCCATAGGTCAGTTTAGGATCTGAGATCGATGTGATCATATGCGAGGTTCTAGTATAGGCTCTAAAGTATAATTTTATGATGATATATATATACCTCGATGTATACTACGTGCAGTATAGCATTTCATGATTATTGAATTGCTATATGATATGTGAGGTTGGGTATCCAAGTTAGACTCATGTTTTGCCAAATTGATCTCAGGATTCGATATCATGAGACGTGGCAATCGGGGTCGAGGTTACCATACTCGGAGGGCCGAGAGTGAAGTTCCGAGAGAAGAGGAACCGTTGTATTTCACAAATGCTATGGACTCCATAGCCGAGACTTTGGCGTTGTTGGCAGCAAGGCCTATGCCCACCCCATCGTCCACGCCTGTGCCTACACCGGTGCATCACACCGTGGGGCTCGAAGCTTTTAGGAGACTGCGGCCTCCTACATTCTATGGCACTCTGGACCCCATGGTGGCCGAGTCTTGGATTATGCAGCTGGAGAAGACCTTCCGGGCTCTCCGTTGTACCGATGAGCAAAGGGTAGAATGGGCTTCCTTCGTGATGGAAGGTGAAGCCGAACACTGGTGGGGAGCTGCCCAAAGGCAGAGAGATGTTGCTAAGGCAGGTGTGCCCTGGACTTGGGCGGAGTTCTTAGAGACTTTCAGGGAACAGTACTTTCCTAGGTTTATTCGGGAACAAAAGGCGAGAGAGTTTATGCTTTTGGAGCAAGGGTCGATGAGCGTAGCCTAGTATGAGGCTAGGTTCACCGAGTTGTCTAGGTTTGCTCCGCACTTGGTGGCTACTGAAGACCTACAGGTCAGGAAGTTTGAGATGGGCTTGAAGGCTTTCATCCGAGATCGGGTGTCCATTCTCCAGGTAGAGTCTTGGAGAGAGATAGTAGGGAAGGCGAAGATCGCCGAAAAGAATGCGGAAGACTTCGTGAGAAGAAGAGACAGTGGCTTCGGGAAGAGCATGTCTCGGGGTCAGTCGAGTAGTTCTTCAGAGAAGAGGACTAGGACTGCACCGTACCAGTTCTCCCAGCCGATGTCGGCTCAGAGACTTTCTTTTGCGCCTCAGGCACCGCGTCCTACGGCATCGCAAGCTACGAGGATTATGCCTCCGGCTTCCTCCGCATCGCAGATATTTGAGGAGTGCGCCGTATGTGGTCGTCGGCATAAGACTGGAGATTGCCGAAGAATGTCAGGTGGATGCTTCCACTATGGCGAGATGGGCCATATGATTCGAGATTGTCCGCGCAAGCAGTCACGGTCTGGATCACAGGGAGTTCAACCTCCAGGCAGGCAGAATTCACTTCGGGGGTCTTCATCTCAGGCCTCTAGATCCTTGCAGCCTACCCAGCAGCCTCGTCAGGCGAACCAGGGCAGAGTCTTTGCCATGACTGATAGAGACGCACAGGCATCTGATGATGTTGTGCAAGGTACGCGCGAACTAGTCTTTGTCGAAGTTCTAATATTGCCATGATATGTTCGTATCTATATATATCCTATGTGGTGTTTTGCGATGTTTGTATCTATATGTATAGTTGTGTTATAACTGGGATGATTCAAATTCTCAGGTTCGTTGCTCGTAAATGAATGTTTGGCAAGAGTGTTGATAGACACAGGGTCCACTCACTCGTTCGTTTCACCAAGCTTTGCCAAAGGCTTTACGTCCGAGCCAAGCAAGCTACCTAGGGAGTTGTCCATTTCGACTCCATTGGGAAAATCTATGGAGACAGATAAAGTGTATCCAGATAGTGTTGTACAAGTCATGCAGCACGAGTTGCCAGTCGACTTGATCCTTCTGGGATTTCAGGATTGGGATTTCGATGTCATCCTAGGTATGGATTGGCTCTCAACTCACCATGGACACGTGGCGTGTTTTGAGAAGGTGGTGCATTTTAAACCCGTGGGGTTAAAGCCGTTTCATTTCAGGGGACTTCAGAGAAGAGACATTGCCCGCTTTGCAGCTCTTAGTCTCGAGGGTGTAGAAGTGCGAGACTCCACACCCATTCCGGTGGTATGTGAGTACATGGATGTTTTTCCGGAAACCTTGCCGGGATTGCCTCCCGATCGTGCAATCGAGTTTGCGATTGAGCTAGCTCCAGGCACAGTTCCGATTTCAAGAGCTCCGTATAGGATGACCCCTATTGAGCTTAAGGAGTTAAAAGAGCAGTTAGAAGAATTGCAAGGCCTTGGTTTCATCCGGCTAAGTGTTTCACCTTGGGGAGCTCCGGTTCTCTTCGTGAAGAAGAAAGATGGATCAATGCGTATGTGCATTGATTACAGGCAGTTGAACAAGGTCACGATCAAGAATCGTTATCCATTGCCTCGGATAGACGACTTGTTTGACCAATTGAAGGGTGCGCAGTTTTTCTCCAAGATTGACCTTCGATCTGGTTATCATCAGTTGAAGATCAAGAAAGAGGACATTCCGAAGACAGCATTCCGAACTCGATACGGTCATTACGAGTTTTTGGTCATGTCTTTTGCACTGACTAACGCGCCGGCAACATTCATGGATTTGATGAATCGGGTGTTCAGATTGTCTCTCGATCAATGTGTGATCGTGTTCGTAGATGATATCCTTGTGTATTCACAGTCACAGGAGGATCACGCGAGAGATCTCCGTCTGGTATTGCAAACACTTCGAGAGCATAGTCTGTATGCTAAGTTGAGCAAGTGCGAGTTCTGGCTGAACAAGGTGTCTTTTCTTGGACACGTGGTATCTGCTGAAGGTATTTCAGTTGATCCTGCAAAGATTGAAGCGGTGATGAATTGGGAAAGACCGAAGAGTGTCACCGAGATTCGTAGTTTCCTCGGGTTGGCAGGATATTACAGAAGGTTTGTGGAAGGATTTTCAAGTTTAGCAGCTCCGCTTACCTATCTCACACGAAAGAACACGAGGTTCACTTGGAGTGATAAGTGCGAAGCAAGTTTCTTGGAGTTGAAAAAGAAGCTTACTTCGGCTCCTGTTCTCACAGTTCCATCTGGGACCGGTGGTTTCGAAGTCTATAGTGATGCTTCACTAGTAGGACTTGGATGTGTTTTGATGCAGCATAAAAAGGTGGTCGCCTATGCTTCCCGTCAGCTGAAGGAGTATGAGCAGAATTACCCCACACATGACTTAGAACTTGCTGCGGTCATTTTTGCACTGAAACTTTGGCGTCACTACCTCTACGGAGAAGAGTTCGTGGTGTTCACAGACCACAAGAGCTTGAAGTATCTTTTCCTCCAGAAGGAGTTGAATATGAGGCAGCATCATTGGATGGAGTTCATGAAGGACTACGACTGTTCCATCCAGTACCATCCGGGTAAGGCTAACGTGGTAGCCGATGCTCTAACCAGAAAACCTTACGGAGTTATGGCTCAATGGAGAGTGCAAGAGTGGAAGTTATTACATGACATGTGTCATTTGGACACTACTCTCAGGCATGTCACCTATGGGCCGATAATGTGTAACGCCCCGAAATACCCCCTAGGAGTTTAGGGATATTTTAGGTGTCACACTGCGTACCTATCAAACCATCCTGCAATGCACAAGATAAAATACAATACTAACAACGATAATCAGAGCGCGGAAGCTATCATATATGCGGAAGCGTAAACAAATTTTCATTTCTTCGGATGATCCAAAATGGTATTCCAAGTTGACATAAATACAAAACACATCTAAGTCTAAGGTGGACAGGCCCACCTATCAAAATATCAAAATACATAAGACCCTCTCATACTCTCCCCTCAACAGTAGTCGAGGTATGGCCACGCATCGAGGTCTCGGTCCGCCTGAGACTGTAATGGAATAGCCGGCTCTCTCTCCTCTATATACTCTTCCTCGACCCAAGGCTCCGGGTCGAGGGCTCCCTTAGTACCTGCCGACATGAAAGTACGGCTGAGCATGGAATACTCAGCGAGTACAAGCTACTAGCAGACCATAACAATAATAAAACACACAATAGTAATATTATACAAGCAGTAATAGAAACATCGCAAAGAAACAGTATAGGGCATGACACAATACAAGCATCCTGACGTGCGTACATGAATGCGAAAACGCCGATAAAACTCATGCTTGAAAACCCATGTCATGTCCCGGTATGCCTCGTAGAAATCATGTATGCGTGCATGCATGAATGCATGATCATCATCTTGTAAACCTCCATCTCGTAACTTGTGAGCCAGAGGCTAGCACTCGAATATCCCTGGGCTGCCAACCTCCTTAGTATGCAATGCACTTGTGAGCCAGAGGTTAGTACCCGAATGTCCCTGGGCTACCAACCTCCTTGTTATGAAATGCACTTGTTTTCTTGTGAGCCAGAGGTTAGTACCCGAATGTCCCTGGGCTACCAACCTCCTTGACAATAGGTGATTTTTATTACTTGTTTAGTTTTCTTGTGAGCCAGAGGCTAGTACCCGAATGTCCCTGGGCTACCAACCTCCTTGACAATAGGTGTTTTTAGGGGTTATCTTGTGAGCCAGAGGTTAGTACCCGAATCCTCCCTGGGCTACCAACCTCCTTGACATGCAATATTTTCTTGTTGTTTATTATATGCACATGCTCTTGAAATCTCGGTTCATGCTATCATGCGTGCTCGTGTACATGTCCATAGTAACAATCATGATAATGGGAATAACCAAAATATGACATTTCAATTCAATTCATGATATGAACATAGGTAACATAAGTAGTTTGCATAACATTTGATCAATTTATCATTTATAAGAACGCGCACATAAAACCCATTTCCATATTCTTCATTGAGATCATTTATTCATAGTTTAGGTATTTTGTCAAACACTTTCATACATTATTCCTTAGTAGTTTATCTCCTTCTTTTAAATGCATATTTTCCATTCAATCACGCAATGGTAAGTTTGTTATTTGTACTATGCCCATCCTCCATTTTCCAATCCACAACCCACACATCATACATCACACATTCGGCATCCAATCGCCGTTTCCAATCTCCCATCCACACATTCATTCCATTCCCCTTATCTTGTTTATATTTGTTGAGTTAATACAATGCATAGGGAAGGAAAAGCATAATATATATAATCACCATTTACACTAGAAAACCTAGGTTATTGCTAGGGAAAGTTAGTAGGGTGTACTAACCTTGAATCAAGGCTTGATCCTTAGTAGAAACCTTGATTGAAGCTCCAACTTGCAAGAAGAAAGATCCTTGCTTGAAGAAGGCTTAGTGTGGGGAAAACAACCTTGAAGTTGCCGTGGAAAACGCTGCCCTACCTTGGAGAAGGAGTCCCACACGAGCTTGAGGTTGGATTTTCGAAATCCAAGCTTTTAGGGATGCTCTTGGGTGCTTAAACCATTGATCTTACTCTCAAATGGAAAGGGGGATTTGGAACCCTAGTTTCTTCTCCCTCTCTCTCAAATATCCCTAAGTGTTGTAAGTGAGGCCTCAAAGGGTCGAGCAAACCCTTATGGGTAAGGGTTTAACACCCAAAAGACGAAAACGCCCTTACTGAAATTTCTGCAAAAACGCGAAGACCGAGCGATCGGTGGTTATGACCGATCGATCGGTTGCCTACCGAGCGATCGGTGTTCTTGACCGAGCGACCGGTCAAAAACATGCTCTCTGGAAAATTTCCCCATACAAAATTTTTGACCGTGCGATAGCTACCGATCGATCGGTTATGGACCGATCGATCGCTGACTGGACCGAGCGATCGGTTCTCTGTATGTCTGGACTGTTTTGACCATATCTTTTGACTCGCTCGTCGTATTTCGACGATTCAACTTGCGTTCGGTTCGTCTTTCGAAAACGCACATTTTTGACTTTTCAGAATTTCCGATTTCTCTTTTATTTATTAATTAGACTATGAGGAAGGCCAATTAGCTACGAAAACGGTATTTGTTAAGTATAGAAAAATCCGGGGTGCTACATTCTCCCCCCCTTACAAAAATTTCGTCCCCGAAATTTGGACGATACACACATGCACAAAATCAAAACAAAATTACAAGCCATTTGCACAAATCTATTCAAACAACTCGGGATACTTTGCTTTGACTTCGGCTTCACGCTCCCACGTGGCTTCTTCTCGTGCATGATGTTGCCATTGCACGAGGACTAGCGGAATAGTCTTGTTGCGAAGCACTTGATCTCTCCTATCCAAAATATGAACCGGCTTCTCAACTAAAGTGAGGTCTTCTCGAATCTCAACCGGATCAAGCTCAATGACGTGAGAAGGATCTGGGATGTACTTCCGAAGCATGGAGATATGAAACACATCGTGGACCGCCGCCATGTGAGCGGGCAAAGCAACACGGTAAGCAACTTCACCGACTCGAGTAATGATCTCGAACGGACCCACGTATCTCGGGCTAAGCTTGCCTCTCTTCCCGAATCGCATAACACCCTTGGTCGGTGAAATCCTTACAAACACAAAATCATCGACTCGGAATTCAAGATCCCTCCTTCGGTTGTCGGCATAGCTTTTCTGTCTATCTTGTACAGTCTTTAACCTCTCCCGGATAAGCTTGACCTTATCCGCGGTTTGTTCAATTAACTCGGGGCCCAAAATCTTTCTTTCTCCCACTTCATCCCAATACAACGGGGATCTACAACTCCTTCCGTACAAAGCCTCGAAAGGCGCCATTTGTATGCTTTCTTAATAACTATTGTTGTAAGCGAATTCCACCAAAGGTAGGTGATCTTCCCAACTTCCCTTGAAGTCTAGCATACATGCTCGGAGCATATCTTCAAGAACTTGATTCACCCTCTCGGTTTGCCCGTCGGTCTGTGGGTGGAAAGCTGTGCTAAAGTCTAACCGGGAGCCCATTGCACCTTGAAAACTTTTCCAAAACCTGGATGTGAATCTTGGGTCTCTATCCGACACAATACTCACTGGCACCCCGTGTAATCAGACTATTTCCTTGATGTATAGCTCCGCTAACTGATTGGAGTTGAATGTAGTCCGGTACGGTAAGAAATGAGCGGACTTCGTGAGTCTATCAACAACTACCCATATAGCATCGGTCTTCCTAACCGTCTTCGGCAACCCCACGATAAAGTCCATAGAGATATGTTCCCATTTCCACTCGGGAATGGGGAGAGACTGCAAAAGACCCGCCGGTCTCAAATGCTCTGCTTTCACCTGTTGGCACACCAAACACCGTGCCACATACTCCGCAACCTCCCTCTTCATGTTTCGCCACCAAAAGTGACTCTTGAGGTTCCGATACATCTTTGTCCCCCCGGGATGCACTGTATACTTAGACCGGTGAGCTTCGTCCATAATCTCTCTCCGAAGGTCTGCATTGGCTGGGACACAAAGCCTTCCCTTGAATGTAATAGCACCTCGGCTAGTGAGAGAGAAGTCCGTAATACCCTTGGCCACTTCCTTATCCCGGAAAGCCAACAAGTCAGTGTCTGTGGCTTGATACTCCTGGATCAAGTCTATAAGGTACAGCCGAACTGTAACATTCGCCAAAACCGGACTGCGGACAGAATCGTTCACACTTATGTCTAGATTTGCCAAATCGTCTAATAGTCTCCATTCCCGCACCAACATGTGAGCCAACAACCCCGATGGTTTCCTACTCAGAGCGTCTGCCACCACATTTGCTTTTCTCGGGTGATATTGGATAGTGCACTCGTAGTCTTTTAAGAACTCAATCCAACGTCGTTGTCGCAAATTGAGCTCTTTTTGGGAAAAGAGATACTTGAGGCTCTTGTGGTCCGTGTACACATAGAACTCCACCCCGTACAGATAATGTCGCCAAATTTTAAGTGCAAACACGACCGCCGCAAGCTCCAAGTCGTGAGTTGGGTAGTTCTTTTCATGCTCTTTCAACTGCCTTGATGCATAGGCAATGACCTTCTTGTGTTGCATTAGGACACACCCGAGTCCAACATGCGAGGCATCACTGTACACCTCATACCCAAAAGGTCCAGATGGCACAGTAAGGACAGGGGCTGTGGTGAGGCGTTTCTTCAACTCTTGGAAACTTACTTCACATCGGTCACTCCAACTGAACTTTGCACTTTTTCTTGTCAAGTAGGTGAGAGGTGCAGCCAAACTGGAGAATCCCTCCACAAATCTCCGGTAGTAGCCTGCCAATCCGAGGAAACTACGTATCTCTGTGACGCTCTTGGGCCTCTCCCAACTCATGACTGCCTCAACCTTGGCTGGATCTACAGAAATGCCCTCGGCCGACACCACGTGTCCAAGAAATGCGACCTTCTCTAACCAGAACTCGCACTTACTCAATTTGGCATATAGCCTATGCTCTCTCAACATCTCCAGAGCAAGGCGGAGGTCTCGTGCGTGATCTTCCCGCGTCTGGGAATACACCAAAATGTCATCAATGAATATAATCACGCATCGATCCAAGTAAGATCGGAACACCCGGTTCATCAAATCCATGAATGCCCCCGGTGCATTCGTCAGCCCAAAAGGCATGACAAGGAACTCGTAATGCCCATACCGAGTCCTGAAAGCCGTCTTCGGAACATCTTCCGCCTTGATCCTTAATTGATGATACCCCGATCTAAGATCAATTTTGGAGAAGATCTCGCTCCCTTCAGTTGGTCGAACAAGTCGTCGATCCTTGGCAAGGGATAACGATTCTTGATAGTTACCTTGTTCAACTGACGGTAGTCTATACACATTCTCATCGACCCGTCTTTCTTCTTTACAAAGAGAACCGGAGCTCCCCACGGTGAGAAACTTGGTTGGATGAAACCAAGTTGTTGTAACTCCTCAATCTGTTTCTTCAATTCTTCCAGCTCTATAGGGGCCATTCTATACGGTGCCCTTGAAATCGGAGCGGTGCCCGGCGTAAGCTCTATAGCGAACTCAATCTCCCGATTCGGAGGTAACCCGCGGTGAAGTTCCTCCGGAACCGACTTCTCAGAAATCTCTATCGCCACTCCATGATGTTGGCGATGAGACTCCCGCGACATGGCCCCGACAGGCAACAAGGGACCTGCACTGGCTGGGGATGTTCCGCGAGCCGGTGTGTGCCCCCCCCAAACAACCCCCCCCCCCCAACGGTACTCTTCTCTGTTTTTTTTTCTTTTTTTTTTTTTTTTTTTTTTTCTGACATGAGTGAGCCCATCTTTTCTTTCTCTCTTTTGTAGCTGGGCACATGCTTGCCGGGATTACGAGGTCCTCCGCCGAGAACAGGCGTACCTCCAATGGACTGAGGGACAAGGTCCTTGACCTGTAGAAGAGGGATCCAGGACATGAAACGGCTGAATCACGAGCTGATGTCTGTCAAAGCGGATCTTCGGACTGCTAAAGGCACTATTGCCTCGGCTGTTGAAACAGCGGGACAAAGCTCGGGACGAGGCCCGTAAGGCGATGGAGGGAGAGAAGGCGGCAGTGGAACAGGCCGAGAGGTCCGTCCTCAGGATCAGTGAGATGGACGAGATCGTGAACTCTCTTCACAGCGGCTAGAAGCGACGGAAGCTGAGAAGGCGGCACTGGCCGACCAACTCGTGGAGGCCACGCCGCGAGGGACAAGGAGGTTGAAGCCGCCAAGGAGGCTTTGACGGAGTCTCTACGAGCCCACTTCCAGACGGAGATGGAGCGGCTGATAACTGAAGATCGTGGTGGAGACGGAGAGAGAAATCATGAACGAGCTCCGAGACATCGGGACGACTAGTTGAGTCTCCCCAACAGTCGAAAGACGAGGCCACTCGTTCTGAGGCTGTGGGTATGGAGATCTCGCCTGACGAAGAACCCGAGGTACAAGGAGGGGGGCAACCTTCGTCATCTCTTGGACCATCTCCCGTCTTGCCCGAGGCTCCTATTGAAGTCGCCTCTGCCGATCCTGCTGCTGTTGCTAAAGACGTTCCGACCGTTCCTGATGACGCTGTCGTGATTGTCGACGTTGCCGAAGACTGATTCTTCCTCCTTTCCATCCCTTACTTTTCAATTTTGTATCGGATGTACTCCCGTTCACCTTGTATCAATAAAAAACTTTTGTTCTATATGTATCTCCCTTTTATGACCGCTGTGTTGCAACCGACTGGTCCGGCATAATCATCTCGTTCAAATAAGTCATGGCACATAATTAACTCGTCATTGAATATAATAAGACATGGCACATAATTAACTCGTCATTGAATATAAATCTCATAATGAAAATAATTCACATCACTTCTAACAACGGGTCGTTAAAGAAGCCGTTTAACTCTACGGACGTAATTTTACAACAGTCCATTTCATAAGGACGAACTATGGTAACTCGTGGTGGGACACCATGCTCAGAGGACATTCCATTAGTATAAGCCACCGGTATGCTCAGATGGCAATTCCTTTTTATGAGCCACCTGTGTCCCGTGGTGAGTACCCTGTTCGTACGAGATGCGCTCGCCGTGGTAACTCGTGATGGGACACCATGCTCAGAGGACATTCCATTAGTATAAGCCGCTATGATGCTCAGATGGTAATTCCTTAGTATGAGCCACCTGTGTCCCGTGGTGAGTACCCTGTGTGAGTGAAATACACTCGTCGTCGTAATTCGTCTAGAATGTGTTACAACGTAATGAATATGTAAGTAAAACGACTGATCTCATGCCATTAACAAATGTTCATAACACACAATTTTATTGGAAAAATTGTTTTAAATTCATAATGTTCCACGATTTTTGAATTACATTACCTTGTAAGTCTTTAAGGTAGTACACCCCGGGACTTCCGACACGATCCACGATGTATGGTCCTTCCCAGTTGGGGCCAGTTTCCCGCTATTGGGTTCTCGAGTGTTTTGGAAAACTTCCGAAGAACGAGATCTCCAACTTGAAGAATCCTTCTCCGTACTTTCTTGTTATACGCCTTTCGTAATTGTTGTTGATAGCGTTTCATCTGTATGCTGGCATCTTCCCGCTTTTCTTCCAACAAGTCTAAATGAATAGCCATTAATTTGACATTCTTGTCTTCCTCCCCGTGTTTCTTCCGTGATCGTGTTGTGGGCAGACAGACTTCAGTGGGAATAACAGCTTCCGCTCCGTACGCCAAAGAGACGGGGTCTCGTTCGTCGGGCTCCGCGGTGTTGTCCTGTATCCCCACAACGCATTGTGTAATTCGCTGGTCCACTTTCCCTTGGAATCTTCCAGCCTTCTCTTGAGGGCATTCAGAATATTCTTGTTGGCTGCTTCGGCAAGGCCATTCCCTTGTGGATAATAAGGAGAGGAGAAGATATGCTTGATTTTCAACTCTTGGCAAAAGTCGGCGATGAGCTTTCCTGTGAACTGCTTCCCATTGTCAGAAATGATGGACTGCGGGATACCGAATCTACAGATAATATGCTCCCACAAAAATTTCTTCACTTCTTGTTCTCTAATACGCGCTAGGGGAACAGCCTCGATCCACCGGGAGAAGTAATCCGTGGCCACCAGCAGAAAAATTAAGTTACCGGGAGCTCTGGGAAAAGGTCCTACGATGTCGAGCCCCCAACGAGCGAAAGGCCAAGGTTGAGATACAATATTGAGTTCTTGAGCAGGGGCATGAATCAATTTCGCATGACGCTGACATTGACTGCATTTCTGTACGTACTTCTGTGCGTCAGCTTGCATGTAAGGCCAAAAATACCCTTGCCCCAGAGCACGATGAGCGATAGTCCGTCCTCCCGAATGGATGCCGCAAATCCCTTCGTGGAGCTCGGCCAAATCCTCTCTACGTCTTCCGGATGCACGCATCTCAAAAGAGGTCCTCCAAAGGATTTACGGTACAGTTCTCCGTCCACAAGGGTGTAACGGGGGGCTTTATATTGTATTCGTCTCGCTTTCCTTTGCATCAGAGGGGAGAGTTCCATTCTGCAAATAAATAACTATGCCCGTCATCCAGCTCGGCACTTGACTTACAGATAACACCGCGCGTTGCGTCTGCAGTTCAATAGAGGGATATTCTTGATACTCCATGAGGATTGCTTTGGGCTCATCGGCTTGCATCATCGAGGCGAGGTAGGCCAATGCATCAGCATGCCTGTTATCGTCCCTTCTGACATGTTTGACCTCGAGAACATCAAAGGCTCTCCGTTGTTCTTGTAAAAATGCAGCGTAGCGCTTCATCCGCTCATCCCGACATTCATAGGTACCGTTGACTTGGTTGACCACGAGCTGTGAATCACAGAACACCCGGAGTTTAGAAATTCCCAATTCTCGGGCACTCCGCAACCCAAGGATTAACGCCTCATACTCAGCTTCGTTGTTGGAGGCAGCATAACCAAGGCGCGTCAACTTCTGCACTTTAACATGATCAGGGCTGACAAGAACAGCACCGAGTCCCGAGCCGCTGACATTAGACGATCCGTCAACGTACAAGAGCCAATCGCACCACGCCGCCAGTTTTGTTTCGTCTCCAGTCCCTGTTTCCACAACGGGATCCTCCTCCGCGTCGTCTGGGAGTTCGTGACGGTCGGACTCCGCTGAAGTTTCGGCCTCGTCCACGGGGAAATCGGCTAAGAAGCTTGCAACGGCCTGCCCCTTCTCTGCGGTTCGGGCCTGATATTGGATATCGAACTCGCTAAGCGCCACGGCCCATTTCGACATGCGTCCCGCGGTTTCAGGTCGTCCCAACACAATTTTTAAAGGGTACGTGGTGATGACGACGATGGTGTGTGCCTGAAAATAAGGATGTAACTTCTCAGCTGAAAAGACAAGGGCCAGGCATACCTTTTCCATTCTGCTGTAATTGGATTCTGCCTTGTGGAATGTTTTGCTGACGAAATAGACAGGCTTCTCTACGCCGTCGTGACTTCTGAGTAACACGGAACCAATGGCTCGTTCCGAGACGGAGAGATAGAGGTACAATACTTCACCAGATTCAGGTACAGAGAGGATCGGAGCGGAGCCTAGATACGTCTTCAAGGCGGCGAAAGATCGGGAACACTCTTCGGTCCATCTGAAGACGGAATCCTTTCTTAGCAATTCGAACAGAGGTCTGCATCGATCAGAAGACTTTGATATGAACCGGTTGAGAGCAGCGATACGGCCCGTCAGTTTTTGAACTTCTTTCCTTGTCTTTGGTTCCGGCATATCTATCAGAGCACGGATCTGCGTGGGATTTGCTTCAATGCCCCGTTGGCTGACGAGATAACCGAGGAATTTGCCCGAGGCGACGCCGAATGTACATTTCTCAGGATTTAACTTCAGATTGAAAGTACGTAAAATAGAGAACGGCTTTGCCAAGTCAGCCACAAGAGAGACCCGAGTTCGGCTTTTCACAACGATATCGTCAATATACACCTCTACTGATTTACCGAGCAAGGGTCCAAACATCAGATTCATCAATCGTTGGTAAGTGGCCCCGGCATTCTTCAGGCCAAAGGGCATGACCCGGTAGCAGAACAGGCCACGCTCCGTTATGAAGGCCGTCTTATCTTGATCGTCTTCCGCCAAGAGATTTGATTATAACCCGAATACCCGTCCATGAAACTCAACATCTCGTGACCCGCGGTCGCTGTGATTAGTCTATCTATTCTGGGAACTGGGAAGAAATCTTTCGGGCAAGCTTTATTAACATTGGTGAAATCGATACAGACTCTGACTTTCCCGTTCTTCTTCGGAACAGCTACTACGTTGGCTATCCACTCCGGATATTGGACCTCACGAATGAACCCGTGTCGAATTAATTTGTCGATTTCTTCATTGACGGCCTCATGGTACGCCGGGGCGAGTCTACGAGGTTTCTGTTTAACTGGATTGACTACGGGATCCACGTTGAGGTAGTGACAAATGATTTCAGGACGGATACCCGTCATGTCTTCATGTGACCAAGCGAAAACATCAAGATTCTTCCTCAGAAAATTTACCAACTCCCGCTCTTCATCTGTTGTCAGACAAGTCCCGATCTGTAGTATTCTTGGCTCGTTCTCCGTCCCGAGGTTGACAAGCTTCGTGGGTTCAACAGAATGGTTTACCGGTGATTCACCCGTGCTCTCCTCTTCCACGGACCCGACCTGTAATTGCTATTTGAGCGGATTGGGAGAGGTATAATCACACTTCTGCGATGCCAGTTGGTCTCCTCTTATTTCACGTGGTCCATCCGGAGTGGGGAACTTCAATACCTGGTAATAAGAAGACGGAACAGCTCTCATTTCGTGAGTCCACCATCGCCCCAGGATAGCATTGTATGGGGACGGCGCGTCGATAACGGAGAATCGGGTGGACAGGGTGATAGGTCCAGCTTTGACCGGTAAGACGACTTCGCCCAGGGGTTGCATCGAACTTCCTTCGAATCCTATCAAGGGGGTCTGTGCGGGTACAAGAACCGCTGGATCCAACTCCATCTTTGTGAAAGCATGGAGGTACAGGATATCTGCTCCACTCCCAGGGTCTATGAGCACTCGTCTGATGTCGAAATCGCCAACTCTCATGGACAAGACAAGAGCATCGTAGTGAGGCCTGACCACAGTTGCCATGTCTTGGTCAGTGAACATTAGGGCCTGCTCGACTTCCTTCGTCGTCGACCGCACTTGGTAAACTTCTGCCACGTGCGATAACTTCCTCGCCTTCGCTCGATACTGCTGCTCAACATCGACTTCCGGTGCTCGAGCGCGATGGATGACGTTTATGACTCCTTTCGGAGCTTCTCCACCTCGGTTCATTTGACCAGATGGCTCTCCCTCATGAGACCGAGTGGATGGCTCCGTAACATGCCCCTCCTTTCTTCCAGAATCCACGTATTCTCCAGATAGCCCTCACGGACTAATCTTTCCAAGTATTCTCTCAGGATGCGACAACGATTAGTGAGATGCCCATGGCATTTGTGGTATTGACAATATTCGTGTGCCCTGGGTCCCGTAATGACATCACGAACGGTCCGTGCTGGCCATTCGAAGTATGGTTCGTCTTCCATCGTCTTCATGATCGTCGCCGGGCTTGCTGTGAAGTTAATTTGACCACCACGAGACGCGAAAGGACGTCTTTCTGTCATTCGATTCTCCCTCTCCTTGTACTGTCCGTGCTCCTCTCGTCTCTGATAGGCGCGGTCGTCCCCCCGCCGGACATTGGACCGGAGATTCGTGCTCCTCGACGAATCTGCATCTTGGCGGATCCCCAATGAGAGTTGGTTCGGTTCTCCCCGTCGTTCGACGTACACAACTTTTTCCCGCCGTGTGCGTCGTCGTGGTTCCTCGTCACTGGAAGATGTTTCATACTTTGGTTTCTTCCCTCTCTTCGAGGAGGGTCTGCCTCCCCACTCCACTGCATCTACCCCTCGTGCTCTGGGCCTCGGTGTTGCTGCGATATCTTCCTCCATCCTTCCGTACTTAGAGGCACGGACTATTAACTCGTCCATCTTGACTGGACAGTCAAGGGCAAGAGACTCGTAGAGTTTGGAACTCTTGGGTATGGCGTTTTTGAAGGCCGCTATGCAGGTGCAGTCCTCAATCTTGTCGATATTAGAGACTTCATCGGTAAACCGTTGAATAAAATCTCTAAGGGACTCTGCCGACTTCATCCTCATGGCGAAGAGGGAATCTGCACCCGCTTTCTTCTTCTTGTTGATGATGTACTGGTCAATAAAAACTGACCGGAGATCAGCCATGCATCTGATCGACCCCGCGGGTAGATTACGGAACCATCTTGCAGCCGCTCCAGTTAGGCTACTAGGAAAGGCTTTGCATAGGAGATTGTCATCCGGGTTACGGACAGCCATGGCATTTTTGAAGTCGGTCAGGTGGTCAATAGGATCCCTCCTCCCGTCGAACTTGACAAAGTTTGGTACCGTGAACTTTGATGGGGTATAGGATTCGACGATCTCATTGGAGAAAGGAGACGTCTCCTCCTCGTCCTTATATTTTTGAGCATACTGATCGAGAGAGGCTCCACCTATCGTTCCTCTGACTCGAGCGTTAATCAAGGCTTCCACGTCTTTGAGAGTCAGACCCGTCTTCAACCCGCCGTCGCTGACGTGGAGATCTCGATGTTCAGCATGAGCATCAAGAGAACGGGGGTGGGTAGCTTTATCAGCAGAAGGAGTGAGAGTGAATCTCCTCTCCAGATTCTCTGGTGCAGATGGCGAGATAGGGGCCGTTCCTCTGGGGGGAGGAGAAGAAGGGAAATTGAGTTTACGAGCTGCAGAGTCCCCCCTAGGAGATTCGTCATCGATCTCCAAGTTTCCGTGCTCCAAAGCATCTAGCCGCTCCTGCAGTGACTGTTGCTGGCTGACTATTTGGGCCAGAGTGGCCTGTTGTTGTTGTAATAGTAACAGGATGGGATCAGATGTGGTCATGGGCCTTTCTGGTTGTCCAGAAGGTGGGCCTGACGTGAATGTGTGCGCGGTGGAAGGAGTGCACGAAATGGCTTGAAGGGGCTGGTTCTCAATGATAGACTGAGGAGTTTGGTCTGCCATGCTGACTGAAAGAAGTGGTGTGAGCAAAGGGTGGTTTCGGTTTAAGAAAAATTCCCACAGACGGCGCCAATTTTGTGGGGGGATTTTACCGAAAGGACACGCGTCAGCAGCAGCTTCTCCCCAGTTCTGGTGCAATGGTAGATGGTTGGAGTGGAGGGTGTGATACCCTGACCTGTGCTCCGATGATTAAGTCAGTAAGTGTAGAAGATGATGAACAGTAAAAAAAAGCAAAAGGTTCAAAGGTCTTAGCTCTTCCAAAATTTTTCCCCTCCCTTTCATACTGTTTTTCCTTGGTTTATATAGGCTATCCCGGTTATGACCATGGATACCCATTGATGCCCATGCATCTCTCGAATCTCTGATGTGTACTTTAGTAATCATTTTAGATAGATCTCCCGGCCATTCGTACTGCACGCGCATCTGTACACAAAAGAACATGCAAAGAGTAGGAACTCGTCCGAGGTGACTGGCATTAAATGCAGCATTAAATGCCATTTAATGCCAAGACAATGTTACCCACCTACCATCGTAGAGGTAGGTTCAGTCCCAGGTGACGGGGCAGCAACGCCAGATCTCATTACGTATTAGGATACGCGATCATGGACAGTAAGACGACGGGTCCGTCGTCAGAGTGAGGACGTGATCGTCGTCCGCGAGACCACGGGTCCGTCGTCAGAGCGAGGACGTGATCGTCGTCCGCGAGACCACGGGTCCGTCGTCAGAGCGAGGGCGTGATCGTCGTCCGCGAGACCACGGGTCCGTCGTCAGAGCGAGGGCGTGATCGTCGTCCGCGAGACCACGGGTCCGTCGTCAGAGCGAGGACGTGATCGTCGTCCGCGAGACCACGGGTCCGTCGTCAGAGCGAGGACGTGATCGTCGTCCGCGAGACCACGGGTCCGTCGTCAGAGTGAGGACGGAAATGAACTCAAACGATAACACCACACTGAGGACGAGCTCGTTGTTTCCACACTTAGGTTTTACGAATTCTACCCATTACAGTCGTTATTCAAACCTGTTGAGACAACCTACCGAGAACAAAATCAAATTTTTACATGAAAAAAGAAAGAAAGAAGATTTGCAATCTTCTGATTTTACCATTGAAATTACATTATAAAGCAAAAACCCATATCAGATTTTCATCATTGATCAGGACATGATTAACATAAACCCATCTCAATATTTCATTTTTTTAAAATTTGAAAATCGTTGCTTTTCTTGTATTAGTAAGAACAATTTTAAAGAAAAGCCATCTCAATATTTCATTTTTTTAAAATTTGAAAATCGTTGCTTTTCTTGTATTAGTAAGAACAATTTTAAAGAAAACCCATCTCAAAATTGCATCAAATCATCAAATTAGAGAATGAGAAGTATAGCTGTAATAAAGACGATAAGAAAACCCAGCATTTCTAAAAAACCGAGAACTATGATAATCGAAGAATGTACATACCTAAGCTGTTATCTCTGTTCTTCCGATCAAATACAGCAAAGTGAAGAGTCTTTCAGGAGCTATTTAGAAGCTTAATTGAGATTACTTTCTCAGGTCCTCTTTGTTTGGGATTTGAACTACTCGTTTAATCCTAAACCCTTTGGATATTGAAAATTATGACATAGAAATCACACACAGCAAATAGAAAAAGTTTCGTTTAATCCCTAAACCCTTTGGATTTTGAAAATTATGAATCATAGAAATCACACAGCAAATTGAAAAAATTACAGAAAATAAAATAGAAACAAAGCACAGATATACGAGGTTCAACAACATGCACCAATTCACAGTCTCTCACACTAACCTAAAACAATATGCAAACGGCTATAAGTTTAGGGTTAAAACTGTAAGACCGAAAATATCCCTACGGAAACACTAAAAGACTTCGTGCGTCAAGGGGCGGAGCTAGGTGGGAGCCAGTGGGGGCACGCGCCGCCATTGGATTTTTTGAAAAAAGTTTTTTTCCCCTTTATTTTAAGCAAGCCTGAGAATGGGTGGATCATTCAATTGTGATTGAACTTGGGGAGAGTTCAATCATTACCTAGTCAACTCATCAACACATGTCCCTTTTAATATTTGTTAACTATAGTTAAGATTCACTAACTCTTGGGGTTCAATAATATAACATTTTTTTTAAAAAAATATTAACCCTAAGATTTAAACTTCCTATCCAAAGTTAAATTTTTTTCTTCTAAAAACCAAGGGTCTATTGTTGATCGAACCCAAGAGCTAGTAAATCTTAATCACAGTTAATAGAGGTTAAAAGGAATACGTGTGACATGTGAGTACAATTGAACTCTCCTTGAGTTCAATCACAATTGACTTGACTGTGATCCGATCTCCATGGCATCGTTATGGTAAGAGACAATTATCCCTAAAAAACATATGATATTATTTAATTATTTAATAGGTAAACAATGAAACAAGGGGGCAACGTTCCTTGAACTACTGAAAACTTAATTATTTAACGGTGAGAGTCATAGAGCAAGGGATAGTTATATTGTAAACAATGAGAAATATATAATACTCGTAAGATATGCAATGCATGTACGAAATATGGGTGAAAAGACCCAAAAACTTAGTGATAAAAAAAAAATTCCCCTCAAACCCCCATCACGTGCCCTCACAAGTAGAAAATCCTGGCTCCGCCCCCTACCATCCCCCGACAATCCGGTGAAGGTTGTCTATATTCCTAACACTCTTCTTACATTAATAGAAACAAAGGTCTCAGACATAGATTGCAAAAAAAAGAAACTTCTAATATAATTACCGTTGCAGAAGATTCGATTAACTATGGTTAGCTGGGTAAGATTTCTTCCGTTTAAATTTTTTCAAAAAGTAATGCTAAACCCCAGATGTGAGATGTTTCTTTGATTCAGGAACCGCGAGTGACAAGCTGAGTAGATTTCTTCAATTTAAACGTAAGATTTCGCTGGGTAGAATGCGCATGCATCCCCAGCTCATTATGCCCATGTGTCCCTTTTAACTATGTTCAAGATTCAGTACTGTAAAGGTTAATTTTTTTATTTTATTTGTTTTTAATAAAAACTAACTCTAAAATTTATGAATCTTAGTCCTAATTAAAATAAGTCAAAAGGGACATGTGACGAGCTGAAAGAGGCAGAGCGCACGCAGAAACAATCTTGCTCTTTTAACAATTTATAGGAATGCTAGCCACAGTCTCACGATTTTGAAGTTTTTTCCGGATGCAATGGTACAACCACGTGTTGTTGTGATAACTGGCTGAGCTTTTGCAACCGGTTAAGACCACACTTTATACTTTTAGTTTATCATTGACTGCATTTCTCAATAATTTGCGAATAACCCCCCCCCCCCCCCTAAAAATGTGCACATTAAACCAAAGTCTTTTCATCTCATTATTTACACCATCTTCATTTCTATGGTTTTCTTTCTGTTTTAGAGATTTTTGGCTTCTTCCTTTCTTAAAGAAACCGGATCAGCAGCTCCATTAAAAAAAGTTATGGTGAGATAATTGCGCCCACAAGTTAATATGTGTCCGTTTTAACACCTATTAACCATGGCTAAAATTTATTAAACAATCTAACCTTAATATTTAAAAATAATTATTAAAAAAAAGTAACACTTAAGTTAAGAAATTTTAACCCTAAGATTAATACTTTTAAAAAAAACTCTAAAAACCAAGATTAGATTGTTGAATCCTAAGGGTTAATGAATTTTAACCATGATTAATAAGGATTAAAAGAGACACGTGTTGACCTATGGGTACGATTGAACTCTCCCCAAGTTCAGTCACGATTCGCTGTGATTGGATCTCTATTGCTAAATAGTCCTCAAGATTGTGGGACCGGCGAAAACCCGACTTCCATTTTCGGTTGAGACTTCCTGATTGAAATATGCTTACTGTTATTTTTAACCGTTCACGTTTAGGGATGGCAACGGGAATGTTTAGGGATGGCAACAGGCGGGTTTGGTCCAAGACGCCCCCAACCCTACCCCGCCCCTAATGACAATTCCTACCATGTTCTCGTCTCATACCAGGGTTTGGCTGGGCGGGGCTGGTTTCGATTTATCAAAACCCATCCCCGACTTGTCCCGTTAAGCACCAGTTAGGTCGGGACGAGTCAATTCGATATTTCATATTATAAATAATATATTGAGAAAATTTTATGATTTATTTGAGGATAAAATAATAATTTTAAATTATAAATGGGGCAGGGTGAAGCGGGGTAGAGCGACTTAAATCCATCCCCAACATGATCCCCACTCGGGTTTAGTCCTCAAGTCCCAAACTCACCCCTACCTGCTTAAAAACTTTCAAAACCATCCCAATAGGGTCGAGGCGGGACGAGATATCCGATTAACCCGGCCGTTGTTATTCCTATGCACGATAGATGGTGCAACAATGCACAATAGCTTGATTGGTGCCTTTAAGGAGGTAAAAATGGTTGGAACGGGAGAAATGAAGATGGTGTGAAAAGGGAGATGATAA
Source organism: Tetracentron sinense (assembly GCA_015143295.1). Taxonomy (NCBI): domain Eukaryota; kingdom Viridiplantae; phylum Streptophyta; class Magnoliopsida; order Trochodendrales; family Trochodendraceae; genus Tetracentron; species Tetracentron sinense. The sequence goes on along the minus strand of CM026555.1, from coordinate 24,906,296 downwards.
GACGTATGTACACTTATTTAGGGGGTTATTTGTAAATTAATAAAAAAGAAGTGGGGCTAATAACAACTAAAAGTAGAAGGTGTGCTCTTAACCGGTTGCAAAAGCAGCCGGTTATGAGAACACCACGTGGTGGTTATATATTGCATCTGCGGAAAAAATTCAAATCGTGAGATTGTGGCTAGCATTTCTCTTAATTTATATAGTTTGGTACTGCTTACACCAGAAATGGACGACCCAAGTGAAATGGGTGATCCAGTCCAGTGGGCAGCAAGTCAGGCTCATTATAGTAATCAAAGCCAGGTCTGCTAATGACATTAAGCCAAAATGTCAGGACGAAGGTAAGGCCATTTTTTCCATAACAACAATTAACACAGCCCAAACACGTGTGGGAGTGCAACATGAGAGAAACCGAGCACCTGGCATTTCACCCTCAAATATGTCTGAAAAGGGGATAGGGGGTCATACCGTTAGGCTATTAAAAGGGAACAAATGAAGTAGTTATGTTAACTACCAGGGTGATCCTCACGACAGATTCAACTTTAAAGGAGAGTAATCATCTCAGGCAATCAAGGGCCACAACCACCTTTAAGGTGTATAAAGCAGCCAAGACACTAAGAGGAGCTCTTGTACAAGCAACCCAGCACACAACACTTTGCTCCACAACAACTTGCCTCACAACAACCTCATTCCTCATTCGGGAGAGTTATTAGTCTTAGTTATTCCTCAACAGAGAGTTTGTTTTACAGTCCTTAGTAATCACCTCCTCCGGGCGCCTACCTCGACTTAGTCATTCCTCATTTGGGAGAGCCTGTTTGGTCACTTTACTTTCAACATCATCCATCACGGTGAAACTTTGTATTTGCCTCTGCGACTTGCATGCTTCAATCGCATAATAGTTTGTAAGTTGTCTTTTACGATTACTTTCAATTAAATTCAGATTACTTCTGTCTAATCATCTATCACACATCACATTATCATATTCTACTTTACTTTGTTAATTTGGAAAGCCCTTCGGTTATTAAGGCAATAGATTTCTTTATAGAAGTACGAACCCCCCTCTCTAAATCGCCCGATTGACGCATTTCGGCGGTGACTGACCGGACGGCTGAAGCGAATGCGCTCTCAGTCACTCTGTACAACTCGGTGCCCAGGGTCTAAATGCTCATGTCTGATTGCGCCACGTGGGGTTGACACGCTCGACGCATTTTGGTGGTGACTGATCGGACGACCGAAGCGAACGCGCTCTCGGTCATTCTCTACAACTCAGTGCCCGAGGTCTAAATGTTCATGTCTAATTGTGCCACATGGGGTTGACACGCCCGACATAAACCAGATTTCCAATCAACATGTACCCAATTAATTAATTTAAAAAATATAATCATAATGTAAATATATTTTATTAATATTAATTTTGGTATCACTATAAATTAAAATTAAGTATAATAGTTTAGAATCAAAGCCAATTGCAATTGAACTTGGGGATAATTCAATCGCACCCACAAACCAACACTTGTCCCTTTTAATTCCTATTATTTGTGGTTAAGATTTACTAACCCTTAGGGTTCAGCAATATAATCTTAGTTTTTACAAAGAAGTATTAATATATTTTTTTAAAAATTAAGGTTATATTGTTGAATCCCAAGGGTTATTGAATCTTAATCACAGTTAATTAAGGTTAAAAGGGACACGTGTTCGCTTGTAGGAGCAATTGAATTCTCTCTGAGTTCAATTGCAATTGCCTATGATTCGATCTTTTTCTTGTTGCCCCTACCCTAAAGCAAAGCTTGATTTATATTAGTGTGTGTATGTGCTTGAGTAGCCTCCAAAAACAACTCATAATCTGTTATTTGAGAGTTAGGTAACCACTAATTCTTGTGGCCTTGCAATTGTTAAAAGTAATATTAGTAGTTTTTTTTTTTTGGTAAAGTGTTAATATTAATATTGGTCATCATTTAAATTGAAAAAACTTCTTCATCATCACCATCTCAAAAATTGTAATGACCGGTATTTTAAATTCTCGAAAACTGCACCAATCATGTACTGACACATCTTAGTTAATAAAGTTTGACTATTGTTAAGTCTTGGGCTACAATGTGATTAATGCATATAAAAATATTAGTCCCGAACTTCTAAAAGAAAGAAAAAAAAAAAAGAATTGCGGTTCCAGTGCAAGAATCAGTCGTCAAGATTTGCTGGCGAGTTTCACCTGGTAAAGTTAGGATTTTCATTGAAATATATATATATATATATAAATTTTAAATACTTGAATTAATAAATTATTAAATAATAAGATATGGAATTCTGAAATTAGATTAATTATTATTAAATTAAGAAAAAAAAAATATTAAACTATTATTGCGTCTCGATTTTATTAATAAATCGTAAGTGGTCTAATTGAGTGCATTAGTACTCATCTGGGTTGATTAGGAGCGCCCAATAAATTAGCGTCGGCATCCGGGTAAATAACCGTGAGGACAAATACCTGCCCTCGCCCACGTAGCACACCACGCGGGTGCGTACCGTTCCGATTCGACGAGACATAAAACGATTTGACACAACAAAAAATGGCTTGAGATGACTTAAGACTATTTGACGTGACATAAAGGAAAAAAGTACAAATCAAATCAAAGAAAAAGAAAAAGAAAAATAATTAATAAACAAATAGTTAGTGGAGGGTGATGTCATCACCGCCCCACCACCACAGAATTTCGTGTGAGACTCACACACCTCTCTGTCTCTCCTCTCTTCCTATATAAAGACCCAAATGGTCTCTCTCCCATTCGGTTTCACAACAGCACGGCCAAGAGAGAAAAGGGGGACAAGGAGACCTTGTTCAAGAAAGACCACCGAACCTAGCTAGTTAAGAATATGTATTCTTCTACTCCATTTTTCATTCCCTTGCAACTTGAAATAAGGATCTATTGCATGATTTGGGTTTAAAAATATAAGAGTTTTCTGAAATACATACTCTATGGCTTGATTTGGGTTTGCTATGGCTTGATTTGGGTTTGAAACCATGAGGTTTTATGGATTAAAATTCTGCAATTGCAAAATCTGAGTTGAACTCATTAGTTGGCATGTCTAGAGTCCAAAATCAAGAGGGTTTTATGGGTTAAATTTTTGTAGTTTCAAATATGAGTTGGAACTCAATATTGGCATGTTTTGGTTGAAAACCAAGAGGGTTTTATGAGCTAAAATTTTATGGGTTAGAAAAATCTGAGATGAACTTTATGTTGAAATCCTTGGTTCTTGGGATAAATATTTTACGGACATGATTGGGTTGGATTCATGAAATATACTCAAACCTTAGTATTAGTAGAAAACTAGAAAATTAATATACAAGTTGGAAAAAAAAAAACTTATGTCTAAATATGATAATAGGTGTTTAAGGAAAATATTTGGAAAAAGAAGAGGAGTTTTGATCGAGACTTAGCGGATTCCGATATACGAGGACATCACATAGGAGTGCCGAACCAAGGTAGATATGACTTCCCAAGTTAATGGTAGCATGATCATTTACTTTCAAAATGATGAATTTCAGATACATTGCATGTGATTGTGCGTTCTTTAAGTTACAGGAAACGATAAATGTTTGAAATCACTAATTTGCTATGATCATTGTTCTATACTACTTATGCATCTATATAGGTCTCATGCTCTTAATTTTCATAAAGAAGATGTTCACAAGCATGATATGAACATTAATAAGTATATGTGCACGAACTCGAAAGCATCACACAAGCACGAATAGAAATCGAGATCACAAGGATGTTAGTGCCGAGGTACTACATCTGGTTTTAAGAATCATACTGTCTACGATCAATACGAGGAACTAGTGTCTGGTTCATAAGTAGAGGGATAAGTAGGAAAAGAAAAACGAAGGCACTAGTATCTGGATTTTAGAATCTTCGCACACACGTGTTGGATGAATTAATAAGTGTTGCGATATATATATATATATATATATATATGTGTGTGTGTGTGTGTGTGTGTGTGTGTATTTTTCGTATTTTCGCATCTTGTTCTCCTACATATGTTTATGTTTATCACAATTGGTATACTACAATGTTCATGAAATTGTTAGCTAGGATTTCATGTCTATCGAGCTGCGTTTGTGCTCAGCCGATACGTTTGTGTCGGCAGGTCCAGAGTTCGAGACTGCTGCTGAACCCTAGATAGAAGAAGAATACTTGGAGGAATCGGAATGTGAAGTCCAGGTGGAAGATGATCCACGGGACAAGTGGCCATACTATTAGCACTTGACTTTTAAATCCCACGGTCTGTAATTAAACTATTTTGGACGTTGAAACTTTTTTTTTTTTTTTTTGGTAGGACTAATTTGTTAACTAACTATGTCAGGGGTTAGGACTGTCAGCAGGGTTAGAACTCAACACATGGTGGGCGTCAACAGCCACACCAAGGACTCGAACACGAGTCTTCCCTCCCCAAATGGGAGATACACTACCACTGGGCCAAACCCATGGTGTGTGATGTTGAAACTTAGTTAGTAGACTTAGGGACTTGGTTCAATGCTTTGGATGTTCAAGTTTAAATTGCAAGAACTTTTGGTGGAATGGATATAAAAAAAAAATTAAAAAATTAAGTTCTCAAATTAGTATGCCTTTTATGCTTGTAAAATAAGCAAGGTAAGCAATGCCACGAGTCAAAGTCATAGTTGGCTTAGATGGGATTTTGGGTCATGACAAAAATACTAAGGTAAATAGGCAGCTCATTCATTCGTTGAACCATGGTGCAAAAATATTTGCTGGAATAACTTTATTTGTAAAAGAACCAATGACGGCACCAAGATTTTACTGTAGTGATTGAAAATATTAGTAGTTGTTTACGAATTTGGGCTCGATGGTGTTGCCCCCCAAAAAGATTAGACTAAATTCCTAGCTCCTACAAGTAACGTTTCTCATTATCTACGGGAGCAGCTATCCCATTGTCTTATAATTATGCCCTCTTAACACAATTAAATAACATAGTCTAAAATATATATTTTGTTTTCAAAATTTTAGGGGTCTTTTTGCTCAATTGCTATGAAAAATGATATTTTTTTCTTGAACGTTCAATGGGGCAGCTGTCCATGACTGTCTTAGTAAACAATAAATAAATAAAAAGCTAGGGGCACCTATCCCTCATGCGCTATGCTATACCCTATATATATATATATATTTTTCAAAAGCTTATGGGCACGTGCCGCTGCTCCACCCTGCTCACAACCCCTACTCTCACATTTTTTAGATAATAAAAAGGATTTTGCTAGCTCCAATCGCAAATCTTCCAAGGACGCAATTGGGGTGCTACAAATGTCAAACACTCTCTGGCTATTACTTTTAAAAGTCTCACAATAATGAAACATCTCCAAGTGTTAGCCCATGTTGCATCTATGAAAAAATTTGGAATAAAAGCAGTTGAGCTAGCACTCCTCTAATAAAAATAAAACAAGTAAATTTGTGTCAACCCACTGGTGGGCCCACAAATATAAAGGTGAGAGTACGAATTGCATTCTTCTTGTAAAAGAGAAGAGTCTACGACTTAAAGTAGAGAATTCTTGCTAGAATGCAGAGGTGGCATGGTTCCCTTCTATCAAAGGCCGGTAGGGGTGTGTTAATTCGGTCCGCTGTTCAAGCAATTCCGGCCTATTCAATGAGTTGGTTTAAGTTACCTCTGAAATGGATTCAAGGGATCAACTCCGCAATAGCAAATTTTTGGTGGAGGCAAGAGAATACTCACAGAATTCATTGGGTGAAATGGGCCAAACTTTGCCTTCCAAAGGTAAAAAGGGGGGCTTGGATTCAGGGATCTAAAATCTTTCAACTTAGCTTTCTTGGCGAAGTAGGGATGGCAATTGCTTCAACATCCTAATACTCCGTGGGCTAAAGCCATCTATTTAACCAATTACTCTTTCAATGGAGGCTTCACTAGGCAGTAGACCCTCATGGGGGTGGAGAAGTCTACTCGCAGGGCGTGAACTTCAAAGTCAAGGTGTGCACTGGCAGGTGGGTTCTGGCGACTCAATCACAACAGCTTCAGATCCATGGGTGCCAAAGATCCCTAATTTCAAACCTCAATTTCGTAGTCCTCCAAGCTCAGATCACCAGCTTATTAGTTCCCTGATTCATTAGTCAAATGGAGTTTGGAAATTGGATCTTTTAGAAGAGTTGTTCACTGTTAATACTGTTCAAGAAATCAGGAAGCTTCCCATTAGTAGATTTAATGTTCCAGATCGAGTCATCTGGCATTTCTCCAAGTCCGGAAAATTCTCGGTCAGTTCGGCGGCGCATTTGCTGGCCTCCTTGATTATAATCTGGCAACCCTCTACAAGCCATGCCCAGTTGGATGTTGAAAGTATAAGCTGGAAGCGATTATGGAAATTACAGATCCCTCTAAAACTCCAAGTTTTTCTCTGGCGCGTATGTCACAACGCATTGGCAGCGACATCAAATCTTACAAGACGGAGGGTTAGGGTGGATGAAAGGTGCCCTTTGTGCCAAAATGCTCTCGAGACGGATACACATATGTTATTAGAATGCCCTTGCTCAAGGAGTGTGTGGTTTGGGTCTCCGTTATCTCTCCTTCTTCCAGCTAGCTCTACTATATCTCTCCAAAGTTGGTGGACTCAGTGAGCACAACACTCGGACTTCGCAAAACCTAAAGTGTTCCTCGGAATCAGGCTTACAACGTTGCTTTGGAGTATTTCGAAGATGAGGAATGCAGTTCTCTTTGAAAGCTCTTCACCGAATCCAACTGTCGCCATAAATCAGGCTGAGTTTCTCTTCCAGGAAATCTCAGCTCGGCGTCCAACCTTATAGCAGGCTACAATTATTACTGAAAAAATTTGGACACCTCCAATGGAAGGGTGGATTAAGGTGAATGTTGACGGGGCGTCACTCATCAGCAGCATGGCAGCAGGAGCAGGGTTTGTTGCTTGAAATCACAGAGGTATTATTCTGGCTAGTCAAAGCAAGCCTTTGCATGGAGGGCCAACCTGTATCGTGGAAGCTGAAGCTATTCAGGAGGGAGTAATGTTGGTCATGTCCAAAGGGTGGATGTAGACTACAGTGGAATCAGATTCAAAAGAGTTGGTGGATTATCAAAATGGAATTGCTCCTTTAGCTCATGCCACTACTCATCCTATTATGCAGGACATAATTGTTGCCCAGGGTTTGGACCCTAGAGGGAGGGTGAACAAGGTCTAAGGCAAATAAAAATTATCCTATTTCCTTAAGTGGAATTTCAATTTTAACAAATTAAAAGGAAATCAAATTTAGCAATTCCACACTATCAATCAAGACAATAAAATAAAGGGAAGAGTTAAAGAGATTACAAACACAACGGTATTGTTCATGAGGTTCGGCAATCCCGCCTACGTTCCCACCTCAAGCTATACCCGCTAGAGGATTTCTCACGATTTACTCAATCGCCTAGACTTCTTATGGATGGAGCCCAAACCGTTACAATGCAAGATAATTCCCTCTCTTGACTTCCTAGATCTTCTTACGGGTGAAGATCCAACCTTACAAAGCTCCCTGCTTCAAGGACGAGAATTCACCGATTCTTGATTTTCTCTCACACTTGTTGAAAAGTGTTTTTACAATCTAAAATTGCTCCTTACATGAGCTGATAGATCACTTGCACGCTCTTTAAGAGTCTTTCAAAGAAATGAAGTTGAATAGCTCAATTTGGATTCTTTTGGCTTTTCTAGGTTTTTAACTCAAAAGATTGATAATGAATGACAGATTGAGTTTTAGAATGATTGGAAGTATTGGAGTTGTTCTTTTGTTCTTAAATCATCTCATTTTATAGCTCAAGAGATTTTATAACCGTTAAGGGAACATCCAAAACGAAACTAGCCGTTCCAGGGTAATTCTGGTTCCCGCATGAATTCGTCGACGAGTATGAAAATACTGTTTGTATTCATCGACGAGATCAAGGCCAGAATGGTTACAGTAGCTTCTGTAACCCCATTTGTCGACGAGTTCAGGATGACTCATTGGATTCGTCGATGAGTCCTCTATTAATTCACAGAAATCTCATCTTTTAAAGGCCTTAATGATGAGAATGATTTCCTAGGTCTTTTGACTTGACTTTATCATGTTTTTGGTCTTTCCAAATGATGCCCTAGGGCCTTAGAATCTTAAAAGGGTAGATAGAATTTTAGGTAAATCTAGTTGTAAGCACCCAATTTTTACACCTTGCCTTAACTATGGTTAACACTTTTAACTATGGTGAAAAAATCCGGTGAACCTCAAATTTAATGTTTGAGTTGAGAACTCATAAATTCAAGGGGGTGGCTAGGTCTCCCTACGAAGTCTATCTACCATTTTTAATATTTAACAATCAAATTATGAATTAAGGGATGATGAACTTTAAAGTGCAGAAATACAGAAACAAGCAAACCACAACACAAGTAATTTTTACGTGGAAACCCTTCCGGGAAAAACCACGGGACCTAGTCCAGCAATGAGAATCCACAAAGACAAAGAAACAAATACTTACAAGACTTGAACTATACTCAACCAGACTCGACACTATGATCCTCAGGACTCAGTCCTTAACACTTCTGAAAGCAATCACGATCTCACAAGCCTCGCAATCTACCGCAGTAGCATATTCTTCTCTTTGTGTCTCGACAACCACGATCTCCACGATCAATCTCCGTCAATAATGGCTTCGGATTCCACTGACCAAATATCACATCCATGATCCTTCTCAGATCGATCTCATTCGCAAAGGCTTTGGAACACTTCAGCCAATTTGTTCTTTCCAGAACAGGTTGATGGTTTGATTAAATAATAAAGGGGAAAGTCCAAGCAAGCAAATATGGAACATTAGCTTGCAAACTCTAGGATAGAAGAGAAAATAATAAAGGGGAGGAGAGAAAACAAATAAGGAATTTCTATGAACTCTAGAGATAGCCTAATACCCTCTCAATACTCCCCCAAAAGTCCCTCTCCATGGACTAGAAGGGTTCACATTAAATAAAGAAGCAACCCCAAAGAATTAGAACATGCTAAATCCGGATTTAGAAAGAAATCTCATTTCAGGGTCAACCCTAAGTACTTTGGATCAACCCTCACTTTTCTTGTGTTCTGGAATTTTTTGTCATACTAATTCCTTGAGCGTCTGGGTCGACCCAAAATGGTTAGGGTTGACCCTGAAGTGGATTTTTGTCATTTTTCTTCCTTTTAACCCCTAATGCTTTGCTACACTTGATCTAGGCCTTTTGGAATCATTTTCTATGATTTTGGACATTTCTATATGAATGATTTTTGGTCTTCTAGGTCTCACTTACCATCCTAAAACTTATGCCATTCTTGGGTGAGGATTCTTCATGCTTTATCATGACATCTTCTTCGCTTTTCATCGAACCAGATAATGTGACCTAAGGAGTACCACACCCACTTTTAGACTCAGAATTTAGTCAACAAAAAACCATGACTTTACAAAATCCCCCTTTGGCAATTCCGAGACAAAACATAAACTGAAGTACATGACTTGACACAAACTCACCCAAACACATCAAACGATGAATTAGGACATTACATGACTCCAACACAATTACATGACATCAATTGACAAAAATTCTTAAAGTGAAGACACTGAAGCTCTTGTCAAGTAAGATTTGTCTGCTGCAACCCTGCACCTGCACATGCTCGTAAACAAAACACTCAGTGAAGCATGTATGGAATATACAAGCACTGGTATTGCAAGGAATGTACTGAACTTTGGAACTTATACCCAAAATTCTCCTCCTTTTTGGCACAATTGCTAAAGGTAGTTATGAAGCCAATATCACAAAGAATATATCAATTTAACACATGTGTAATATCAAGACAATCACAATACAACCAATCAAATGCAAACAATTCGGGAAATAAAGAGCGGGGAACAAAATAGCAATAAAAAACACAAAACTCCCACTCAACAACTCAACTTGATCTTCTCCCCCTGAGATCAAGGACACCATCAAAATTATGGCACGTAAGCTAGAAAGGCCCAAAACAACCAATAAGAAAACATATAATAATAATACGAAAAAGGTATCATGTGCCACACAAACATGCATCAAAAGCATTCTAAGCAATAGTAATTTAAAATTATAAATCCAATGAGGAACATGATTAGTTATTCTGACTGAGGATACACATCTAACTAAATCTCATGGAATGCTAAAGCATAGCCAATTCACTTAGTCACATTTAGTGAATAGTTTAAAAGTGAAGCAATATGTGTGTAGTGGTGGTCTGTCTGGATACTAAATCAAAGTTTCTTTCCCTTTCCAAGGATATGACATTAACCACTAAGGGGACTCACGAAGACATAAATCTAAGAAGTCAAACCTAGTTAGATCCAGATATGCTGATTTTTTACATTTTGGTGCTTTATCCATTTTATTTGACTCAATATTTTTCTTTTACTTTTGGTCAAATACCTCTAAACTTTGTAAGATTTCTTTTGATGTTTTTTATCTGAACATATCTTTTCACGTAATGATGACTTTCACACTATCAAGGTAGGTAGTCCTGACTATTGGTAGCAGGGGTTTTCACTCTAGCAACCCAAATAGATAACTACTATTCGCATAGGTAGCCATTACATACTTTTTGCATCCAATAGTGACTCTCACACTATCCCAACAGGTAGCCATTTTCATTGCAACAATTTTTGTTCATGGAGGATGCACAAAATGGGGATGACTAACAATATGGTCATTCTAGATTTGTCATCCAAGGTCACACTTTTGGGATAAGTTTACTTACAGATTGAGAATTAGACCTCTCAACAGAATCAGTCAGAGTGCATGTGAAAGTGTAAAGCATACACATGAATAAGTCTCTAATTATGCAAGATAAAACTAGTCTAATTTTCAGCCTAACCAAGAGACTATGAAGGTGATATATCCTCAATCAGCAACAAACTCATGTTCAACCCTGGACAAGTATAGAAATAAAGATCACACAAGAAATGCAGATCATGCACGTCAAACAAGGGCAACATGACAAATATTTTTGGATTTTATAGTTTTTCAATGTTTTTGGATTTTTCAAAATAAGGAAACAGAAAAACAAACCAAAACAAATAACTAGTAAAAAAAATAAAATCTACTAGTATATATAAGTAGCATAGCATTAGGACAAGATATAACAATACTAGCACCCCCTAGGTTATGACAGACACGGGCTAAGTGAAGCCCTTCTGGCCTTCCTTTCTCACCCAAACGGTTTTAGTAGTTTGATTGACCCTTTGGTCTCTAACCATTTTAGTTAAGGTAAGTATAACCTTTTGCCTCTTCCTCTTGTTCCTCATTTTCCTGGATTGAGTCCTAGAATTATAGTTCTCCTCGTTACCTCCTTTATATCTAGCATAAGGAGTGTCATGACCATGCCACTGTCTAGAGTTGTGAGCAATTTTCATCACATCTTCACACAAACTCCTAAACTTCTCCACTAGGACCTCAACTCTCCTTTGAAGATTCTCATTAAGATTATTTTGGTTCTCAAAACCATAGTTGAGCATTCTTCGAAGTTTAGGACATCGAGGCTTAATATGATCCTTCACTCCACATTTATGACATGTAGGAATGAATTTCTGAGTTGAAGGATCCTTCCTATTTTCAGGTGGGTGCCTTTTAGCACCAGGCTCAGTGTTCGAGGTAGATGGAGTTTCCTTCACATCTCCATACCTCTGATTTTGCTCAAAATCAGCCAACTTGAGTTCAAGACTTGTCTTTTCATCAAGACAAACATGCAAATCAGATTCAAGAAGCCAAGTCTTGACAAAGAGGGACACCTTCTCTTCCTCAAGCTACGACACAAGAGCTTTCAACCCTGAAGCCACTTGGTCTAAGGCATCTCTTTCCATTTCAATAGATTTGACCTTTTTGGTCATGAAAAACTGAACATTTTTCAACTTTAGGCATTCCTGAAATAACTCATTATAGGCTGCCTCAAGATCTCCCTCAGACTCTGAGTCATTCTGACTCTCCTCATCCTCACCATCACTATGGTGTTGGTTACTCACACTATTTGAAGAAGATTCTTCAACCCCAGATAAAGATGCAGTGAAGGCTATATAACCTCTAGTCTCCTCACACGAAGAATTATCTGATTCTTCATATTCAGATTCACTGTCATCCCTTGCCTTGTCTTTAAATCTTTTCTTATTAAAGCACTCAGCGGCAATATGACCACAGCCTTGGCATTCATAGCATTGAACACCTTGGGATTTTCTGTCAACACTTTAAAGAAGTTTCAAAGTGCTTGGACTTAGGCTTCTCAAAAGATTTTTGTCTTTTTGGATTAAATCTCTTATTAAATTTAATAAATTTTCTAAATTAAAAAAATTTTCTGAATTTTTTAGCAAATAAAGCCAACTCTTCTTCATCATCCTTAGAGTCATTATTTGAACCATCTATGCATTCCTTGACAGATTTCAAGGCAATAGATTTTGGTTTCTTAGATGGGTTCAGATTTAACTCATAGGTTTGCAGAGATCCAACCAATCTTCAATTTTGAGATCATCAACATTTTTGCTCTCTTCGATGGAGGTTCGAAATCTCTAAGGTAGAGATCTCAAATTTTTCTAACAATTTTGGACTCAGGAATTCTTTCTCCTAGGTTAAAACAAGAATTAACAATGTCACTCAGATCAGCATAAAAACCATCAAAAGTTTCATCATAATTCATTCTCAGATTTTCGAATTTAGAAGTAAGCATTTGAAGTTTGGAGATCTTGATTGTTACAGTCTCTTTATGGGTAAGTTTAAGAATGTCTCATGCCTCCTTCGAAGTGTCATATTTAGAAATATGCCGAAATTCTTCAGGTGTGACAGCAGTGAAGATTGCATTTAGACTCTTATTGTTCCATTTACAACTTTCAAGATCTACGTTGGTCCATTCAAAATAAGGTTTAGGGATGGTCTGGTCATCTATGGCCTTTGTTGAATGGGTCCAACCTTGTTCAATGGAGATCTATACTCTCTCATCTAATGATTTTAGAACCGCTCTCATTCGAGCTTTCTAATAGGCATAATTATTCCCATCAAATAATGGGGGACAAGAGATAGATCCTCATTCTTTAATGGAATTCATATTCACCAAAACTATGAGACAAGATCATACTAATAAATTAGTGAACCCGCTCTGATACCAATTGAAAAAATCCAGTGAACCTCAAATCTAATATTTGAGTTGAGAACTCACAAATTCAAGGGGGTGGCTAGGTCTCCCAACAAAGTCTATCTACCCTTTTTAATAATTAACAATTAAATTATGAATGAAGGGATTATGAACTTTAAAGTACGAAAATAGAGAAACAAGCAAACCACAACACAAGTAATTTTTATGTGGAAACCCTTCTGGGAAAAACCACGGGACCTAGTCCAGTAATGAGAATCCACTAAGACAAAGAAACAAATACTTAAAAGACTCGAACTGTACTCAACCAGACTCGACACTACGATCCTTAGTACTCAGTCCTCAACGCCTCCGAAAGCAATCACAATCTCGCAAGCCTCGCAATCTACTGCAGTAGCATGTTCTTCTCTTCGTGTCTCGACAACCATAATCTCCACGATCGATCTCCGTCAATGACGGCTTTGGATTCCACCAACCAAATCACACATCCACGATCCTCCTCGGATTGATCTCCATCACAAAGGCTCCGGAACACTCCGGCCAATTTTTTCTTTCCAGAACAGGCTGATGGTTTGATTAAAATCAAATCCTAGATGGATTCCATCATTGGGAAAGTCTAAGCAAGCAATAATGGAACATTGGCTTGCAAACTCAAGGATAGAAGAGAAAATAATAAAGGGGAGGAGAGAAAACAAATGTAGAGCCCTGGAACTTTTCGTACATGTCTTGGTATGAGTGCCAAGGCATGTAGCCTATGTAGTCTCAAATTCATGAAATGGAAATTTGGAAATATGAGAAAATTGTGTCAAGAATGCTATTATTAATTTAATGAATTATTTAAGCACGTATACAAGCTTTAAAGAGACCCTAGTCATGTTTAGGAAAGGTCAAAAGAGAACTAGGATCAGTTTAAGTAGTGAAATGGGTGAGAAACTGGGATCAGGATCAAGTTTGTAGAGCAACCGATCGCTCGGTCTATTCAGCGATCGATTGGTCCAAAACCGATCGATCGGTAGTTATCAACTGGTTGAAAATTTTGTTTAGGAAAATTTTCCAAAGAGTTGATTTTTGGTCGAGAGCTCGGTCAACACACCGATCGCTCGGTAGGCAACCGATCGATCGGTCATAACCACCGATCGCTCGGTCTTCGTGGTTTTGCAGAAATTTCATTAAGGGTGTTTTCGTCTTTTGGTGTTTCACTCTTTACTCTTAAGGGTTGTCCAAACCTTTAGGGCTCATTTACAACACTTAGAGACATTTGAGAGTTAGAGAAAGAGGAGAGGGCGATTTCTAACCTAGGGTTTCCATTTGGGGAAGAAATCAAAAGGGGTGAAGACTTAGATTAACCTCAAGCCCATTTTCTTCAAGATTCAAGCTCAAGAGCTCGTGGAGCTCGTGTTCCAAGCTAGGAAAGCGCCTCACGAGCATTTTTGGAGGAGTTTTCTTCCTCATTGATCAAGGTCGGTACTTCTTGCTACCCTCCTAGTTATAGTTCCACTTTTTCCTCCATATTTCTTTGTTTTCCTTCATCTATACTTGTGCTATGAGTTGGGATGTGTGGATGTTGTGAATGGAGAGGGAATGGGCGATTGGATGCCAATGGTTGTGTTGTGATAATTGAAATGGGGAGGACATTGTATCCATATTGAACAAACATGTATGATGGAATTATAACCCACCTAGAAAAGCATGTTGTAGGGTTAACAAATAATGAACATACCATGTTTGATGGAATGCCAAGGTGAATAAAATGAATAATAAATTAAGAAAATGCATGCTTAAAGTTTATGGAAATTGTTTGGGTTATGATAGTGTGTTTTCGCGCTTTCCCTAAATTGTTTAATTTGTTACTTGTTTAAATGATGATGTGCAATGTATTGTGAAATCCCCAAACATGTCATATTTAAATTCAATTGCAAGTATGCACACGACCTCCATGAGCACCACATGCATGACGTGATTTATCGTATTTTCAAGAACGAAGTTTAGAGGTGGGACATATCCTATGATATGTTTTACCTCGCTTTTCACAAGAAAACAAGAACAAACATTCCACGAGGGGTCTCCCCTCACTCACAAGTGCATAGCATAAAGAAGGGCCTCCATTCCCTCGCAAGTACATACATATCATGAAGAAGGGTCTACCTTCTCTCTCAAGTGCATTGCATAAAGAAGGGTCTCCCTCCCTCTCAAGTGCATCTCACAAGGACATCTCACAAGTGTATCTCACAAGTCACAAGATCACAAGCAAGCACGCATGACACGCATGTCATGGCATGGCATGACACGCTCGACAAGATCAAGCAAGACAAACACGACAAGCTTTCAAGTACGAAAAGATATTTCAAGTCAAGTCAAGTGCACGATGATTTCAAGAGATTTTATCGGCTTTTTACGAAATGCAAACATGATTATAAATTGCTTTACCTCCTTGTATGATATACCTTGTTCCCGTTTTACATATATGAATTGCTCCTGATTTATGTATTGACATTTTTATGCTATGACTATTGGTTAGTATTTGGTACCCACTGAGTATTCCACGCTCAGCCGTACTTCTTATGTCGGCAGGTGATAGCGGAGCGGCTGGTCCTTTTGATGTATGTGCTCCTGGCCCATTGGTGGAGGAGGAGTACATCGAGGAACCTTTGGAGGAACCTCCGGTAGAGGGCTACTACTAGGTAGTGGTTGTAGATTCTGAGTGATATAGTTGTGGGTGAGTTGAGAGAGATGTGTCCATGTATTTTGGCGGGCATGTCCGCACTTTCTTTTGGGTTCCTTTTTGTATAAACTTGGATTTACGTATGTATATACATAGAGGTTTGGTAGACTTCCGTTGTACCATGTTAGAGTATGTTTCCGCTGTTTTTATCCTCTATTGTATATGCTCTGTGGGTTTTGCAGGTTGGTTTGTCAAGTAAGTCATGCAAGCCATGATTAGTCGTCCAAGATTCACTCTAACTCTTAGGGTGGGTCTCGGGTCGCGACAACAAATATGGAGTTTCTATGAACTCTAGAGATAGCCTAATACCCTCTCAATACTCTCCCAAAAGTCCCTCTCCACGGACTAAAAGGGTTCACATTAAATAGAGAAGCAACCCCAAAGAATTAGAACATGCTAAATCTGGATTTAGAAAGAAATCCCATATCAGGGTTGACCCTGAGTACTTTGGGTCGACCCAAGTGTGCACTTCGTTCGACCCAAGTGCCACTTTGGGTCGACCCTCACTTTTCTTGTGTTCTAGAATTGTTGGTAATACTAATTCCATGAGGCCATCTTATGCGCCTCCAGCTCCACGGCAGTATGTGCCTTAGGTACCGCGGCCTCAGGCTTTTCCAGCTCCACGGCCAGTTGCACCTCAGGCGGTGAGGTATGCTCCACCTTCGGCCCCTCTGACCTATACACACGAGGTCTGCACTTCGTGCTGCAGAAGGCACCCGGTAGGAGATTGCCGCAGGGCATCGGGTGAATGTTTTCATTGTGGTCGCCAGGGCCATGTGATTAGGGATTGCCCCAGTCGGCATTTACCAGGCCAGTCTCAGGGGATTAGGCCCCCAGCACGCCCAACAGGATCATATCAGGCGTCTTCCCAGACTACCAGGTCTACACCTCTACCTCGCCAGGTGAACCAGGGGAGAGTTTTTGCCTTGACAGAGGGTGATGCACTTGCATCTGATGATGTGGTGTAGCACCTCGGACTTTTCTATATTTAATGTATAGCACTTTCGTGCCTAATTGATCTTTCTTGTAGTCTAATTAATAAATAAGGGAGAAATCAGAAATTCTGAAATGTTAGAAATGTTCCTTTTTGAAAGACGAATCCAACGCAAGTTGAATCGTCAAAATCGAACAAGCGAGTCAAAAGATATGGTCAAAACAGTCCAGACCTGCAGAGCACCGATCGCTCGGTCCAGTTAGCGATCGATCGGTCCAAAACCGATCGATCGGTAGCTATCGAACGGTCAAAAATTTTGTATGGGGAAATTTTCCAGAGAGTAGTTTTTTGACTGGTCGATCGGTCAGAACACCGATCGCTCGGTAGGTAACCGATCGATCCGTCATAACCACCGATCGCTCGGTCCCCGTGTTTTGCAGAAATTTTTGTAAGGGTATTTTCATCTTTTGGGCGTTAAACCCTTACCCATAAAGGCTTGCTCGACCATTTGAACCCTCATTCACTACACTTAGAACATTTAGAGAGAAAGGGAGGAGAAGAAGAGGGTTTTCACCTATGGTTTCCATTGGAGAGGGAAATCAAAGGGTTTGACAACCCTAGATCATCCTCAAACTTGGATTGCTTCAAGTTCAAGGCTCAAGCTAATGGGGGATCTCGTTCTCAAGTTAGGGCAGCATTCTCCAAGGTATTTCAAGAGGGTTTTCTTCCCCAAACCAAGTCTCCCTCAAGGAAAGGTTCCTCCTTTCAAGTTGGAGCTCAGCTTAAATCAAGGTTCCTACCAAGATCAAGCCTTGATCTAAGGTTAGTACACCCTACTAACTTTCCCTAGCAATAATCTAGGTTTTCTATTGTAAATGGTGATTATTTATATTATGCTTTCCTTCCCTATGCATTGTATTAACTCAAAAAATATAAACAAGATAAGGGAAATGGAATGGATGTGTGGATGAGAGATTGGATGCCAAATGTGTGATGTATGATATGTGTGGGTTGTGAGTTAGAAATGGAGGATGAGCATTGTAAAAATAACAAACTTACCCTTGTGTGATTGGATGGAAAATATGCAATTAAAATAAGGAGATGAACTACTAAGGAACAATGTATGTGATGTGTTTGACGAAATGGCTAAACTATGAAATAATGATTTAAATGAAGAAATGGAAAGGGGCCTTATGCATGTATTCTCATGAATGATGAATGGATTTAAATACCATGTTGATTACTCAAATTCTCATATGCATATATTGTGAATTGAATGGTGATGTCATATCTCTCTTATTATCCTTATTCCATGATTGACACGTACACGAGCACGCATGATAGCATGAACCGAGATTTCAAGAGCATATGCATATAATAACCAACAAGAAAATATTGCATGTCAAGGAGGTTGGTAGCCCAGGGATATTCGAGTACTAGCCTCTGGCTCACAAGAAAACCCCTAAAACACATATTGTCAAGGAGGTTGGTAGCCCAGGGACATTCGGGTACTAGCCTCTGGCTCACAAGAAAACTAAACAAGTAATAAAAATCACATATTGTCAAGGAGGTTGGTAGCCTAGGGACATTCGGGTACTAGCCTCTGGCTGACAAGAAAGCCATATATATCAAGGAGGTTGGCAGCCCAGGGAAATTCGGGTGCTAGCCTCTGGCTCACAAGTTACAAGATGCAAGTTTACAAGATGATGACAAGACATTCATGCATGCACGCATACATGATTTCCACAAGGCATACCAAGATATGGAAACGGGGTTTTCAAGCATGAGTTTTATCGGCGTTTTTGCATTCATGCATGTACATCAAGATGATAATATTGCTCCATGTTTAATTCTATGATTTTACTATTGGCTTGAATTGATGATTGGTATTGTATTACTTTTTGCGTGTTTATTATTGTTATGGTTAGCTAGTAGCTTGTATTCGCTGAGTATTCCATGCTCAGGCGTACTTTCTTGTCGGCAGGTACTGAGGGAGCCCTCGACCCGGAGCCTTGGGTCGAGGAAGAATACATAGAGGAGAGAGAGCCGTCTATTCCAATACAGTCTCAGGCGGATCGAGACCTCGACGTGTGGCCATACCTTGACTACTGTTGAGGGGAGAGTGCGAGGGGATTTTTGAGTAGTTGTGACATTTTGACAGGTGGGCCTGTCCACCTTAGACTTAGACATGTTTTGTATATATGTTGACTTGGAATACCATTTTGAGAACTAAAGAAGAAATGAAAAAGTTAGTTTACGCTTCCGCATTTATGTTTAGCTTTCGCACTCTGATTATCATTGTTTTAGTACTGTAATTATGTTATTCATCATAGATTGGTTTGACAGGTACGTATAGTCACACCTAAAGTATCCCTTAACTCCTAGGGGGTATTTTGGGGCACGACATGTGGTGCAAGGTAAGCGTTTAGAGTTATTCTTTTATCCGTGATTGTCATGTTATGCTTTACTCCTTGTGTACGTATGTGGCGTGCTATATATCTATCTACCTTTATACATATGATGTGATGCATGGATTGACATAACTAGTTAAAATTTCAGGAACCCTACTAGTTAACGAATGTTTGGCTAGAGTGTTGATTAATATCGGGTCTACTCATTCGTTTGTCTCGTCGAGTTTTTCAGAAGGCTTTTCTGTGGAGCCTAGTCAGCTAGAACCGGAGTTAGCCATTTTGACTCCTCTCGGCAAAACAGTGTTGAAAAACAAAGTGTGTCGAAATAGTGTGGTTCAAGTGGGAAGCCACGAGTTAGCGGTTGATCTAATAGTTCTTGGATTCCAAGACTTTGACGTGATATTGGGAATGGATTGGTTAGCGGCACATCACGGGCATGTAACTTGCTTTGAGAAAATGGTACTCTTCAAGCCAGTAGAAGGAAAACCATTCCACTTTCAAGGGTTGAAAGGTAGAGGTATTGCTCGCTTTGTGGCATTGAGCTTAGCTAAACCCGAGGCAAAGGACTCTTCGACTATTCCAGTCGTGAGTGAATTCCTGGACGTATTTCCAAAGGAGTTGCCAGGGTTGCCTCTAGACAGGGAGATTGAGTTTGTGATCGAGCTTGCACCAAGCACAACTCCTATTTTCAGGGCTCCGTATAGAATGGCCCCTATTGAACTCAAGGAGTTGAAGACACCGTTGGAGGAATTGCAAGGTTTTGGTTTCATTCGACCAAGTGTCTCACTATGGGGTGCCCCGGTGTTATTTGTTAAGAAGAAGGATGGCTCGATGCGGATGTGCGTCAATTACCGGTAATTGAACAAAGTCACTATAAAGAATAGGTATCCATTGCCTAGGATTGATGACTTGTTCGATCAGTTGAAAGGAGCGAGATTTTTCTCAAAGATAGATCTTCGGTCCGGTTACTACCAGTTGAAGATTAAGGCGGAAGATGTTCCCAAAACTACTTTCCAGACTCGATACAGACACTACGAGTTCTTGGTGATGCCTTTTGGTCTCACAAATGCGCTGGCAGCCTTTATGGATTTAATGAACCAGGTGTTCCGGCCATACCTAGATCGATGCGTGATCGTGTTTGTCTACGATATCTTGGTGTATTCCCAGACACGGGAAGATCACATGCGAGACCTTCATCTTGCTTTGAAAATGCTGAGAGAGCACAAGCTATACGCCAAACTCAGTAAGTGTGAGTTTTGGTTGGAAGAGGTGGCGTTCCTAGGCCACGTTGTATCCGCGGAAGGCATATCGGTGGATCTGAAGAAGATAGAGGCAGTCATGAGTTGGGCGAGGCCTAAGAGTGTCACAGAGGTATGCAGTTTTCTTGGGTTGGCAGGCTATTACAGGAGATTTGTGGAGGGTTTCTCCAGCCTTGCAGCACCACTCACTTACCTGACAAGGAAGAATGCGAAGGTCGTGTGGAGCGATAAGTGCGAGATCAGTTTCACGGAACTGAAGAAGAGGCTTACTACAGCCCCTATCCTTACTGTGCCATCCAGACCTTATGGGTATGAGGTGTATAGGGATGCCTCGCACGTTGGACTTGGGTGTGTACTCATGCAGCACAAGAAAGTCATTGCCTATGCATCAAGGCAATTGAAGGAGCATGAGAAGAATTACCCCGCGCATGACTTGGAGCTTGCCGCAGTCGTGTTTGCACTCAAGATTTGGCGACACTACCTTTACGGGGTAGAATTCTATCTGTATACGGATCACAAGAGCTTCAAGTATCTCTTTTCCCAAAAAGAGCTAAATCTAAGGCAACAGCGTTGGATGGAATTTTTGAAAGACTATGATTGTACCATTCAATACCACCTGGGTAAAGCAAATGTAGTGGCTGATGCTTTGAGTAGAAGACCTCTGGGGTTATTAGCACACATGTTGGTGCAGGAATGGAAGCTACTTGAAGATTTGGCAAATCTGGACATCAGTGTGAATGACTCTGTCCGTAGTCCTATCTTGGCAAATGTCACGGTTCAGCCATACATTATAGATTTGATCCAAGAATGCCAAGCCACGGATGCTGAATTGTTGGTTTATCGGGACAAGGAAGTTGCAAAGGGTAGTGAAGACTTCTCTCTCACTAGCCGGGGTGCTATTACGTTCAAAGGAAGGTTGTGTGTTACAGCCAATGTAGATCTTCGAAGGGAGATTATGGATTAAGCACACCGATCAAAGTATACTGTGCATCCTGGGGTACGAAGATGTACCGGAACCTCAAGAGTCACTTTTGGTGGTGGAATATATAGAGCCCCGGACTTTTTCATGCTTAATGCATGACACTTTCGTAGCCAATTTGCCTTTAAAGTAGTACAATTAATAAATAAGGAAGAAATTGGAAATTCTGAAATGTCAGAAATGTTCCTTTTCGAAGTACGAACCCAACGCAAGTTGAATCGTCAAATTTCGACGAACGAGTCAAAAGATATGGCCAAAATAGTTTGGACCTACAGACCGCCAATCGCTCGATTCATGGAGTGATCGATCGGTCCAAAACCGATCGATCGGTAACTATCGACTGGTCAAGATTTTGTATGGGGAAATTTTCCAGAGAGCTGAATTTTGACCGGGAGCTCGGTCAATTCACCGATCGCTCGGTAGGCAACCGATCGATCGGTCATAAAAACCGATCGCTCGGTCATAAAAACCGATCGCTCGGTCTTCGTGTTTTTACAGAAATTTCATTAAGGGTGTTTTCGTCTTTTGGCGTTTCACTCTTTACTCTTAAGGGTTGCCCGAACCTTTAGGGCTCATTTACAACACTTAGACACATTTGAGAGTTAGAGAAAGAGGAGAGGGCGATTTCTAACCTAGGGTTTCCATTTGGGGAAGAAATCAAAAGGGGTGAAGATTTAGATCAACCTCAAGCCCATTTTCGTCAAGATTCAAGCTCAAGAACTCATGAAGCTCGTGTTCCAAGCTAGGGTAGCGCCTCACGAACGTTTTGGAGGATTTTTCTTCCTCATTGATCAAGGTCGGTACTTCTTGCTACCCTCCTAGTCATAGTTCCTCTTTTCCTCCATGTTTCTTTGTTTTCCTTCATCTATGCTTGTGCTATGAGTTGGGATGTGGATGTTGTGAATGGAGATGGAATGGGCGATTGG
Organism: Tetracentron sinense; assembly: GCA_015143295.1. Taxonomy (NCBI): domain Eukaryota; kingdom Viridiplantae; phylum Streptophyta; class Magnoliopsida; order Trochodendrales; family Trochodendraceae; genus Tetracentron; species Tetracentron sinense. The sequence goes on along the minus strand of CM026555.1, from coordinate 24,883,920 downwards.
ATGCCAATGGTTGTGTTGTGATAATTGAAATGGGGAGGGCATTGTATCCATAATGAACAAACATGTATGATGGAATTATAACCCACCTAGAAAAGCATGTTGTAGGGTTAACAAATAATGAACATACCATGTTTGATGGAATGCCAAGGTGAATAAAATGAATAATAAATTAAGAAAATGTATGCTTAAAGTTTATGGAAATTGTTTGGGTTATGATAGTGTGTTTTCGCGCGTTCCCTAAATTGTTTAATTTGTTTCTTGTTTAAATGATGATCTGTGATGCATTGTGAAATCCCCAAACATGTCATATTTAAATTCAATTGCAAGTATGCACACGACTTCCATGAGTACGGTATGCATGACATGATTTATCGTATTTTCAAGAACATGATTAGAGGTGGGATATATCCTACGATATGTTTTACCTCGCTTTTCACAAGAAAACAAGAACAAACATTCCACGAGGGGTCTCCCCTCACTCACAAGTGCATAGCATAAAGAAGGTCCTCCCTTCCCTCGTAAGTACATACATATCATGAAGAAGGGTCTCCCTTCCCTCTCAAGTGCATCTCACAAGGATATCTCACAAGTGTATCTCACAAGCAAGCACGCTTGACACGCATAGCATGGCATGACACGTACGACACACTCGACAAGATCAAGCAAGACAAACACGACAAGCTTTCAAGTACGAAAAAGATATTTCAAGTCAAGTCAAGTGCACGATGATTTCAAGAGGTTTTATCAGCTTTTTACGAAATGCAAGCATGATTATAAATTGCTTTACTTCCTTGTATGATATGACTTGTTCCTGTTTTACATATATGAATTGCTCCTGCTTCATGTATTGCCATTTTTGTGCTATGACTATTGGTTAGTATTTGGTACCCGTTGAGTATTCCATGCTCAGCCGTACTTCTTATGTCGGCAGGTGATAGCGGAGCGACTGCTCCATTCGATGTCTGTGCTCCGAGCCCTTGGGTGAAGGAGGAGTACATCGAGGAACCTTTAGAGGAACCTCCGGTAGAGGGCTACTATTAGGTAGTGGTTGTAGATTCTGAGTGATAGAGCTGTGGGTGAGTTGAGAGATGTATATCCATGCATTTTGGCGGGCCTGTTTGCACTTTCTTTTGGACTCCTTTTGTGTAACTTGGATCACTCATGTATATACATAGAGGTTTGTTAGTCTTCCGCTGTGCTATGTTTAAGTATGTTTCTGCTATTTACGTCCTCTATTGTATATGCTCTGTGGGTTTTTACAGGATGGTTTGTCAAGCAAGTCATGCAAGTTATGATTAGTAGTCCAAAGTTCACTCTAACTCTTAGGGTGGGTTTTGGGTCGCGACAGAATATGAAGAGGGATGTTACGGAATAAGTAGCACGGTGTTTGGTGTGCCAATAGGTGAATGTAGAGTACATGCGGCCGGCAGGTCTGTTACAGTCTCTTCCTATTCCCGAGTGGAAATGGGAGAAAATCTCCATGGACTTCATAGTTGGCTTGCCAAAGACGGCAAGGGGCTCAGATGCGATTTGGGTTGTGGTGGACCGTTTGACAAAGTCCGCGCATTTCTTACCTTACCGGACCACGTTCAATTCTAATTAGTTGGCCGCTCTGCACATCAAGGAAGTTGTTAGGCTACACGGGGTGCCGGTTAGTATTGTGTCGGATCGGGATCCGAGATTCACGTCAAGATTCTGGAAGGGTTTTCAGGATGCCATGGGTTCTCGACTTGATTTCAGCACCGCCTTTCATCCATAAACGGATGGAAAAACCGAGAGAGTGAACCAAGTTATCGAAGACATGCTTCGAGCTTGTATGTTTGATTTCAAAGCCAGTTGGGAAGAGTACTTGCCTTTGGTTGAATTCGCCTATAACAATAGCTATCAGGCGAGTATTCAAATGGCTCCATTCGAGGCCTTGTATGGGCGAAGTTGCAGATCTCCTCTCTATTGGGATGAGGTAGGAGAAAGAAAAGTACTTGGTCCAGAGTTGATCGAGCAAACTGCGAGTATAGTCAAGATCATCCGGGATCGGTTGAAAGCCGCTCAAGATCGTCAAAAGAGCTATGCGGACACTCACCGAAGGGACTTGGAATTCTAGGTTGGGGATCAAATCTTTGTGAAGGTATCTCCTAGCAAGGGGATTATGAGATTTGGCAAAAGAGGCAAGCTTAGTTCTTGATATGTTGGCCCGTTTGAGATCATCACGCGAGTTGGTGAGGTTGCTTACAGGGTAGCTCTTCCACCTCACATGGCCGCGGTTCACAACGTTTTCCATGTGTCTATGCTTTGGAAGTACATTGCGGACCCTTCGCATGTCATAGACTTGGAGCCATTGGAAATACAGGAGGATCTTACTTTAGTAGAGAAGCCGGTTCATATATTGGATCGGAGAGATCAAGTCGTTCGCAACAAAAATATTCCATTGGTTCTTGTACAATGACAGCATCATGCTCGAGAAGAAGCTACATTGGAGAGTGAGGCCGAAGTCAAAGCGAAGTACCCAGAATTGTTTGAATGAGTTTTGTATGGGTTTTGTATGTGACTTCTAAATTTGTTTTGTTTTGTAATGCATGTAATCGTCCAAATTTCGAGGATGAAATTTTTGTAAGGGGGGAGGATGTAGACCCCCAGAACTTTTCGTACATGTCTTGGTATGAGTGCCAAGGCATGTAGCCTATGTAGTCTCAAATTCATGAAATGAAAATTTGGAATTGTGAGAAAATTGTGTCAAGAATGCTATTATTAATTTAATGAATTATTTAAGCACGTATACAAGCTTTAAAGAGACCCTAGTCATGTTTAGGAAATGTCAAAAGAGAACTAGGATCAATTTAAGTAGTGAAATGGGTGAGAAAATGGGCTAAGGATCAAGTTTGCAGAGCAACCGATTGCTAGTCAATTCAGCGATCGATCGGTCCAAAACCGATCGATCGGTAGCTATCGATTGGTTGAAAATTTTGTATGGGGAAATTTTCCAGAGAGTTGATTTTTGGTCGAGAGCTCGGTCAACACACCGATCGCTTGGTAGGCAACCGATCGATCGCTTGGTTGGCAACCGATCGATCGGTCATAACCACCGATCGCTCGGTCTTCGTGTTTTTGCAGAAATTTCATTAAGGGTGTATTTGTCTTTTGGCGTTTCACTCTTTACTCTTAAGGGTTGCCCGAACCTTTAGGGCTCATTTACAACACTTAGAGACATTTGAGAGTTACAGAAAGAGGAGAGGGCGATTTCTAACCTAGGGTTTCCATTTGGGGAAGAAATCAAAGGGGTGAAGACTTAGATCAACCTCAAGCCCATTTTCTTCAAGATTCAAGCTCAAGAGCTCATGGAGCTCGTGTTCCAAGCTAGGGCAGCGCCTCACGAGCGTTTTTGGAGGAGTTTTCTTCCTCATTGATCAAGGTCGGTACTTCTTGCTACCCTCCTAGTTATAGTTCCTCTTTTTCCTCCATGTTTTTTTGTTTTCCTTCATCTATACTTGTGCTATGAGTTGGGATGTGTGGATGTTGTGAATGGAGAGGAAATGGGCGATTGGATGCCAATGGTTGTGTTGTGATAATTGAAATGGGGAGGGCATTGTATCCATAATGAACAAACATGTATGATAGAATTATAACCCACCTAGAAAAGTGTCACGCCCCAAAATACCCCCTAGGAGTTAAGGGATACTTTAGAGGTGACTACGTGTACCTGTCAAACCATCCTGTAATGCAAGAGGCTAAACATAATATAGTACAATGATAATCAGAGCGCAGAAACTAAACATAAGTGCGGAAGCATAAGCCAACTTTTCTTTTCTTCTATAACTCCAAATAGTATTCCAAGTTAACATATACCAATTACAATCAAAGTAAAGGTGGACATGCCCACCTATCAAAATACAAAAAGGAACTCTCTAACACTCTCCTCTCAACAGTAGTCGAGGTATGGCCACACATCCAAGTCCCCATCCTCTTGAGACTGCCATGGGATAGGTGGCTCCCTCTCCTCTACATACTCCTCCTCGACCCAAGGCTCGGGGTCGAGGACATCCACGGTACCTGCCGACATAAAAGTACGGCTGAGCATGGAATACTCAGCGAGTACAAACTACTAGCTAACCATAACAATAACGAACGCATAACAACAGTGAGCAATACAAGATATTAATTTAAAGCAATAGTGAAAGCATAAGATACATAGCCATATCTTGACATGCGTATATGAATGCAAAAACCTCGGTAAAACTCATGTCTCGGAAACCTTTTTCGTGTCTCGGTCAAATCATGTATGTGTATCGTGTCTTGTCTTGTATTTCATGTCTTGATTTGTTCTTGACTTGTATACTTGTGAGCCAGAGGCTAGCACCCTTCCTTGGGCTACCAACCTCCTTGTCATGTTCTTGTTCCGTTTCTCTTGTGAGCCAGAGGCTAGCACCCTTCCTTGGGCTACCAACCTCCTTGTCATGTTCTTGATTCATCATATACAAATACAATCTTGGAAAACCCGGTTTCATGCATGCATGCGTGCTTGTGTGCTTGTCAATAGTGGTAATCATGATGACATACTTGAATGGGCGGATCACATGACTATGGCATTTCAATCCTTAACATAGTGGTATGAAAATTTAGGCAACATATAGCACATTTGAGCAATTTATCATTTCTAAGAACATTTACACAATTTCTATTTCCATTTTCTTCATTAAGTCCATTTATCCCTTGTTTAGTCATTTTATCAAACACCCCGGTGGGCCACATTTCTTAGTCCTTCCATTTCCCTTATTTAGTGCGTATTTTTCATCAAGACATCAAGGTACATTCGTTATTTGTAAAGTGCCCATCTTCCATTTTCCTTTCCACACATCACACAACATCCATACGGCATCCAATCGCCTCAATCGACATCCCATCCACACATTTATTCCATTCCCCTTATCTTGTTTATATTTGTTGAGTTAATACAATGCATAGGGAAGGAAAAGCATAATATATATAATCACCATTTACACTAGAAAACCTAGGTTATTGCTAGGGAAAGTTAGTAGGCTGTACTAACCTTAGATCAAGGTTTGATCTTGAAGAAACCTTGAAATAGAAGCTCTATTTGGAAGGAGGAAGCCTTTGCTTGAAGGGGACTTGAGTTGGGGGAAGAAACCTCTTTCAAAACGTGAGTGAGTGCTGCCCTAGCTTGGAGAATGCACCTCCACACGAGCTTGAGTTGAAATCTTGAAGAAAACGTGCTTGGGGACGATCTAGGGTCTTCACCCCTTTGATTTCTTCTCCAAAAGCAACCTAGGTTTAGAAAACCCTTTTCTCTTCTCTCTTATCTCCCAAATCTCTCTAAGTATAGTGAATGATGCCCTAAGGCTCGGGCAAGCCTTAAGGAGAAAGGGTTTAACCCCCAAAAGACGATAAAGCCCTTACTGAAATTTCTGCAAAAACGCGAAGACCGAGCGATCGGTGGTTATGACCGATCGATCGGTTGCCTACCGAGCGATCGGTGTTTATGACCGATCGATCGGTCAAAAACTCACTCTCTGGAAAATTTCCCCATACAAAATTTCTGACCGTGCGATAGCTACCGATCGATCGGTTATGGACCGATCGATCGCTGACTAGACCGAGTGATCGGTGCTCTGTATGTCTGGACTGTTTTGACCATATCTTTTGACTCGCTCGTCGGATTTCGACGATTCAACTTGCGTTGGGTTCGTCTTTCGAAAACGCACATTTTTGACATTTCGGAATTTCCAATTTCTCCCTTATTTATTAATTAGACTACGAAAACGGCCAATTAGCTATGAAAGTGCCATTCATTAAAGATGAAAAAGTCCGGGGTGCTACAAAAAGCATGTTGTAGGGTTAACAAATAATGAACATACCATGTTTGATGGAATGCCAAGGTGAATAAAATGAATAATAAATTAAGAAAATGCATGCTTAAAGTTTATGGAAATTGTTTGGGTTATGATAGTGTGTTTTCGCGCTTTCCCTAAATTGTTTAATTTGTTACTTGTTTAAATGATGATGTGCAATGTATTGTGAAATCCCCAAACATGTCATATTTAAATTCAATTGCAAGTATGCACACGACCTCCATGAGCACGGCATGCATGACGTGATTTATCGTTTTTTCAAGAACGAAGTTTAGAGGTGGGACATATCCTACGATATGTTTTACCTCGTTTTTCACAAGAAAACAAGAACAAACATTTCACGAGGGGTCTCCCCTCACTCATAAGTGCATAGCATAAAGAAGGGCCTCCCTTCCCTCGCAAGTACATACATATCATGAAGAAGGGTCTCCCTTCCCTCTCAAGTGCATTGCATAAAGAAGGGTCTCCTTTCCCTCTCAAGTGAATCTCACAAGGACATCTCACAAGTGTATCTCACAAGTCACAAAATCACAAGCAAGCACGCATGACACGAATGGCATGGCATGGCATGACATGCATGACACGCTCAACAAGATCAAGCAAGACAAACACGACAAGCTTTCAAGTACGAAAAATATATTTCAAGTTAAGTCAAGTGCACGATGATTTCAAGAGGTTTTATTGGCTTTTTACGAAATGCAAGCATGATTATAAATTTTTTTACCTCCTTGTATGATATGACTTGTTCCCGTTTTACATATATGAATTGCTCCTAATTTATGTATTGCCATTTTTATGCTATGACTATTGGTTAGTATTTGGTACCCGCTGAGTATTCCACGCTCAGCCGTACTTCTTATGTCAGCAGGTGATAGCGGAGCGGCTGCTCCTTTTAATGTCTGTGCTCCTGGCCCATGGGTGGAGGAGGACGTCGAGGAATATTTGGAGGAACCTCTGGTAGAGGGCTACTATTCTGAGTGATATAGCTGTGGGTGAGTTGAGAGAGATGTGTCTATGTATTTTGGCGGGCATGTCCGCACTTTCTTTTGGGTTCCTTTTTGTATAAACTTGGATTTACGTATGTATATACATAGAGGTTTGGTAGACTTCCGTTGTACCATGTTAGAGTATGTTTCCGCTGTTTTTATCCTCTATTGTATATGCTCTGTGGGTTTTGCAGGTTGGTTTGTCAAGTAAGTCATGCAAGCCATGATTAGTCGTCCAAGATTCACTCTAACTCCTAGGGTGGGTCTCGGGTCGCGACAACAAATATGGAGTTTCTATGAACTCTAGAGATAGCCTAATACCCTCTCAATACTCTCCCAAAAGTCCCTCTCCACGAACTAAAATGGTTGACATTAAATAGAGAAGCAACCCCAAAGAATTAGAACATGCTAAATCCGGATTTAGAAAGAAACCCCATATCAGGGTTGACCCTGAGTACTTTGGGTCGACCCAAGTGTGCGCTTTGTTCGACCCAAGTGCCACTTTGGGTCGACCCTCACTTTTCTTGTGTTCTAGAATTTTTTGTCATACTAATTCCTTGAGGGTCTGGGTCAACCCAAAATGGTCAAGGTGAACCCTGAAGTGGATTTTTGTCATTTTTCTTCCTTTTAATCCCTAATACTTTGCTACACTTGATCTAGGCTTTTTGGAATCATTTTCTATGATTTTGGGCATTTCCATATGATTGATTTTTGGTCTTCTAGGTCTCACTTATCATCCTAAAACTTGAGCCATTCTTGGGTCTTGATTATTCATGCTTTATCATGGTATTTTCTTCGCTTTTCATCGAACTGGATGATGTGACCTAAGGAGTACTATACCCACTTTTGGACTCAGAATTTAGCCAACAAAAAATCATGACTTTACACATGGTTATCCCCAGATGAGTCCTAGTCAAGCCCTAAACCCTTGGCCTAACCCTAGTAAAAAATCCTAGGCTTAACCCTAGGTGAACCCTAGGCCTAACCCTAGTTAGGCCCTAAACCCTAGTCAAATCCTAGGACAAACCTAGGTCTAACTCTAGTCAAACCCTAGGAAAAACCCTAGTCAAACCCTAGGACATAACCCTAGTCAACCCTAGGTCTAACCCTAAAATCCTAAGACATAGGCCCAAGACCCTAAGGTCTTAAACCCCAGTCCTGGGCCCCTAGGGCTTAAACCCCAGTCCTGGGGGGCTAAACCCTTGGTTTGGGCCCATGGGGCCCAAAAATTCAAAACAAAAACCTCGTACCGCGTGTACTATTGGCCCAAGCCTTGTGTGGGTAAAGTCCAGTAGTGGTGGTAGATTATCTACCACCATTGTTTCGTGTTCCAGCAGCTCACCTACCCCTCCTACACACCAGGCACGCTTCTAAGGCAGCCCCTCTCCTCCCTGCAGCTTCGCCAACCCATGTCCTAATACCAGGGGTGTCCCCAACCCCTGGCCTATGAATTTCGAGCTCCATCACCCTCTAAACCAACTGAAATCCCCCATCCGAACCCCTGTTAAACTCCCAAGGCCTAAGTTCCTTTCCAAACATCCTAAAGCACTCCCAGTAACTCTAGGAATCCTCAGGAAGAACCCCAACATTCCCCCAGCCACTGAACAGCAGCACCACCGTGCACCACCACCACCGTATGCCAATAGAGCAGCAGGGTAAGACCTCCCCCTACCCATTTTTATTTTTGTTGAGCATCATTTTGAGCCCTTGGTCCTTCTCAGGAACTTTATCTTGTTGTTTATCACTCAAACCCGAAACAGGGGTTTCCCCCACCTTCTTCATAGGTGTGAGGAACCCCTCATGGGTATAACCACTGTCACCATAGGCTCAGACCCTTCTAGGGGTCTCTCAATGCATGAGGGATCCCTTGGAACCCTTAAAGTACAGTCCCCAGGGGGCCGAAACCATTTCTGGAAAAATCCAGGAATGACGGTAAACACAGTACCGCCATTCCTAGTGTTCTCTCTTACAGCCTTTGTGGCCCTCTCCTGATCAAGCTCTGGTCCATTCCAGGGCCCAATATGGATCCCTAAGACCTTATTGACTCACCCTAGTCCTTCCAGGGTCACCACCTTAGCTTAACCATGCTTAAAACAACAAAAGAAGAAAACTTGCCAGAATAGCGGTAGAACATCTACCGCCATTCTTTGATCTTTTGTCACAGTGGTATCAAGCCTACTGTAGGCCCACTTTGAACCAAGTCTAGGGCCCACCACAAACCCCAGACACGTGGCAAGATCCCTGATCATCCCTGAGGGTCCATGACCCTTGGGGTTCATCCGGAACCCCTCACTTGGCCAACAAAGCCACTGTTCTTAGAACAGTGGTAATGGTGGTAGACATTCTACCGCCTTCTCATTCTGTACAGAGTAGAGAATGACGGTAGAATAATTATCGTAATTTCCTGTTCTTTAAAAACAGTGGGCTTTGCAAGGGCCCAGACCTGGTAGGAGGCCATTCTAAGCCCTGCCTAGCCCCCTGGGCCATCTCAGACCAATCCCAACCTTAACTATGGGATAACTTAACACTGGTTAAGTCATAACCTTGGTTAGCTGATCTAACATCGAGAAAAAAATCTCAAAAATTCTCTAAAATCCTAATGTAGAGCCCCGGACTTTTCATGTTTAATGCATGGCACTTTCGTAGCCATTATGCCTTAAAAGTAGTATAATTAATAAATAAGGAAGAAATTCAAAATTCTGAAATATTAGAAATGTTCATTTTCAAAGTACGAACCCAACGCAAGTTGAATTGTCGAAATCCGACGAGCGAGTCAAAAGATATGGCCAAAACAGTTTGGACCTACAGGCAACCGATCGCTCGATCCATGGAGCGATCGATCGGTCCAAAACCGATCGATCGGAGGCTATCGACTGGTCGAAAAATTTGTATGGGGAAATTTTCCAGAGAGTTGATTTTTGGTTTAGAGCTCGGTCAATTCACCTATCGCTCGGTAGGCAACCGATCGATCGGTCATAACCACCGATCGCTCGGTCTTCGTGTTTTTGTAGAAATTTCATTAAGGGTGTTTTCGTCTTTTGGGCGTTTCACTCATGCCTTAAAGGCTTTGCCCGAACATTTGAGGGTTCATACACAACACTTAGAGTCTTTTGAGAGATAGAGAGAAAGGAGAAGGGGTTCCCTAACCTAGGATTTGCTTTTGGGGAGAAATCAAAGGGGTTTCAAGACCCACAATCATCCTCAAGCTCGTTTTTCTTCAAGATTCAAGGTTCAAGCTTGAGAGGAGCACTTTTCCCAAGCTAGGGCAACAACTCACGGATGTTTTTGGAGGAGTTTTCTTCCTCATTGATCAAGGTCGGTACCTCTTGCTACCTCCTAGTTATAGCTTTTCTTTCTTCCCTTATTATTGTATTCTTTGTTTTCTTCCATTTATAAATGGATGATAAGTTGAAATGGTGAATGGTGTGAATGGAGAGGGGTGTTGGCGATTGGATGCCGTGTGAAATGATGTGATGAATAAAATGGGGAGGGCATTGTATCCATAATGAACAAACATGTATGATGTGAGCATAACCCACCTAGAAAAGCATGATTTAGGTTGAAATAAATAATGGACACACCCTATGTTTGATGAAATGCCAAGGTGAAAAAAACGAAGGATAAATTAAGAAAATACATGCTTAATTACTTATGAACTTGTTAGGGCTTATGGTAGTGTGAGTTCTTGTTTTCTTTAAAATGTCATAAATGCTTATTGTTTAATTTGCAACATGCTATATATTGTGAAATCCTCAAATGTCATCTTTAAATTCCAACGCAAGTATGCACACGAATCCACGAGCACGGCATGCATGATATGAATTTACCGAGGCTTTCAAGAACGAGGTTGAGAGGTGGGACATATCCTACGATATGTTTTACTTCGCTTTTCACAAGAAAACAAGAACAAACATTCCACGAGGGGCCTCCCCTCACTCACAAGTGCATCGCATAAAGAAGGGCCTCCCTTCCCTCGCAAGTACATACATATCATGAAGAAGGGTCTCCCTTCCCTCTCAAGTGCATTGCATAAAGAAGGGTCTCTCTTCCCTCTCAAGGCATCTCACAAGCGCATCTCACAAGTACATCTTACAAGTGTATCTCACAAGTTACATGATCACAAGCAAGCAGACACGATATACAAGAATCAAGCAAGATAGACAAGACGAGTTTTCAAGCACGAAAATGATACTTTAAGTCAAGTCATGTGCACGGTGTTTTCAAGGGTTTTATCGATTTTGTTTTCGAAATGCAAGCATGATTATAAATTGCTTTACTTCCTTGTATGAAATGAATTGTTCCCGTTTAATATATATGAATTGCTCCTGATTTATGTATTGCCATTTTTATGCTATGACTATTGGTTAGTATTTGGTACCCGCTGAGTATTCAATGCTCAGCCGTACTTCTTATGTCGGCAGGTGATAGCGGAGCAGCTGCTCCTTTTGATGTCTGTGCTCCTGGTCCATGGGTGGAGGAGGAGTACGTCGAGGAACCTTTGGAGGAACCTCTGGTAGAGGGCTACTATTAGGTAGTGGTTGTAGATTCTGGGTGATAGAGCTGTGGGTGAGTTGAGAGATGTATATCCATGTATTTTGGCGGGCTTGTCCGCACTTTCTTTTGGACTCCTTTTGTGTAACTTGGATCACTCATGTATATACATAGAGGTTTGGTTAGGTCTTCCGCTGTGCTATGTTTAAGTGTGTTTCCGCAGTTTATATCCTCTTTGTATATGCTCTATGGGTTTTCCAGGTTGATTTGTCAAGTAAGTCATGCAAGCCATGATTAGTCGTCCAAGATTCACTCTTATTCCTAGGGTGGGTCTCGGGTCGCGACAGAAGTGGTATCAGAGCTTAGGCTTTAGGTCTTTAGGGTCACTTAGAATCTATACCACGGCTTGACAAGAGCATATGCCCGGAAACAAATTAGGAAGGAAGTAAGTCGGAAGCGAGTCATGATTCCAAGTGTGAGACTAAACTTTAATCTAATTCTAAATGTTGCTTCAACCAAGTACGCATCTTAGGAACGCTAGAACGCCAAAGTATAATATCATAAATACTCTGATGACTTGATGCGATGTATTAGTATTATATTATACACATAATGCCACTTGAATTATTGTGAACTGGAAATGCGATAAACTGGGGTTTCAAGTGAGACTCATGTGGTGCTATTGTTCTCAGGACTTTAGTCATGAGGCGGGGCACACGGGGTCGTGGACCACACACCAGAGCTTCTTCTTCTTCATGAGATGAGGATGAGCAGCCGGACCTCTCTCAGGTCTTAGGCTCTATTGCTGAGACTCTCGCCATTCTGGAGGCTCAGCAGGCTATACCTTCTTCGGCAGCACCTACTCCACCACCCGCGGCTCCAGTACATCGTACAGCTGGGGTTGAGGCATTCAGGAGATTGAGGCCTCCATCATTCTATGGGAGTGTGGACCCTCTTGCTGCGGAGGCGTGGATCCTCCAGATGGAGAAGATCTTTGCGGTCCTCTCGCTAACAGAGGAGGATAGAGTAGCATGGGTAGTTTTCATGCTAGAGGGCGAGGCCCACCATTGGTGGTTGTCCGCATTGAGGACACGGGATTTGACTATGCAGGGTCAACCCTGGACTTGGGAGGAGTTCAAGGACATATTTTATAAGAAGTACTTTCCTGTTGGGGCAAGGGAAAAGAAAGAAAGAGAGTTCATCAACCTAGAGCAAGGTTCTATGACTGTAGCCGCTTATGAGGCTAAGTTCTCGGAGTTATCACGCTTTGCAACTCACATGGTTGCCACTGAGGCAATGAAGGCGAGAAGGTTTGAGCAAGGGCTCAAGGATGTTATCAGGGAGAAGGTCTTGGTTTTCAGACATGCTACCTACCCTGAGGTAGTGGACAAGGCCTTATTGGTCGAGGCCAATTCAGAGACAGTGTCCAAGAAGAGGGAATTGGCGAGAGGCCAACCTAGTAGTTCGGCACCTCCAGAGAGGCGGGCTCGTACCGGCCCTTATCAGTATGCGTGGCCAGCACCACTGATGAGGCCATCTTATGCGCCTCCAGCTCCACGGCAGTATGTGCCTCAGGCACCGCGACCTCAGGCTCTTCCAGGTCCATGGCCAGTAGCACCTTAGACGGTGAGGTATGCTCCACCTCCGGCCCCTCCAACCTATACACATGAGGTCTGCTCTTCGTGCGGCTGAAGGCACCCGACAGGAGATTACCGAAGGGCATCGGGGGGATGTTTTCATTATGGTCGCCAGGGCCATGTGATCAGGGATTCCCCAGTCGGCATTTACCAGGCCAGTCTCAGGGGATTAGGCCCCCAGCACGCCCAGCAGGATCATACCAGGCGTTATCCCAGACTACCCGGTCTACACCACTGCCTCGCCAGGCGAACCAGGGGCGAGTTTTTTCCTTGGGGTGATGCACTGGCATCTGATGATGTGGTGCAAGGTACGCACTTAGAGTTATTCTTTTATCCACGATTGTCATGTTATGCTTTACTCCTTGTGTACGTATGTGGCGTTCTATATATCTATCTACCTATATACATATGATGTGATGCATGGATTAACGTAACTAGTTAAAATTTCAGGAACCCTACTAGTCAACGAATGTTTGGCTAGAGTGTTGATTGATACCGGGTCTACTCATTCGTTTGTCTCGCTTAGTTTTCAGAAGGCTTTTCTGTGGAGCCTAGTCAGCTAGAACTGGAGTTAGCCATTTTGACTCCTCTCGGCAAAACAGTGTTGACAAACAAAGTGTGTCGAAATAGTGTGGTTCAAGTGGGAAGCCACGAGTTGGCGGTTGATCTAATAGTTCTTGGATTCCAAGACTTTGACGTGATATTGGGAATGGATTGGTTAGCTTCACATCACGGGCATGTAGCTTGCTTTGAGAAAATGGTACTCTTCAAGCCAGTAGAAGGAAAACCATTCCACTTTCGCGGGTTGAAAAGTAGAGATATTGCTCGTTTTGCGGCGTTGAGCTTAGCTAACCCCGAGGCAAAGGACTCATCGACTATTCCGGTTGTGAGTGAATTCCTGGATGTATTTCCAGAGGAGTTGCCAGGGTTACCTCCAGATAGGGAGATTGAGTTTGTGATCGAGCTTGCACCAGGCACAGCTCCTGTTTTCAGGGCTCCGTATAGAATGGCCCCTATTGAACTCAAGGAGTTGAAGACTCAATTGGAGGAATTACAAAGCCTTGGTTTCATACGACCAAGTGTCTCACCGTGGGGTGCCCCGGTGTTATTTGTTAAGAAGAAGGATGGCTCGATGCAGATGTGCGTCGATTACCGACAGTTGAACAAAGTCACTATAAAGAATAGGTATCCATTGCAGAATTGATGACTTGTTCGATCAGTTGAAAGGAGCGAGATTTTTTTCGAAGATAGATCTTCGATCGGGTTATCACTAGTTGAAGATTAAGGTGGAAGATGTTCCCAAAACTGTTTTTCAGACTCGATACGGATACTACGAGTTCTTGGTGATGCCTTTTGGTCTCACAAATGCGCCGGCAGCCTTTATGGATTTAATGAACCGGGTGTTTCGGCCATACCTGGATCGATGCATGATCGTGTTTGTCGACGATATTTTGGTCTATTCCCAGACACGGGAAGATCACGCCCGAGACCTTCGCCTTGCTTTGGAAATGCTGAGAGAGCACAAGTTGTACGCCAAATTTAGCAAGTGTGAGTTTTGGTTGGAAGAGGTGGCATTCCTAGGCCACATTGTATCTGCGGAAGGCATTTCGGTGGATCCGAAGAAGATAGAGGCAGTCATGAGTTGGGCGAGGCCCAAGAGTGTCACAGAGATACGCAGCTTTCTTGGTTTGGCAGGCTACTACAGGAGATTCGTAGAGGGTTTCTCCAGCCTTGCAGCACCACTCACTTACCTGACAAGGAAGAATGCGAAGTTTGTATGGAGCGACAAGTGTGAGATCAGTTTCACGGAACTGAAAAAGAGGCTTACTACAGCCCCTATCCTTACTGTGCCATCCAAACCTTATCGGTATGAGGTGTATAGTGATGCCTCACACATTGGACTTGGGTGTGTGCTCATGCAACACAAGAAAGTCATTGCCTATGCATCAAAGCAATTGAAAGAGCATGAAAAGAATTATCCCACGCACGACTTGGAGCTTGCGGCGGTCGTGTTTACACTTAAGATTTGGCGTCATTACCTTTATGGGGTGGAGTTCTATGTGTTCACGGATCACAAGAGTCTCAATTATCGCTTTTCCCAAAAAGAGCTAAATCTAAGGCAACGGCGTTGGATGGAATTTTTGAAAGACTATGATTGTACCATTCAATAACACCCGGGTAAAGCAAATGTAGTGGCTGATGTTTTGAGTAGAAGACCTCCGGGATTATTAGCATGCATGTTGGTGCAAGAACGGAAGCTACTTGAAGATTTGGCAAATCTGGACATCAGTGTGAATGACTCCGTCCGTAGTCCTATCTTGGAAAATGTCACGGTTCGGCCATACATTATAGATTTGATCCAAGAATATCAAGCCACGGATGCTGAATTGTTGGCTTATCGGGGACAAGAAAGTTACCAAGGGTAGTGAGGACTTCTCTCTCACTAGCCGAGGTGCTATCACATTTAAGGGAAGGCTATGTGTCCCAGCCAATGCTGATCTTCGGAGGGAGATTATGGATGAAGCCCACTGGGCAAAGTACACTGTGCATCCAGGGGGTACGAAGATGTACCGAAACCTCAAGAGTCACTTTTGGTGGCGGAATATGAAGAGGGATGTTGCGGAATATGTGGCACGGTGCTTAGTGTGCCAACAGGTAAAAGCAGAAAACATGCGACCCGCTGATCTATTGCAGTCTCTTCCTATTCCCGAGTGGAAATGGGAGAACATTTCCATGGACTTCATAGTTGGCTTGCCAAAGATGGCAAGGGGCTCAGATACGATTTGGGTTGTGGTGGATCGTTTAACAAAGTCCGCGCACTTCTTACCCTACCGGACCACGTTCAATTCTAGCCAGTTGGCCGCTCTGTACATCAAGGAAGTTGTTAGACTACACGGGGTGCCAGTCAATATTGTGTCAGATCGGGATCCAAGATTCACATCAAGATTCTGGAAAAGTTTTCAGGGAGCTATGGGTTCCCGACTTGATTTCAGCACCGCCTTTCATCCACAGATAGATGGACAAACCGAGAGGATGAACCAAGTCATCGAAGACATGCTTCGAGCTTGTATGCTGGATTTCAAAGGCAGTTGGGAAGAGCACTTACCTTTGGTTGAATTCGCCTATAACAATAGCTATCAGTCGAGCATCCAAATGGCACCATTTGAGGCCTTATATGGGCGAAGCTGCAGGTCTCCTCTCTATTGGGATGAGGTAGGAGTAAGAAAGGTGTTAGGTCCGGAGTTGATCAAGCAAACTGCGAGTATAGTCAAGATCATCCGGGATTGGTTGAAAGCCGCTCAAGATCGTCAGAAGAGCTATGCGGACACATGCCGCAGGGACTTGGAATTCCAGGTTGGGATCAAGTCTTTGTTAAGGTATCTCCTAGCAAGGGGATTATGAGATTTGGCAGGCGAGGTAAGCTTAGTCCTCGATATGTTGGGCCGTTCGAGATCATCACGCGAGTTGGTGAGGTTGCTTAGAGGGTAGCTCTTCCACCTCGCATGGCCGCAGTTCACAAAGTTTTCCATGTGTCTATGCTTTGGAAGTACATTGCGAATCCTTCGCATGTCATAGACATGGAACCGTTGGAAATTCGAGAGGATCTCACGTTAGTTGAAAGGCCAGTTCATATATTGGATTGGAGAGATCAAGTCCTTCGCAACAAAACGATTCTGTTGGTTCTCGTGCAATGGCAACATCATACTAGAGAACAGTCTACGTGGGAGCGAGAGGCCGAAGTCAAAGCAAAGTACTAGGAATTGTTTGAATGAGTTTTTGTATAGGTTTTGTATCTGACTTGTAATTTTGTCTTGGTTAGTAATGCAAGTATCGTCTAAATTTCGAGGATGAAATTTTTGTAAGAGGGGGGAGGATGTAGAGCCCCGGACTTTTCATGTTTAATGCATGGCACTTTCGTAGCCATTTTGCCTTTAAAGTAGTACAATTAATAAATAAGGAAGAAATTGGAAATTCCAAAATATCGGAAATATTCCTTTTCAAAGTACAAACCCAACGCAAGTTGAATCGTCGAAATCCGACGAGCGAGTCAAAAGATATGGCCAAAACAGTTTAGACCTACAGGCAACCGATCGCTCGATCCATGGAGCGATCGATCGGTCCAAAACCAATCGATCGGAGGCTATCGACTGGTCGGAAAATTTGTATGGGGAAATTTTCCAGAGAGTTGATTTTTGGTCTAGAGCTCGGTCAATTCACCGATCGCTCGGTAGGCAACCGATCGATCGGTCATAACCACCGATCGCTCGGTCTTCGTGTTTTTGCAGAAATTTCATTAAGGGTGTTTTCATCATTTGGGCGTTTCACTCATGCCTTAAAGGCTTTGCCCGAACATTTGAGGGTTCATATACAACACTTAGAGTCTTTTGAGAGATAGAGAGAAAGGAGAAGGGGTTCCCTAACCTAGGGTTTGCTTTTGGGGAGAAATCAAAGGGGTTTCAAGACCCACAATCATCCTCAAGCTCGTTTTTCTTCAAGATTCAAGGTTCAAGCTTGAGAGGAGCACTTTTCCCAAGCTAGGGCAGCAACTCACGGACGTTTTTGGAGGAGTTTTCTTCCTCATTGATCAAGGTCGGTACCTCTTACTACCCTCCTTGTTATAGCTTTTCTTTCTTCCCTTATTATTGTATTCTTTGTTTTCTTCCATCTATAAATGGATGATAAATTGAAATGGTGAATGGTGTGAATGGAGAGGGGTGTTGGCGATTGGATGCCGTGTGAAATGATGTGATGAATAAAATGGGGAGGGCATTGTATCCATAATGAACAAACATGTATGATGTGAGCATAACCCACCTAGAAAAGCATGATTTAGGTTGAAATAAATAATGGACACACCCTATGTTTGATGAAATGCCAAGGTGAAAAAAACGAAGGATAAATTAAGAAAATACATGCTTAATTACTTATGAACTTGTTAGGGCTTATGGTAGTGTGAGTTCTTGTTTTCTTTAAAATGTCATAAATGCTTATTGTTTAATTTGCAACATGCTATATATTGTGAAATCCCCAAATGTCATCTTTAAATTCCAACGCAAGTATGCACACGAATCCACGAGCACGGCATGCATGATATGAATTTACCGAGGCTTTCAAGAACGAGGTTGAGAGGTGGGACATATCCTACGATATGTTTTACTTCGCTTTTCACAAGAAAACAAGAACAAACATTCCACGAGGGGCCTCCCCTCACTCACAAGTGCATCGCATAAAGAAGGGCCTCCCTTCCCTCGCAAGTACATACATATCATGAAGAAGGGTCTCCCTTCCCTCTCAAGTGCATTGCATAAAGAAGGGTCTCTCTTCCCTCTCAAGGCATCTCACAAGCGCATCTCACAAGTACATCTTACAAGTGTATCTCACAAGTTACATGATCACAAGCAAGCAGACACGATATACAAGAATCAAGCAAGATAGACAAGACGAGTTTTCAAGCACGAAAATGATACTTTAAGTCAAGTCAAGTGCACGGTGTTTTCAAAGGTTTTATCGATTTTTTTTTCGAAATGCAAGCATGATTATAAATTGCTTTACTTCCTTGTATAAAATGAATTGTTCCCGTTTAATATATATGAATTGCTCCTGATTTATGTATTGCCATTTTTATGCTGACTATTGGTTAGTATTTGGTACCTGCTGAGTATTCCATGCTCAGCCGTACTTCTTATGTCGGCAGGTGATAGCGGAGCAGCTGCTCCTTTTGATGTCTGTTCTCCTGGTCCATGGGTGGAGGAGGAGTACGTCGAGGAACCTTTGGAGGAACCTCCGGTAGAGGGCTACTATTAGGTAGTGGTTGTAAATTCTGAGTGATAGAGCTGTGGGTGAGTTGAGAGATGTATATCCATGTATTTTGGTGTGCTTGTCCGCACTTTCTTTTGGACTTCTTTTGTGTAACTTGGATCACATATGTATATACATAGAGGTTTGGTTAAGTCTTCCGCTGTGCTATGTTTAAGTGTGTTTCCGCAGTTTATATCCTCTTTGTATATGCTCTGTGGGTTTTCTAGGTTGATTTGTCAAGTAAGTCATGCAAGCCATGATTAGTCGTCCAAGATTCACTCTAACTCCTAGGGTGGGTCTCAGGTCGCGACACCTAAATAATCCAAAAAAGCAGGAAATGAACAAACCAGAACCTGTGGCATTCCTAACCAGGATAAAATGAGCTTAACCATGGTTAAATCCTTTCCTGACCTTGGTTAAGCCCATTTGACCTTGGAGAAATCTGAAAAAATCCTTGAAATTTCCTAACAACTCATAAGGGCCATAAACATACCTTGGACCTTCCCAACCATGGTTTGCAACCCTAACATAGTTAGACCATCCCTTAATTCCTGTTAAACCCTTTTTGGCCTTCAGGCTCAATCTTGACCTACTGGGTCCCATCTTAAGCCTACCGAGCTTACCCTTGACCTTCGGGTCCAAACCCTAGCCTCCGAGCTTCCCTTTTCGCCTCTAGGCCCAAACTGGCTTACCGGGCCTATTCTTAGTCTACCGGACTAAACCCTTAGCCTACCGAGCTCAAACCTTGGCCTTCGGGTCCAAACTCTTTGCCTCCGGGCTTACTCTTGGCCTACCGGGTCCAATCCCAAGCCTTCGGATTTATTCTTGGCCTACTGGGCCCAATCCAACTAAACCATGCACTTGACCCACCCGGTCAACCAAAACCCTAGTCTACCGGATTAGATCATTAGCCACCCTTTGTAGCATGCCAGAATTTTGTCTATATATTGAAACTTGTGTCAAGGCTTAAAGCCCTTGTAATCTCCCATTTTGTATGAAATGAGAAGTTGGTAGTCTTAATTCAATAATAGAGAATGTTCATGAGAGTCAAAATGGAAATGGAAAGTGCTCTAAAGTGTTCAAGAGGGGGATTTTCTAAGTCAGACATGTTAAAAACCCGGGCTACTGAAACCCAATTTCAGACCAGTCGGCTTTAGGGGTAATTTGGTCCTTGAATGAAGAAGAATTAAAATATTCTAAAATGCTAGAATTGTTCCTCTTCGAATGAAGAGTCCAACGCAAGTTGAATCGTCAAAATCCAACTAACGAGTCAAAAGTTATAGCTGAAATACCAAAATGGGAAAAAATGAGAGAAAACAGTGAAACAGGCAAAAAATACAAGGAACTGGTCGACCGAATAGCCATCGGTCGATTAAATGACTTTACTAGTCGACTGAACATCGTACTTTTTGTATGGGAAATAATTCCAGAGAGGTCATTTTTGATTGGTCGATCGAAGGTCACTACCGGTCAATCGGTCATGCGGAAATTTGCCCAGTTTGGTCTTTTTAAGCCATTCATTAAGGGTAGGATGGTCATTGATCACCCCTTTTTCTATATAAACTCAAATTTGTGGGTTTGGGGCTTCTAAACCCTCTGTCTCATAAGGAAACTCATAAGGACTCATATGACTCACACACGTGTTTTGGTTTTCACGACAATGATGATTTGATAATTGCTTTTGTATGATGTTGTTTTGAATGATTATGAACTGTACTATTTCCAGCACTTGCATATGATATTTTGTGCATTATTCCTATTATTAGCTAGGTGCTTATACTCGCTGAGTATTCCATACTCAGCCGTACATGTTATGTCGACAGGTACATGCTTCGACATCTGTGCCCCAGGTCCTTGGATAGAGGACTACTACAGTGAAGATGAGTCACATGTAGAGACTGTAGTAGACCATTGGCCCCATGGGGATGACTATTGAGAGGGAAATAATTGATATTACTTTTGTATTTTGATAGGTGGGCATGTCCACCTTTACTACTATGTTTTGTATATAAGACTTGGAATACGGAACATTTATAGAAAATAAAAAGTTGGTTTGCGCTTCCGCAATATTTTGGCTTCCGCACTCTGTGTTATATCTCTATTAGATCATGTTATGCCTTGTTCATTACAGGATGGTTTGCCTGGTTAAGTATAGTCACACCTAAAGTATCCCTAAACTCCTAGGGGGTATTTTGGGGCACGACAGAAGTGGTATTAGAGCCTAGGCATTAGAGTCCCTAGGGTCACTTAGAACTGATACCATGATTGCACAAGGCCTTAGGTCAAAGAGAGGAGTTGTATTTCAAGTATAGACTAATGAGTTAGGCTTAGTCCATTATCGGTTGGAAACTAACCGCACTTAGTATCCTACGCTCGAAAAAAAATGTATGTTTGTTATGGTGCTACATATATCTTGGATGAACTGTCATATGCTAAATAAATGTTAAGTGATTGTGGAAATTATTACTAAACGTGTATCCAAGTTAGACTCATGTTGTCCAGTCGTTCTCGGGATTTGATCATAAGACGTGGTGCTCAGGGTCGCGGATACAATACGAGGGGGAGTGGAAGTGATGCTCCTTCGGGTGATGAGCATCTCGACTTTGCTCAAGCTTTTGCGTCTATAGTCGAGACTTTAGCTATGCTAGCAGCTAGGCCAGTTGTTGTTACTCCTGTTGCACCTACACCTCCTCCTGTGCACCATGCTTCAGGATTAGAGGCATTTAGGAGATTGCGTCCTCCTACCTTCTTCGGTACTACTGACCCTATGGTCGCGGAAGCATAGGTGATACAATTAGAGAAGATTTTCAGAGCGCCCCACTGCTCGGATGAGCAGCGAGTGGACTGGGCCACCTTTGTGATGGAAGGTGCGGCCGAACACTGGTGGAGAGCCGCACAGAGACAGTGGGAGTTCACCAGGTCAGGAGAACCATGGACATTACCAGAGTTTCTGGATGTCTTTTACAAGCAATATTTTCTTGCAGCTGTCAGAGAACAGAAGGAGATTGAGTTCATGACTCTAGAGCAGGGAGAATTGAGTGTGGCCGACTATGAGGCTACTATTGTAGATTTGTCGAGATTTACACCTCACCTGATTGCATCCGAACATATGTGGGTCAGAAAGTTTGAGCGGGGATTGAAACCCTCCATTACAGACAGGGTCTCGTTGTTCTAGGTGGGCACCTGGGGAGAAGTTGTAAGCAAGGCGAAGCTTGCTGAGAAGAATTCTTTAAGAGGAGAGAGACGGTAAGAGGCTAGTCCAGTGGCTCGGCGAAGAAGAGGGCTAGGACAGCCCCATATCGGGCATCCAGGCTGATACAGTCATAGAGGCTTCCATTGACACCACAGGCATCTTGGTCTACTACTACACCGGTACCTCATTCCGCTTTCTCACAAGCCACCCGATATATGTCACCTACATCCTCGTCGGCATTTGAGGAATGCCCCTATTGTGGCTGGAGACACCGGATCAGAGAGTGTTGCAAAATTTTGGGCGGGTGTTTTCACTGTGGGGATGTGAATCACATGTCCCGAGACTGCCCTCGTAGGCAGTTGCAGCCTGTCCAGCCATAGGGGAGTAGGTCCCCAGTTCAACAGACTTTCCAGTAGGGATCCTCACAGGCTTCTACATCTAGGCCTCACGGCCCACACAGCCCACTCCACCGCCTTGCCAGGAAAACCAGGGCCGGGTCTTGGCCTTGTCGGAGTGGGACGCACGTGCATCCGATGATGTCGTGCAAGGTACACTGAAATGATGACATTTTCAAATCGTGAAATGCTTACTATTATGCTATAGGTTGTTTAGTTATACAATAGGTTACCTATGTATGATGTGTGTTATTGTTTGAAATTTATTGATGTTAGTTATTTAATCATACAGGCGCCTTATTAGTAAACGAATGTCTAGCCCGAGTGCTGATCGACACAGGATCCACTCATTCCTTTGTCTCACCTAGTTTTGTAAAGGGCTTTTCAGATGAACCTAGTCTGTTGGAGCGGGAGTTAACCATTTCGACTCCACTTGGCAAATCGGTTGACACGAACTGGATGTACAAAGATAGTCTGGTTCAAGTGGGACAGAATGAGTTGTTAGCTGACCTAATCTTCTGGATTTTCAAGACCTGGACTTCGATGTCATCCTTGGAATGGATTGGTTATCGACTCACCACTGCCATGTGGCATGCTTCGAGAAAGTAGTGAATTTCAAGCCGGAATGAGTAAAGTCATTTCACTTTCGAGGATTAAGGGAAAAAGATATTGCTCACCTCGTAGCTTTGAGTTTAGCGAGCCCAGAAGCACAAAACTCGTCAGCCATTCCGGTTGTAAGTCAGTCTTTGGATGTGTTTCCAAAGGAACTTTCTGGATTACCTCCTGATCGAGAGATCGAGTTCGCAATAGAGCTTGCGCCCGGCACTGCTCCGATCTCTAAGGCTCCTTATAGGATGGCCCCGATTGAACTCAAGGAGTTGAAGGTACAGTTGGATGAACTGTAAAGCCTGGGTTACATTAGACTGAGTGTCTCACCATGGGGTGCCCCAGTGCTATTTGTGAAGAAGAAGGATGGCTCAATGCGTATTTGTATTGATTACTGATAGTTAAACAAGGTCACGACCAAGAATCGTTATCCTTTACCACGGATAGACGACTTGTTTGACCAATTGAAGGGTGCGAGATTCTTCACCAAGATTGATCTTAGATCGGGGTATCATCAATTAAAGATCAAGGAAGAAGATGTCCAAAGACAGCTTTCAAGACTCAGTACGGGCTCTACGAGTTCCTTGTTATGCCTTTTGGTTTGACGAATGCACCAGCGGCGTTCATGGATTTGATGAACCGGGTGTTCAGACTACATCTCGATAGATGTATCGCGGTGTTCGTAGATGACATTTTGTTGTACTCTCCAACACAGGAGGATCATGATCGAGACCTTCACCTTACTCTAGAGACGCTTCATAAGTATAGGCTGTATGCCAAGCTAAGTAAGTTCGAATTCTGGTTGGAGAAGGTAGCATTCATGGGTCATGTAGAATCAACCGAGGGCATTTCTGTTGACCTAGCAAAGATTGAGGCAGTGATGAGCTGGGAGAGGCCCAAAAGTGTCACTGAGATTCGGAGTTTCCTTGGGTTGGCAGGCTATTACCAGAGATTTATGGAGGGATTCTCCAGTTTAGCAGCACCGCTCACTTACCTTACGCAGAAGAATGCCAAGTTCAGTTAGAACGACAGATGTGAGATTAGCTTCCAGGAGTTGAAGAAGCGGCTCACTATAGCCCCCATCCTTATAGTGTCATCAGGGCATGGTGGTTATGAGGTGTACAGTGATGCCTCACACGTCGGGTTTGGGTGTGTTCTCCTGCAGCACAAGAAGGCCATTACCTATGCGTCAAGGCAATTAAAGGAGCATGAAAAGAATTACCCCACGCACGACCTAGAGCTTGCCGTATTGGTGTTCGCACTCAAGATTTGACGACATCACCTCTACGGGGAAGAGTTCTTTGTGTTCAAGGACCACAAGAGCCTCAAGTACCTATTTTCCCAAAAGGATCAGAATTTATGGCAATGGCGTTGGATGGAATTTTTGAAAGACTACAAATGCACCATCCAATACCACTCGGGTAAAGCAAATGTAGTGGCTGACACTTTGAATAGAAGACCTTCTGGGTTGTTGGCTCACATGTGCGGGAATGGAAGCTATTAGAAGATTTGGCAAATCTGGACATCAGTGTCAATGCTTCCATCTGCAGTCCAGTGATGGTAAATATCATGGTTTGGCCGTACATCATAGATCGGATCCTAGAGTTGCAGGCCTCGGATGCTGACTTGTTGGCTTTCTGGGACAAGGAAGTTTTCAAGGGTAGTGAAGCCTTTTCTTTGACTAGCCGAGGTGCTATCACATTCAGGGGAAGACTGAGTGTCCCTGTCGATGTAGAGTTGAGGTGGGAGATTATGGATGAAGTACCGAAACCTCAAGTGGCACTTTTGGTGGCAGATCATGAAGAGGGATGTTGCAGAATATGTATCCTGATGCTTGGTGTGTTAGCAAGTGAAAGCAGAGCACATAAGATCGACAGGTCTATTACAGTCTCTCCCTATTCCCAAGTGGAAGTGGGAGCACATCTCCATGGATTTTATAGTTGGCTTACCACGGATGGCAAGGAACTCAGATGCAATATGGGTTGTGGTTGACAGATTGACAAAGTCTACCCATTTCTTGCCATATCGAACCACTTTTAACTCGAACCAACTAGTGGCATTGTACATCAAGGAGTAGTCTGGTTGCACAGAGTGCCAGTGAGCATTGTCTCAGATGGGATCCAAGATTCACATCCAGGTTTTGGAAAAGCTTTCAGAGCCCCATGGGTTCCCGACTAGACTTTAGCACCGCCTTTCATCCATAGACGAATGGGCTGAAATTTATCCTGATCAATGATCTCTAAGACCTAGAGGGGGGGTGAATAGGTCTATCTAATAATTTCTAACCAATTTTAATTTTTCAATTAATATGTTTAGAAATCAATGAACAATTCACTCAGACAATCCACACAAATCAAACACAGAAGATTTTTACGTGGAAAACCCTAACGGGAAAAAACCACGGGACCTCGTCCAGCAATAAACTTCACTATGAAAAGATTTCAAGCACAAAACAAGACCTTACCAAAACAGAAACGACGTTCCTAGGTATAGACTCTTACTCTTGATTTCCACGAACCAACAGGTTCGATCTCCGCCGTAGCAGCTTCGATTCCACACCGACCAAATCTTCTCAAGCTACTTCAAAACCACGATCACACACGATCGATCTCCTTCCACGAAGGCTCCGGATCAAACACCGGACACACACACAAGGTGTAGGGTTGTGAATCAATTTTGGAAGTTTCAAACCCTAGAGGGATCTCATATAGATCTGAGA
The DNA here is from genome assembly GCA_015143295.1 of Tetracentron sinense. NCBI lineage: Eukaryota > Viridiplantae > Streptophyta > Magnoliopsida > Trochodendrales > Trochodendraceae > Tetracentron > Tetracentron sinense. The sequence continues at coordinate 24,858,233 of CM026555.1, read as the reverse complement.
TCACACAATGCAAGATCAAAGGTTTAGATCTATACTTGCATTCTCTAGGATCAAAGAAAGAGGAGGGATCAACAAAGATCTAATAAGAACAATAGGAAAAACCCTAGAGGAGTTTCTCAGACCTCTACTCTTTCAAAAATAAATAAAGATACGAATTAGGTCTCCAAAAAGTTGTTTATATAGGGTTTAAGAAAAGAATCCAGAAAAATAAAAATTCTTTTTACGGGGACCGATCGATCGGTGCACATTACCGATCGCTCGGTCCAAAACGGATCGATCGGTGCTCATAACCGATCGAGCGGTTGAAAATCATCTCTCTGGAAAAATACCCCATACAAATTTTTTGTCCAGTCGATAGCCACCGATCGCTCGGTAGGCCACCGATCGATCGGTCTCAACACCGAGCGATCGGTTGAGACAAAATTTTTTCAAACCATAATTCATTTCATGTTTATGTGATTCAACTAAGATCAAACAACTTTATTAGGTTTAAAACTATCCTCCTAGGTATGTTTAGAGTTATCTAAGTCAAATCCAACCTAGGTAGGGGTCTCTAAGTCCATTACCTTTCTAGATCCAGAGTAGGAGCTTTTTCTTCACTTTCTTCAATCTTCTTTATGCTTTAGCTCTTCTCTTCTGACAAGTTGAACCCGACTCGACTCACATGACCTATCTAATGATCACGGAATTTGCTAACACCTACTTAGGGATTTACAATCTCCCCCTTTGGCAATTCCGGGACAAAACAAGACTAATTCATATACTAGGTTCAAATTTTCCCAAATGATTCAAAAATGGAAAATTGACCTTTACATGAATCAAAAATAATTACATGACAATTGACATTTTAACTTGTCATGATTCACCAAACTTAGAACCTGTTTGCCTGCACATGCTAAATCAAAAACCTGTGAAGCATGGGAAATAAAATATGGGAAGAAATAAAACATGTATAACATCCACAATTCCACAATACTATATCCATAACAGGTTAATCATGTTTCCATAACATCATCCACAAAATCATCATCCACAAATTCATATCCATGTGTTAATGCACATATCATGCACTCTCCCCCTTTTTGGCTCGAAATGCCAAAGGCGGACTATTAACAATAAAATTAACGCATAAACACAAATGAGATGAGATATAAGAGAATGAGTATAAACCATCCAAATGCATACATCTATAACCAAGTCAATAACATCCAAAAGGTTTGTACTAAGTACAACCAAGACAAAATACATCTAAATGTCAAACTAATACTAGGACTAAGATAAACTCCAAAATATACACATGAACCAGAAGGAGTTTCTATCCTAGTACATCAATCTAACTATCACTCCTGCTCATCATCAGAAGTGAGCTGGGACTCATAATAAGCTCGAAAATCACGAACATCTCTCTGTACGCCCAGCACTACTGCATCCAATGATCCAAGTCTGCCACGGATCTCTGTGGTGAACTCCTGGTGGGATGAAATATGCGTTGAGAGATCCATCTGCATCTCTCTCATCATTCTAGCTAGATCATCAATCGTGGCCGGAAGTGAATGAGAGGATCCTGTACCAAAATCAGCTTCTTCCTCAATATCTCAAACTGAAGCATGAGAGAAACTCTGAGCGATGGTCTTTTTGTTGATTGGACCTTTCGGAGTACGGGTAGGAACTCCAGGAGGAGCAATAATTCCTTGAGAACCAAGGAGTTTAGTAATCAGGGATCCAAACGGAAGAGCTCCAACCACAGTTTGAGTTGGGCTTGAATCATCAAATCAATTATGTGTGCTGCAAGGTCAATATCATGTCCACGAAGGAGACTGAATAAAAATCGAGCTCTATCTTCCCTAAGGTCTGCAGTATGAACCTTTATGTGGATATTTGCACTCATTACTAGGTTTACAAGTCTGGCATCCCTAGTGAGTTTTGTGACTTCGATTAAGGAACCAACCCAAAGTGTAGGAGCACCACAAAGAAATGTGACTACATTGTTCATAGATTCTTTATCCTCATCTTTCTTGTATTTATAAGGATAATAGGCATCTAGAACTCGAGGACAACCAAGAAATTTTGCAATGACATTTGGATTTATCAAAACTGATTGTTCTAAAGATCGAGATTTAAAAGACCATGTTTTGAAATTTATTTCAGAGAAATTTGAGTAAAATTCCTGGACTAACTGAATAGGAGCAGGACCGGATAAAGTGAGAAGACCTTCCCAGTGACGATCGGTAATGAGTTTAGAAAGGTAGTAATCACCAAAATCTGAAATTCTAATGCTCCTTTCAACCATAATACCCTTTTTACTAAAATACTCACTATAAAGTTGAGCAGCATTAGGGCTAATGAAAGGACCCAATAGAACAGTTGAAGATGAACTAGCTTTTCCCTTTTGTTTCCGGGTTTTATCTGCCAAAGACTTTTGGTGATTTTCAGTAGTAGAATCCACCATTCTACAAATTGGTCGATCCCTTATTGAAATCCCATGTCCTATAGGAGTGAAGGAAAATGGCTCTTGGTTTTGTTCATCTTCAGGAGGGTCCTCTTGGTTGTTGAGGACCAATTTTCGGCGTTTGGGAATGCCAGACATGAGATAGGCTAGAAGGATTAAGGACAAAATGAAAGCCATGGATGAACAGACGATGCCCTAGATGATAAATTCAACCTATACTCAAGAAAACGTACAAGGCTTACCTTTTTGATGTTTGGTAAACCCTTAGAGTTGAATGGAATGACCGTAGGAAGGATTTGGAGGAGAGGTAACCGAGAGATCGCTCTGGAGTTCGGAGAAGAAGTGAACAGAAAAAATAGAAATGAGGGTTTTATAACTCTGTTCACGAAAGACCGATCGATCGGTCTTTAACACCGAGCAATCGGTGGTTTGAAAAAATTTTCAAAAATTTTACGTTTACAACCATTTCTCCCCCTCAACCAATGGTACAGTAAAAACTCATTTTCACCTCAAAATAACCAATTCACCGAAAAATTTGCAATAATTTATTTCATTAAAATCATAAAGAATAATCACCCAAGAATTTATATATCAAGTATAGTCATAAATAAGGATTATGTAAACAATAATTGATTTTCAAAGGTGATTAATTTTGGTATTTGCATGAAATTCACAATCAGAGTCAAGAAACAATTAGAAGTAATGTTAGTGTGAAATCAAAATTCATTACTTGACTCTTTGAATTGGTTTCCTTCCTTAAGCTAGATTTTGACATTATAGCTCAAATGGGACTCTAAAATTTTCAAAAACTAGTTTTAAAACCAATAAACATCCATACTTATATGATGAGCAATTTTTACCCCAAATTTGACTAACAAATTTATTTCATTTCTTTTTAGTCAAATTGTACTCATTGTGAAAATTCTTTTTGGAGTACACATATATAGTTTTTAGCACATTGGTGACTTTCACACAAGTGAGAAGGTAGCTCTTTCTAATGACAGTGGGGGCTTTCACACTAGCAATCCATATAGATACCTACTGTTTTTCTAGGTAGCCATTACTCACTGTTTGCATTCACTAGTAGCTATCACACAAACTCACAGGTAGTCCTCTCCATGTCAATAATTTTTTATAACTAGGGGGCTCACCTTATGGAATTTTTTATTACATTGGTTATACTAGATTTGATTAATCTAGGGAACCATATGGTATAATATCAGAACCTTTAAATAGGAACTAATACCATCTAAAGAATCAGTCAGAGTGCATGTGCAATATATAACATCTTTGTTTACTCAATTCTAACTGAGATTAGTTAGCATGACCAAATTCAATCACAAGATCAAACCAACAGTTGACCTATCCTAATTTATCCAATCCTATGAAATATTTATCCTTGTATTATATGTTCAAATATGATTTCAAGGAAATAACTTTAAGCAAAATGATTGGAAAGAAGGTCATACAAACACATTATTTTTTGCAATATTTTTCAATTTTTTTGAATGTTTTTGGATTTTTATTAATTAAAGGAAAAAAAAATAGCTCTATGACATAAATAGAACATGAAGAACACATAGGCTATGAAACAAGTACATCTTTACTCAACTCCGCACAAACCTATGGATTTCCTAAGTAGTTCAAACCTAAGGGAATCTAAGGGTTTTGTAAGAATATCCGCAAATTGATTCTCTGTTTGGACATACTCTATAGACACAATCTTTTGCTCAACAAGATCACGGATGAAGTGATGTCTAATGTCTATGTGTTTTGTGCGAGAATGTTGAACGGGATTTTTGGAAATATTGATAGCACTTGAATTATCACAATACACAGTCATAGTGCTCTGTTCAATCCCGTAATCATTCAACATCTGCTTCATCCACAGAAGTTGAGTGCAACAACTGCCAGCTGCTATGTACTCAGCTTCTGCAGTGGACAATGAAATTGAATTCTGCTTTTTGCTAAGCCAAGCAACTAAGCAGTTTCCAATATAGAAACATCCTCCAGAGGTGCTCTTCCTATCATCAGCATTTCCGGCCCAATCGGCATCGGAATATCCAACTATCGTGGCATTTGTATCAAAAGAATACAAGAGGCCAAATGATAGAGTTCCACTCACATATCGAATGATACGCTTAACTGCAAGCAAGTGAGACTCTTTTGGGCTCGCTTGATAGCGGGCACATGCACCAACACTAAAGGCTATGTCAGGTCTAGTAGCAGTTAGGTAGAGTAAACTACCAATCATGCTTCTATATGAAGTTTGATCAACATCTTTGCCTGAAGCATCTTTAGTAAGTTTTGTAGTAGAACTCATAGGAGTCCTTACATGCTTAGCAGAGCTCATGCCAAATTTCTTCACTAGATTTTTAGCATATTTGATTTGAGATACTGAGATCCCAGAATCCAATTGCTTGATCTGAAGACCAAGGAAGAAACTTAGCTCACCAACCATGCTCATTTCAAATTCATTTTTCATTTGTTCAGCAAATGAAAGAGCATGTAAGTCTAATGTGGAACCAAACACTATGTCATCAACATATATCTGAGCGATGACAATATCACCTTTCACATTCTTTATGAAAAGGGTTTTGTCTACTCCCCCTCTCGAAAATCCGTTTTCCAAGAGATAAGTAGTCAGCCTCTCATACCAAGCTCTTGGAGCTTGCTTTAAACCATAGAGGGCCCTTTTTAGCCATTAGACTTGATCAAGATGATGTGGATCTTCAAACCCTTTTGGTTGTTCCACATAGACTTCCTCCTGTAGAATGCCATTCAGAAAGGCACTCTTAACATCCATTTGAAAAAGTTTGAATTTCATATGGCAAGCCACAGCTAGAAGAATTCTTATTGATTCTAGCCTGGCTACAGGAGCAAAGGTTTCATCGAAGTAAATACCTTCAATTTGGGTGTATCCTTGTGCAACTAACCTAGCCTTATTTCTTATGATAGTACCTTTTTCATCAGATTTGTTCTTGAAAATCCATTTGGTACCAATCACATTTGTATTGTTAGGCCTAGGTATTAAATACCAAACATCATTCCTAGTAAACTGAAGTAACTCTTCTTGCATTGCATTTATCCAATTATCATCTGCAAGAGCTTCAGCTACATTCTTGGGTTCAAAAGATGAAGTATAGCAAATGTAGCTAACTTCATTTTCAATTTGTTTCCTCGTTCTCACTCCACTTTCAAGATCACCAATTATATCAGTGGGGGTGTGAGGACTCATGACCCTAGAATGTGTAGGTTTTGATGGAGATGATTGCTTATTTATAGGTGGAGTTGAAATAGTTTCAACATAATCATTTTCAGCACTTTCATCATCCTCAAGTTGCACATTTTCAACACCGGAGTCATCCACAACTACATTTATGGACTCCATAATCGTAGAGGTTCTCAAGTTGTACACTCGATAAGCTCTATTGTTGGTGGAATATCCAAGAAATATCCCTTCATCACTCCAGGATTCAAATTTGCCCAGTTGCTCTCTATCCTTAAGGATATAGCATTTACTTCCGAATTCTCGAAAGTACTTGACACTGGGTTTCTTGTTATTCCACAACTCATATGGGGTTTTCATTGTTCCAGGTCTGACAAAAACTCTATTAACTATATAGCAAGCAGTGTTAACTACCTCAGCCCAGAAATGAGAAGCTAGATTGTTGCTATGAAGCATAACTCTAGCCATCTCTTGAAGAACCCTATTCTTCCTCTCTACTACACCATTCTGCTGAGGTGTAATAGGTGCAGAAAATTCATGTTTGATACCCGACTCATCACAAAAGTCGTTGTACTTAGAGTTTTCAAACTCCTTTCCATGATCACTTCGAATTCGAGTGATTGGGCATCTTTTCTCATTTTGAATTTTCAAGCAAATACTTTTGAAATTGTCAAAAGCATCGGATTTCTCTCTTATAAATGCCACCCATGACATTCTTGAGAAATCATCAACCATGACTAGGATGTATCGCTTTCCACCTAGGCTTTCAGTTCTTGTAGGACCCATTAGATCCATATGAATTAATTCCAGTGGATATGAAGTAGCAATACTTGAAGTCTTCTTATGTGGGGTTCTAATTTGTTTACCAATTTGGCATGGCCCACACACAGCAGTAGAAGGCTTTCCTAGTTTGGGAACACCTCTTACAAGCTCTTGCTTAGAGATTTTACATAGGTCTTTGAAGTTCATGTGACCTAGTCTTCGGTGCCACAAATCAACCTCCTCAATTTTAGTCTTATAACAGACATTTGAGGGATTAGGACTGGGAATTAAGCCGTAGCAATTGTCAGTGGTTCTTAACCCTTCTAGAACACACTTACCTTTACCATTAATGACTAAGCATTTATTTGGGTAAAGTGCACAGCATGGTTATCATCACATAGTTGACTTATGCTAATTAAATTAGCTTTTAGTCCTTCAACAAACAAGGCATATTTCAATTTTGGTATGCCTGGTGAATCGATGATACCCTTCCCCTTTACTTAAGACTTGCTTCCATCACCAAAAGTAACAGTCCCATCTGGACAGTCTTCAAATTGAGTAAATAAGGACTTGTTACCTGTCATATGCCGAGAACACCCACTGTCGAAGTACCACATTTCTATGTTTTGGGCTTTCAAGGCAGTGTGAATGACGAAGCACTTAAGGTCATCCTTTCTTACATACACAGTCTTTAAACCTTGTTTAGATCTTTGATCATTAAACTGTGTATTAGAAACCTTTTTCCTTTTTGTCCTCCTTGACCTTTTCCTATTTTGTTCAGTTCTAGCTTTTTGATTAGTCAAATTCTTTCCTCTTGAATAATCATTTGGAATAAATTGACCAGTTCTTGTCATAGAGATTTGAGCAATTCTATTAACATCTTCGCTCAATATTCTAGACTTTTCAGCCAGAACCTGAATCTGCCTTTGAAGAGTCCCTTGACTTTGATTTTGGTTCCATGAACCATTTTGAGGAGCTCTCCTAAAAGCATTACAATTTGGTCGAATGTGACCTCTCACACCACAAAAGTGACATGTGGGTATGAATCTTAGGAGAGGAGGAGGATTTCTTCTAAAAGGAATTTGATTCCTCATAGCATTCACTCTAGGAGCTGTATTTCTAGGCTTTACAAAATTTGTATAAGCCTTAGTACTTGATGTAGAAGGTAGATTCACTTTAGGATCAGAATGTATTGGCTTAAACACTGCACTAGCCATTGTACCAACAGCTAAAGGACCAGCTGGTGTGTCAGCATGTCCTATCCCAGATCTACTCGAATTTGACCCATATTTTCTAACTAATTCATCTAGGCAGCTAGTGTTACCAAACATTTTTACTTCTTTTTCAAGAGTATAGACCTTCTGAATCAAGTCAGTCTTGTCTTTAAGGGTAATTTGATGTTCTTTTTCAAGAAATTTCACCTTATCAACAAGAGAGTCTTTAAAAGTTTCCAGCTCCATTTGCAGAGTTCTTAACTCTTCAATTTCTTTCATGGAAGTGCCTCTTTCAACTTCTAATTTTCTGATCACATTAGACAATGAGACATTCTCTTCCAAAAGACATTGAACTTTCATAACAAATGCTTCTTTTTCATTTTTCAACTGACTAACTAGAGCACTCTTCTCTTCTGCTACTAGTTTACAAGTATCTCTTTCATTTTGAATGATTTTGAGTTTTTTGCTCAAGGAGATTTTTGTTTTAGTCAGCTTCAAACTTTCAGCATACAACTTATCATAAGTTGTTTTCAAATCTTCATCACTTTCAGAGTCAGTTTGACTCTTCTGTATGTCATCACTAGACTCAGTATGAACACTCTCATCACTTCTATCCTTTTCATCAACCGCAGAGGTAGTCTCAAGAATCCCAGAAAGGGAAACAGTGAAAGCCGTATGATTTCCAGTATCTTCACTTGAAGAGGAACTGTTCGATTCTTCATTCTCGGAATCACTGTCATCCCAACAGGCATTCATCACCTTGCCCTTACTCTTCTTCTTGTTAGGGCAGTTAGGTGAAATATGACCGAAGCCATGGCATTCATAACATTGAACACCTTGGGATTTCTTGTCGCCACTCTTGGAATTTTTCTTGTTTTCCCAGGGCTTAGACTTTGACTTCTCAAAAGATTTTCCTTCCTGTTTGGGATTGAACCTCTTTTTCGTTCTAAAAAATTTTCGAAATTTTTTAACAAAGAGAGCCATTTCTTCCTCATTCATATCTCCATCACTGTCATCCTCATCCAAAGATTCCTTGAGGGATTTCAAGGCTAAAGATTTGTTCTTCTTGGATGGACGGAGATTGAGTTCATAGGTTTGGAGTGAACCAACCAATTCCTCAATCTTCAGAGAGTCAACATTTTTACTCTCTTCGATTGTAGTGACTTTGGGTTGAAATCTCTCAGGGAGAGATCTAAGGACTTTTCTAACTATTTTGGACTCAGATATTTTCTCACCTAAATTGAAACTTGCGTTGACAATGTCACTAAGTTTTGCATAGAATTCATCAAAAGTGTCATTGTCATCCATGTTTAAATGTTCAAATTTGGTGGTTAACATTTGGAGTTTTGAGATTTTAACAGTGGTAGTACCCTCATAGGTAATTTCAAGAATGTCCCAAGCCTCCTTTGCTGTTTCACATGAAGAAATTCGTCTGAATTCCTCAGCAGTGACTGCAGTAAAGATAGCATTGAGACCTTTAGTGTTCCATCCACTTGACTCAAGCTCTTCTCTGGTCCATTCATTAGAATATTTGACGACAGTCAAATCTCCTACAGTTTTTATGGGCGTAGTCCACCCATTCTGTATAGACATCCAAATTCTCTCGTCAATAGATTTGAGAAAGGCTCTCATTCTAGCTTTCCAGTATGCATAATTATTCCCATCAAAAAGTGGGGGACGAGAGATGGATCCACCTTCTCTTAGAGTACTCATGATCACGGATAATACAGGATCACACTTAAGGGATTAGCCTTATCAGTGAACATGCTCTGATACCAATTGAAATTTATCCAGATCAATGATCTCTAAGACCTAGAGGGGGGTGAATAGGTCTATCTAATAATTTCTAACCAATTTTAATTTTTCAATTAATATGTTTAGAAATCAATGAACAATTCACTCAGACAATCCACACAAATCAAACACAGAAGATTTTTACGTGGAAAACCCTAACGGGAAAAAACCACGGGACCTCGTCCAGCAATAAACTTCACTATGAAAAGATTTCAAGTACAAGACAAGACCTTACCAAAACAGAAACGACGTTCCTAGGTATAGACTCTTACTCTTGATTTCCACGAACCAACAGGTTCGATCTCCACCGTAGCAGCTTCGATTCCACACCGACCAAATCTTCTCAAGCTACTTCAAAACCACGATCACACACGATCGATCTCCTTCCACGAAGGCTCCGGATCAAACACCGGACACACACACAAGGTGTAGGGTTGTGAATCAATTTTGGAAGTTTCAAACCCTAGAGGGATCTCATGTAGAGCCCCTGACCTTTTCACAGTTCATGCATGACACTTCCGTTGTCATTTTGCCTTTTAAGAGGTATAATTAATAAATAAGGAAGAAATTGGAAATTTTGAAATGTTAGAAATGTTCCTTTTTGAAGTACGAGCCCAACGCAAGTTGAATCGTCAAAATCGGACGAACGAGTCAAAAGATATGGCCAAAACAGTCTGGACCTGTAGGAAATCGTAGCTCGGAAGGCGCTAAGGACGTAGCTCGGAAGGCGCTAAGGACGTACTCTGATAACGTATTCATTGTGCAACAGTCGCGCAGCAGATAACGTATTCGTTGTGCATCCGTCGCGCAGCAGATAACGTATCCGTTGTGTAACAGTCAACGGTACGTTGTACAGCAGACAACGTGTACGTTGTACAGCACAACGGGCACGTTGTACATAAGACAACGGACTATGGGTTCAGCACTATGCACGACACAACGTGACAACGGGCTCGGCACCCTTCACAACGGACAACGAGTCGGCACTATTCACAGCACAACGAGTCAGCACTGTTCACAGCACAACGTGTTCGGCACTGTTCACAGCACAACGTGTTCGGCACTGTTCACAGCACAACGTGTTCGGCACTGTTCACAGCACAACGTGTGTGGCACTGTTCACAGCACAACGTGTTCGGCACTGTTCACAGCACAACGTGTTCGGCACTGTTCACAGCACAACGTGTTCGGCACTGTTCACAGCACAACGTGTGTGGCACTGTTCACAGCACAACGTGTTCAGCACTCGTGTTTTTACAGAAATTTCAGTAAGGGTATTAGGGTCTTTTGGTCGGTCCACTCTTACCTTAAGAGTTTAACCCGAGCCTTTAGGGCATCATTCGACACTTAGAGAGTTTGAGAGAATAGGAGAAAGGGGAGAAGGCGATTCCAACCTAGGGTTTCCATTTTGGAGAGAAATCAAAGGGTTTTGAAACCCTAGATCAACCTCAAGCCCGTTTTCTTCAAGATCTCAGCTCAAGCTCGTGCAAAGCTCGTGTTCCAAGCTAGGGCAGCAGCTCACAGTCGTTTGAAAGAGGGATTTCTTCCTCATTTCTTCAAGGTCGGTACTTTTTACTACCCTCCTAGTTATAGTCCCTCCTTTCCCTCTATTTTCTTTTGATTTTCTGTCATTTACACTCGTGCTATGAGATGGATGGTTGTGAATGGTGAATGGTGTAGAGCCCCGAAATTTCATTTCACTAAGAATGAAAAGTGTATGAATAGTGCCCAAGTGTGGTTTGGTACACGTATGAGTCTTACGTTAATATATGTGTGTTTGGAATTATGGCGTATATGTTCCAATGGGTCTATATAAGCTTAGGGAATGTGTTGAAAGCATAAAAGAGTGTTGGAAGTGCATTGGGGAAGATTCGAGTGGTGTAAACAAAGTTTTTCAGCAAAACAGGGGTCGACCGATCGCTCGGTCATTACCTGCGATCGATCGGTCAACTACCGATCGCTCGATAGCTGTCGCACGGTTAACTTTTTTGTATGGGGAAAAATTCCAGAGAGCGTGTTTTTGACCGATCTCTCGGTCATAACACCGATCGACCGGTAAGCCACCGATCTCTCGGTCCATACCACCGATCGATCGGTCATACGCAGTTTTTCTTCATTAAGGGTGTTTAAGACTTTAACCATCACCCTTTGCCTATAAAAGGGCTGGGTTCGTGCCTTAGGGTTTCACAAACCCTTTGTGCATTGTTTTTGAGGGATTTGAAGAGGAGAAGGAGGAGAGGACCTTGGTGATCGTTAAAGCTTGTGGAAGATCAAGTTCTTCCTTTCCATTTGGTGTTTTCCAACCAAGAACTCACTGTTCTTGCTTGTTCCAGCCATTGGGAGTCAAACTCATTGATTCTCTAAGGTAGATACACTCTACTACAATCTTGCAATCCTACTAGTTACTAATTATGATTCTTCTTATCTATGCCCTATCTATATGTATTGATTTTATGTATGAAAAGGTGTGATTATATACTTGGATGAAGGTTACTATTATGATGCACTCTAAGTGTTTGATAAAATACCTCTAAGGGATTCTATGCTTAAATACGATGATTTCTCTTATTAAGTGCATATGCTCGCATGTATCGCATAAACCGATGGTTTCCATGGATTTCTACAAGTACAAACAAAGGATTTTCACGAAAAGACGAATAATGAATGATTCTAAGTAACTCTATGATTTCTCTAAGATCGTTTCACAAGCTCTAAGGATCATACCATGCTCACAAGGAAACTCTATGATAATGCTCTAAGATCGTCTCACAAGCTCCACGGATCACAATGAAATGCTCTAAGATCTCTAAGGTTATGCTCTATAGAAATGCTATAAGGTTATTGCTCTATGCTCTATGTCTCTACGGATCATAATGACTCTAAGTAACTCCATGAACTCACAAGAACTCATAAGGCTATGATTATCGATTGACTCACACGGTTACAGTTTTGGTTTCGAATATTATCTCACATATGTTTTCACGGTTTCCATGCTTTAAGGATTTTACGGATTTCATTCTCCATGTCTTGTATGCTCTATGCCTAACCGCTTTATTGTTATTAGTTTGTATACACTGAGTATTCCATGCTCAGTCGATATTGTTATGATCGGCAGGTGCTCGGGTTCCATTCGATTTGTGTGGCGAAGAACCTTGGGTCGAGGAAGAGTACCGTGACCCGGAGCCTTCCATGGATCACTATCATGACGATGGTGCTTTAGATAGGAGTCGTGACTTCGATTTCTGTTGATCGACCGACTTAGAACCTGTGTCATTTTGTTATGTGAGTGTGGGGTTTGTCCACTCCACTTTTGGGTTTCTCACACATGTATACTTGTTGGTTCTTACTTGAGCCAAGTTATAGGAGTATTCATCTTGCTTCCGCTATGTTTAGTAATTTATTTTCCGCTGTGCATTGTATTTCGTTTCCGCTATGTATATTCAGGTACTCTGATAGGTTTCCACGTGTGCCTTATGTATTATACTGGAGGTATGATACGGCGGTCACGAGTCAAAGTATCCTTAACTCATAGGGGGTATTTTGGGTCGCGACAGACTTGGTATCAGAGCTAGTTATGTCTAACGACAGGCTTAGTTAGGTCACTCAGGCTTGGCCTAAGCGGAAGTAATTCCTATGAGTTGAACTTAGAACTCAGAAGGACTCAGTTGTCTTAGGCTTGTTACCACGACATAACCGGTATCAAGTGAATCCTTAGGTCAGTATGGGATCCGAGATCGATGTGATCCTATGCGAGGTTCTAGTATAGGCTCTAAAGTATAATTTTATGATGATATATATATACCTCGATGTATACTATGTGCGGTATAGCATTTCATGATTATTGAATTGCTATATGATATGTGAGGTTTGGTATCCAAGTTAGACTCATGTTTTGCCAAATTAATCTCAGGATTCGATATCATGAGACGTGGCAATCGGGGTCGAGGTTACCATACTCGGAGGGCCGAGAGTGAAGTTCCGAGAGAAGAGGAACCATTGTATTTCACAAATGCTATGGACTCCATAGCCGAGACTTTGGCGTTGTTGGCAGCAAGGCCTATGCCTACCCCACCGTCCACGCCTGTGCCTACACCGGTGCATCACACCGCGGGGCTCGAAGCTTTTACGAGACTGCGGCCTCCTACATTCTATGGCACTCTGGACCCCATGGTGGCCGAGTCTTGGATTATGCAGCTGGAGAAGACCTTCCGGGCTCTCCGTTGTACCGATGAGCAAAGAGTAGAATGGGCTTCCTTCGTGATGGAAGGTGAAGCCGAACACTGGTGGAGAGCTGCCCAAAGGCAGAGAGATGTTGCTAAGGCAGGTGTGCCCTGGACTTGGGCGGAGTTCTTAGAGACTTTTAGGGAACAGTACTTTCCCAGGTTTATTCGGGAACAAAAGGCGAGAGAGTTTATGCTTTTGGAGCAAGGGTCGATGAGCGTAGCCGAGTATGAGGCTAAGTTCACCGAGTTGTCTAGGTTTGCTCCGCACTTGGTGGCTACTGAAGACCTACAGGTCAGGAAGTTTGAGATGGGCTTGAAGGCTTTCATCCGAGATCGGGTATCCATCCTCCAGGTAGAGTCTTGGAGAGAGATAGTAGGGAAGGCGAAGATCGTCGAAAAGAATGCGGAAGACTTCGTGAGAAGAAGAGACAGTGGCTTCAGGAAGAGCATGTCTCGGGGTCAGTCGAGTAGTTCTTAAGAGAAAAGGACTAGGACTGCACCGTACCAGTTCTCCCAGCCGATGTCGGCTCAGAGACCTTCTTTTGCGCCTCAGGCACCGCGTCCTACGGCATCGCAAGCTACGAGGGTTATGCCTCCGGCTTCCTCCGCATCACAGATATTTGAGGAGTGCGCCGTATGTGGTCGTCGGCATAAGACTGGAGATTGCCGAAGAATGTCAGGTGGATGCTTCCACTGTGGCGAGATGGGCCATATGATTCGAGATTGCCCGCGCAAGCAGTCACGGTCTGGATCACAGGGAGTTCAACCTCCAGGCAGGCAGAATTCACTTCAGGGGTCTTCATATCAGGCCTCTAGATCCTTGCAGCCTACCCAGCAGCCTCGTCAGGCGAACCAGGGCAGAGTCTTTGCCATGACTGATAGAGACGCACAGGCATCTGATGATGTTGTGCAAGGTACGCGCGAACTAGTCTTTGTCGAAGTTCTAATATTGCCATGATATGTTCGTATCTATATATATCCTATGTGGTGTTTTGCGATGTTTGTATCTATATGTACAGTTGTGTTATAACTGGGATGATTCAAATTCTCAGGTTCGTTGCTCGTAAATGAATGTTTGGCAAGAGTGTTGATAGACACAGGATCCACTCACTCGTTCGTTTCACCAAGCTTTGCCAAAGGCTTTACGTCCGAGCCAAGCAAGCTACCTAGGGAGTTGTCCATTTCGACTCCATTGGGAAAATCTATTGAGACAGATAAAGTGTATCTGGATAGTGTTGTACAAGTCATGCAGCACGAGTTGCCAATCGACTTGATCCTTCTGGGATTTCAGGATTGGGATTTCGATGTCATCCTAGGTATGGATTGGCTCTCAACTCACCATGGACACGTGGCGTGTTTCGAGAAGGTGGTGCATTTTAAACCCGTGGGGTTAAAGCCGTTTCATTTCAGGGGACTTCAGAGAAGAGACATTGCCCGCTTTGCAGCTCTTAGTCTCGAGGGTGTAGAAGTGCGAGACTCCACACCCATTCCGGTGGTATGTGAGTATATGGATGTTTTTCCGGAAACCTTGCCGGGATTGCCTCCCGATCGTGCAATCGAGTTTGCGATTGAGCTAGCTCCAGGCACAGTTCCGATTTCAAGAGCTCCGTATAGGATGGCCCCTATTGAGCTTAAGGAGTTAAAAGAGCAGTTAGAAGAATTGCAAGGCCTTGGTTTTGTCCAGCCAAGTGTCTCACCTTGGGGAGCTCCGGTTCTCTTCGTGAAGAAGAAAGATGGATCAATGTTTATGTGCATTGATTACAGGCAATTGAACAAGGTCACGATCAAGAATCGTTATCCATTGCCTCGGATAGACGACTTGTTTGACCAATTGAAGGGTGCGCAGTTTTTCTCCAAGATTGACCTTCGATCTGGTTATCATCAGTTGAAGATCAAGAAAGAGGACATTCCGAAGACAGCATTCCGAACTCGATACGGTCATTACGAGTTTTTGGTCATGTCTTTTGGACTGACTAACGCGCCGGCAGCATTCATGGATTTGATGAATCGGGTGTTCAGATCATCTCTCGATCAATGTGTGATCGTGTTCGTAGATGATATCCTTGTGTATTCACAGTCACAGGAGGATCACACGAGAGATCTCCGTCGCGTATTGCAGATACTTCGAGAGCATAGTCTGTATGCTAAGTTGAGCAAGTGTGAGTTCTGGCTGAACAAGGTGTCTTTTCTTGGACACGTGGTATCTGCTGAAGGTATTTCAGTTGATCCTGCAAAGATTGAAGCGGTGATGAATTGGGAAAGACCGAAGAGTGTCACCGAGATTCGTAGTTTCCTCGGGTTGGCAGGATATTACAGAAGGTTTGTGGAAGGATTTTCAAGTTTAGCAGCTCCGCTTACCTATCTCACACGGAAGAACACGAGGTTCACTTGGAGTGATAAGTGCGAGGCTAGTTTCTTGGAGTTGAAAAAGAAGCTTACTTCGGCTCCTGTTCTCACAGTTCCATCTGGGAGCGGTGGTTTCGAAGTCTATAGTGATGCTTCACTAGTGGGACTTGGATGTGTTTTGATGCAGCATAAAAGGGTGGTTGCCTATGCTTCCTGTCAGCTGAAGGAGCATGAGCAGAATTACCCCACACATGACTTAGAGCTCGCTGCAGTCATTTTTGCACTGAAAATTTGGCGTCACTACCTCTACGGAGAAGAGTTCGTGGTGTTCACAGACCACAAGAGCTTGAAGTATCTTTTCCTCCAGAAGGAGTTGAATATGAGGCAGCGTCGTTGGATGGAGTTCATGAAGGACTACGACTGTTCCATCCAGTATCACCCGGGTAAGGCTAACGTGGTAGCCGATGCTCTTAGCAGAAAACCTTACGGAGTTATGGCTCAATTGAGAGTGCAAGAGTGGAAGTTATTACATGATATGTGTCATTTGGACACTACTCTCAGGCATGTCACCTATGGGCCGATAATGTCCAACGTGGTGGTTAGACCACAGATCCTGAGCCAGATCAAGGAGTTACAGAATTCAAATGTTGAGTTGCTTGCTTACCGAGACAAGTCTGTGAGTAACGGCAATCAGGAGTTTGCTTTAAATAATGATGGTGCTATCACATTTAAGGGCAGGTTGTGTGTCCCCGCCAACACAGTTTTGAGGGATGAAATTTTGAATGAAGCTCACCGATCAAAGTACACGGTACATCCGGGAGGTACTAAGATGTACCAGAATCTCAAGAAGCACTACTGGTGGCGAAACATGAAGAGGGAAGTCGCTGAGTACGTCGCCAGATGTTTGATTTGCCAGCAGGTAAAAGCCGAACATCAAAGGCCGGCAGGTCTTTTGCAGTCTCTTCCTATTCCGGAGTGGAAATGGGAGAACATCTCGATGGATTTCATTGTGGGTTTACCGCGGACGGCGAAGGGCTCCGATGCTATTTGGGTGATTATGGACAGGTTGACTAAGTCTGCACATTTTATTCCGTACCGAACTACTTCAATGCAAATCAGTTGGTAGCCCTATATGTTAAGGAGGTGGTTCGACTGCACGGTGTGCCAGTTTCTATCGTGTCTGATCGAGATCCTCGGTTTACTTCCAGGTTTTGGAAAACTTTCCAGGATGCTATGGGTTCTCGTTTAGAATTCAGTACCGCCTTCCATCCTCAGACCGATGAACAAACGGAGATGGTGAATCAAGTAGTGGAGGATATGCTCCGAGCTTGTATGCTGGATTTTCAGGGTAGTTGGGAGGAACAGTTGCCGTTGGTTGAGTTTGCCTACAACAATAGCTATCAGGCAAGCATCCAGATGGCACCTTTTGAAGCTCTGTATGGTCGGAGTTGTCGATCACCGCTATACTGGGATGAAGTTGGTGAGAGGAAAATTCTTGGTCCTGAGTTGATAGAGCGGACCGCAGAAAGGGTCAAAATTATCCGGGAGCGATTGAAAAGTGCTCAGGATAGGCAGAAGAGCTATGCGGATATTCGCCGCAGAGATTTAGAGTTCCGAGTTGGAGATCGGGTCCTTGTGAAGATTTCGCCGAGTCGGGGAATCATGCGATTCGGGAAGAAGGGAAAGCTCAGTCCTAGGTACGTGGGACCATTTGAGATCGTCACAAGGGTTGGTGAGGTTGCTTACAGGGTAGCACTACCGCCTCACATGGCAGCGATCCATAATGTATTTCACGTCTCTATGCTTAGAAAATACATTTCGGATCCGTCTCACGTCATCGCTCTTGATCCTGTTGAGATTCAAGAGGATCTTACGTTGGTTGAGCAACCAGTTCAGATTCTGGATCGTCGAGATCAAGTGTTGCGAACCAAGACTATCCCTTTAGTCCTAGTGAAGTGGCAGCATCATTCCAAGGAAGAGGCTACATGGGAGTGAGAAGCGGAGGTGAAGGAAAAGTACCCTCACTTGTTCGAGTAGTTTTCCTTGTTAGTATTGTATGTATTTTATTCTTGTTATGTTTTTGGCATCGTTCTAATTTTGAGGACAAAATTCTTGTAAGGGGGGAGGGATGTAGAGCCCCGAAATTTCATTACACTAAGAATGAAAAGTGTATGAATAGTGCCCAAGTGTGGTTTTGTACACGTATGAGTCTTATGTTAATATATGTGTGTTTGGAATTATGGCGTATATGTTCCAATGGGTCTATATGTCCTTAGGGAATGTGTTGAAAGCATAAAAGAGTGTTGGAAGTGCATTGGGGAAGATTCGAGTGGTGTAAACAAAGTTTTTCAGCAAAACAGGGGTCGACCGATCGCTCGGTCATTACCTGCGATCGATCGGTCAACTACCGATCGCTCGATAGCTGTCGCACGGTTAACTTTTTTGTATGGGGAAAAATTCCAGAGAGCGTGTTTTTGACCGATCTCTCGGTCATAACACCGATCGACCGGTAAGCCACCGATCGCTCGGTCCATACCACCGATCGATCGGTCATACGCAGTTTTTCTTCATTAAGGGTGTTTAAGACTTTAACCATCACCCTTTGCCTATAAAAGGGCTGGGTTCGTGCCTTAGGGTTTCACAAACCCTTTGTGCATTGTTTTTGAGGGATTTGAAGAGGAGAAGGAGGAGAGGACCTTGGTGATCGTTCAAGCTTGTGGAAGATCAAGTTCTTCCTTTCCATTCGGTGTTTTCCAACCAAGAACTCACTGTTCTTGCTTGTTCCAGCCATTGGGAGTCAAACTCATTGATTCTCTAAGGTAGATACACTCTACTACAATCTTGCAATCCTACTAGTTACTAATTATGATTCTTCTTATCTATGCCCTATCTATATGTATTGATTTTATGTATGAAAAAGTATGATTATATACTTGGATGAAGGTTACTATTATGATGCACTCTAAGTGTTTGATAAAATACCTCTAAGGGATTCTATGCTTAAATACGATGATTTCTCTTATTAAGTGCATATGCTCGCATGTCTCGCATAAACCGATGGTTTCCATGGATTTCTACAAGTACAAACAAAGGATTTTCACGAAAAGACGAATAATGAATGATTCTAAGTAACTCTATGATTTCTCTAAGATCGTTTCACAAGCTCTAAGGATCATACCATGCTCACAAGGAAACTCTATGATAATGCTCTAAGATCGTCTCACAAGCTCCACGGATCACAATGAAATGCTCTAAGATCTCTAAGGTTATGCTCTATGGAAATGCTATAAGGTTATTGCTCTATGCTCTATGTCTCTACGGATCATAATGGCTCTAAGTAACTCCATGAACTCACAAGAACTCATAAGGCTATGATTATCGATTGACTCACACGGTTACAGTTTTGGTTTCGAATATTATCTCACATATGTTTTCACGGTTTCCATGCTTTATGGATTTTACGGATTTCATTCTCCATGTCTTGTATGCTCTATGCCTAACCGCTTTATTGTTATTAGTTTGTATACACTGAGTATTCCATGCTCAGTCGATATTGTTATGATCGGCAGGTGCTCGGGTTCCATTCGATTTGTGTGGCGAAGAACCTTAGGTCGAGGAAGAGTACCGTGACCCGGAGCCTTCCATGGATCACTATCATGATGATGGTGCTTTAGATAGGAGTCGTGACTTCGATTTCTGTTGATCGACCGACTTAGAACCTGTGTCATTTTGTTATGTGAGTGTGGGGTTTGTCCACTCCACTTTTGGGTTTCTCACACATGTATACTTGTTGGTTCTTACTTGAGCCAAGTTATAGGAGTATTCATCTTGCTTCCGCTATGTTTAGTAATTTATTTTCCGCTGTGCATTGTATTTCGTTTCCGCTATGTATATTCAGGTACTCTGACAGGTTTCCACGTGTGCCTTATGTATTATACTGGAGGTATGATACGACGGTCACGAGTCAAAGTATCCTTAACTCCTAGGGGGTATTTTGGGTCGCGACAAATGGAGATGCAATGGGCGAATGGATGCCGTGTGGATGATGTGATGAATGAATGGGAAAGGGCATTGTACTAATAATGAACATACAAGTGTGATGTGAGCAAAACCCACCTAGAAAAGCATGATTTAGGTTTCAATGAATAATGAATAATGAACACATCATGTTTGATGAAATGCCAAGGTGAATACAGTGAGTTGGAAATTGGGAAATGCATGCCTAATAAATTATGAATATTGCTAGGGCCTATGATAGTGTGGTTTCTTGCTTTCCCTAAATGATGTGAATGTTACATTGCTCAATCATTGACGTTATATGTGTTGTGAAATTACCAAATGTCATATTTAAATTTAAATGCAAGTATGTACACGGTTCCCACGAGCACGGCATGCATGACATGATTTATCAAGGTTTTCAAGAACATGGTTAGAGGTGGGACATATCCTACGATATGTTTTACCTCGCTTTTCACAAGAGGACAAGAACCAATATTACATGAGGGGTCTCCCCTCATTCACAAGTGCATATCATGAAGAAGGGCCTCCCTTCCCTCGCAAGTACATACATATCATGAAGAAGGGTCTCCCTTCCCTCTCAAGTGCATTGCATAAAGAAGGGTCTCCCTTCCCTCTCAAGCGCATCTCACAAGGACATCTCACAAGTGTATCTCACAAGTTACATGATCACAAGCAAGCACGCATGACATGCATGACACGACACGACATACAAGAATCAAGCAAGATAGACAAGACAAGTTTTCAAGTACGAAAAGAGATTTCAAGCCAAGTCAAGTGCACGATGTTTTCAAGAGGTTTTATAGGTTTTCTACGAAATACAAGCATGATTATAAATTGCTTTACTTCCTTGCATGATATGAATTGTTTCCTGCTTTATGTATGCTATCCGTGTGCTATGACTGTTGGTTAGTATTTAGTACCCGCTGAGTATTCCATGCTCAGCCGTACTTCTTATGTCGGCAGGTTCTGAGGGAGCTGCTGCTCCATTTGATGTTTGTGCTCCTGGTCCATGGGTGGAAGAGGAGTACGTTGAGGAGCCTTTGGAGGAACCTCCGGTAGAGGGTTACCAATAGGTGGTTGTAGATTCTGAGTGGATTAGCTATGGGTGAGATGAGAGTTTATATTCCATGTATTTTGGGGGGTCTGTCCGCACTTTCTTTTGGTTACTTTTTGTATAAAACTTGGAGTTGTGTATGTATATACATAGAGGTTTGGTAGACTTCCGCTGTGCCATGTTAGAGTATGTTTCCGCTGTTTTTGTCCTCTATTGTATATGCTCTGTGGGTTTTTGCAGGATGGTTTGTCAAGCAAGTCATGTAAGCCATGATTAGTCGTCCAAAGTTCACTCTAACTCCTAGGGTGGGTTTTGGGTCGCGACATCTCATATAGATCTGAGATCACACAATGCAAGATCAAAGGTTTAGATCTATACTTGCATTCTCTAGGATCAAAGAAAGAGGAGGAATCAACAAAGATCTAATAAGAACAATAGGAAAAACCCTAGAGGAGTTTCTCAGACCTCTACTCTTTCAAAAATAAACAAAGATACGAATTAGGTCTCCAAAAAGTTGTTTATATAGGGTTTAAAAAAAGAATCCAGAAAAATAAAAATTCTTTTTACGGGGACCGATCGATCGGTGCACATTACCGATCGCTCGGTCCAAAACGAATCGATCGGTGCTCATAACCGATCGAGCGGTTGAAAATCATCTCTCTGGAAAAATACCCCATACAAATTTTTTGTCCAGTCGATAGCCACCGATCGCTCGGTAGGCCACCGATCGATCGGTCTCAACACCGAGCGATCGGTTGAGACAGAATTTTTTCAAACCATAATTCATTTCATGTTTATTTGATTCAACTAAGATCAAACAACTTTATTAGGTTTAAAACTATCCTCCTAGGTATGTTTAGAGTTATCTAAGTCAAATCCAACCTAGGTAGGGGTCTCTAAGTCCATTACCTTTCTAGATCCAGAGTAGGAGCTTTTTCTTCACTTTCTTCAATCTTCTTTATGCTTTAGTTCTTCTCTTCTGACAAGTTGAACCCGACTCGACTCACATGACCTATCTAATGATCACGGAATTTGCCAACACCTACTTAGGGATTTACATGGGCAAACCGAGAGAGTGAATCAAGTGATAGAGGACATGCTCCGGGCTTGTATGCTAGACTTCAAAGGTAGCTGGGAAGACCACTTACCATTGGTTGAATTCGCTTACAATAACAGTTATCAAGCGAACATTCAAATGACACCTTTTGAGGTTTTGTACGAGAGAAGCTATAGATCCCCTTTGTATTGGGATGAAGTCGGAGAAAGGAAGCTGTTGGACCCCGAATTGATTGAACAGACTGCCAACAAGGTCAAGCTTATCCAAGAAAGCCTGAAGGCTGCACAGGATCGACAAAAGAGCTATGCGGACACCCGTAGGGGAGATCTTGAATTCATGGTGGGTGACCTTGTGTTTGTCAAGATTTTGCCAACTAAGGGCATCATGAGGTTTGGGAAGAGAGGCAAGCTTAACCCTAGATATGTGGGTCTGTTCGAGATCACCACTAGAGTTAGTGAGGTTGCTTACCGGGTTGCTTTGCCTGCTCATATGGCAACGGTCTATAATGTATTCCTTGTTTCTATGCTTCGGAAATATATCCTAGACCCATCTCATGTTATTGAACTTATCCAATAGAAATCTGGCAGGATCTCACACTAATTGAGCAACCAGTGCAGATCTTAGACAGGCGAGATCAAGTCTTACATAACAAGACCATTCCTTTGGTCCTTATAAGATGACAACACCATTCAGTAGAAGAGGCTACTTGGGAACGTGAGGCCGAAGTAAAAGAAAAGTATCCTTAATTGTTTGTTTAGTCTCCTTGGTGTTTATGTATTTTGGTCGTTTTTCATATCTCTGTGTATCGTCCCAACTTCGAGGATGAAATTTTCGTAAGGGGGGAGAATGTAGCGCCCCAGAATTTTGTCTATATATTGGAACTTGTGCCAAGGCTTTAAGCCCTTGTAATCTCCCATTTTGTACGAAATGAGAATGTTGAAAGTTGGGTAGTCTTAATTTAGTAATAGAGAATGTTCATGGGAGTCAAAATGAAAATGGAAAGTGCTCTAAAGTGTTCAAGAGGGGAATTTCCTAAGTCGAATGATGAGTCCAACGCAAGTTGAATCGTCAAAATCCGACGAACGAGTCAAAAGTTATAGTCGAAATACCAAAATGGGAAAAAATGAGAGAAAACAGAAAAACAGGCAAAAAACACAAGGAACCGTTCGACCGATTTTACTACCGGTCGACCGAACAGCCATTGGTCGACCGAATGACTATACCGGTCGACCGAACATCGCACTTTTTGTATGGGAAAAAATTCTAGAGAGGTCATTTTTGACCGATCGACCGAAGGTCACTACCGGTCGATCGGTCATGTGGAAATTTGCCCAGTTTGGTCTTTTTAAGCCATTCATTAAGGGTAAGATGATCATTGATCACCCCTTTTTCTATATAAATCCAAATTTATGGGTTTGGGGCTTCCAAAATCCTTAAGCATAGGTTTTGGGAGATTGAGAGAGAAGAAGGAGGAAGAGTTAGGGTTTTGCTCAAGGTGGGCTTTGGATTGAAGGAGTGGAGCTCAATATAAGCTTGAACTCCATTTCAAGCAAGGATCTTCCTTCATTAAGTTGGGATTTCCAAATCAAGGGGGTTTCTACAAGTTTGAGAGTAAATCCTAAGGTTAGTACACCCTTCCTAGTTAACTTAGTAATAACCTAGGTTTTCTCTAAAGAATACATGTGAATGATTATATGTCCTTCCTTTTCATTAAGTTTGTGTTTTTCCTCAATAAATGAATAAGATAGATCAAGTGGGTGTGAATATGGGAGATGTAAATGTTGTTGTGTGATGAAAAATGGGAAGGGCAATGTACTCATAATGAACACACTCAATGTGTTTGATGAAATGCATGAATGAGAACTTAAACAAATAAACCAAGATTTCGAAAGTATGAGTTACATAATGTTTTCCAAATTGTAAGTTGTATGCATATGCTTATTTTTTCTTGAATTCTCACATGATTATAGTAAGATTCAAATGATATATGTCATTATGATTTCACAAGTAATGATGCACGAGCACGCATGCATAAGTTGAATAAGGAAATGTCAAGGAGGTTGGTAGCCCAAGTTGAAGGGTGCTAACCTCTTGCTCATAAGAAAAGGTTCACAAGTTGAATAAGGAAATGTCAAGGAGGTTGGTAGCCCAAGTTGAAGGGGGCTAACCTCTTGCTCATAAGAAAAGACTCATAAGTTGAATAAGGAAATGTCAAGGAGGTTGGTAGCCCCAGTTAAGGGTGCTAACCTCTGGCTCATAAGAAATGGTTCAAATGTATTGCACTGTCCAGAAGGTTGGTAGCCCAGGGTTCTGGGGGTGCTAACCTTTGGCTCATAAGGAAACTCATTGAATAAGGAAATGTCAAGGAGGTTGGTAGCCCCGGTTAAGGGTGCTAACCTCTGGCTCATAAGAATTGGCTCAAAAGTATTGCACTGTCAAGGAGGTTGGTAGCCCAGGGTTGTGCGGTGCTAACCTTTGGCTCGTAAGGAAACTCATAAGGACTCATATGACTCAAACACGTGCTTTTGTTTTCATGATAATGATGATTTGATAAATGCTTTTGCATGATGTTATTTTGAATGATTATGAACTGTACTCTTTCCAGCACTTGCATATGATATTTTGTTCGTTATTACTATTGTTAGCTAGGAGTTTGTACTCACTGAGTATTCCATACTCAGCCGTACATGTTATGTCGGTAGGTACACGCTTGGACATCTGTGCCCCAAGTCGTTGGATAGAGGAGGACTACGGCGAGGAGGAGTGACATGTAGAGACTGTAGTAGAGCCTCAGGTGGAGGCAAGGGACTTCGACAATTGGCCCCATAGGGATGACTATTGAGAGGGAAAGAGTTTATATTACTTTTGTATTTTGATAGGTGGGCATATCCACCTTTACTGCTATTTTTGTATATAAGACTTGGAATTCAGAACATTTATAGAAAAGAAAAAGTTGGTTTGCGCTTCCGCAATATTTTAGCTTTTGCACTCTGAGTTATATCTCTATTAGATCATGTTATGCCTTGTTCATTACAGGATAGTTTGTCAGGTTAAGTATAGTCACACCTAAAGTATCCCTAAACTCCTAGGGGGTATTTTGGGGCACGACACCCTTGGTGCACACACACACTCCCTCAGCCTCAACACGGGCTCATGTGCCAGAACTACGCTCAGTCTGATCTCACCCCATGTGAATACGTAGGCTACCCAACCCGGGTTCAACCCTCGATAGCTTTTCCCTTCTTGGATTAGTATAAACTAAAACTAAGGCATTTGAACAATAAATTGACATTAATTTAGCTTATACCTAAGGAGTAGGGAACCATTGTAAAATGGAAGCCTCGGGGTGCCTTACACTTTCCCTGGATTGAACCTCTTACCTTGAACTCTGAAGCACACCAAGACCTTATCCATTACCCGGGGACTTATCCATTCTGAATGAATAAGTGACGACTTCTAATCTCAAACCATCAACTTTGGGTAGGACGAAATCCGTGCTCACAGTCCTAGTCACCCACTTGGGTTTGTGAGTTCTTGACTCAAACATAGAATCATATCCCTCCAAGCTTATTCTCCATGCGATCGCCATCATCTTCTAACTTTAATTCGAATTCTCCATAGAAAAATAAATAACTCCTAATACTAAAATTATAGCTTATTCAAAATAAGAAACCTCGAGAAACCACCTAAAATAGGGTGCTCAAGGGGAGTACAACCTATAAGAAGAAAGAGAAGAGAATAGAGAGAAGAAGGCATGATCATGGAACTCATCCACCATTCAACAAGAATATAAATTAATCATTCATCAATTATGAATAATAACATGACATGACAAATATCTTAGACAAAAAGTCTATAACCTCAGCAAGGGTTTTGGCTAACCTTAGGGAAACTCTTTCCACTATAGTTAAGGGCTTAAGGCCACTATTAACATTTAATAGAAAAACCCTAAAGCAATACATAAATCAAGCATGTATAGAATGAGATCTTTAGGGTTTTAGACTATCATTAAGAGAAAACTATTTTCCTTTAACGCCTGGAAAATCATTAAGAGAAACAATTTCTCTAAGATTTTAATCTAACCCTAAAATTGATCCTCACATTCCTCAATTGATAAACAAATAGAAAACATCATATTAAATTCGGCTAGCTTAGGGATCTCGTCCCTTCCATATTATTCTGATCTAATAACTATTAAAAGACCAAAATAAAAATCAGCAAATTGCTAATTATTAACTACTTTATGGATTATTTGATTTAACACATAAATAAAATAATATCCTAAACAATTGTATTAAATGTCCATAAAATAATTTATCTCGATCAACTAAAATTCACTTGAGATAAAACTCATTATCTCAACCAATGACATTTTCGTAGTTACTTGATTAACAATTAATCAAATTAAAACCTACAAATACTATATAGTCGGTATATTTGAGCACATGTAATTGATCCAAATTAACTACAATAATTATAGTTTATTCCCATAAACATTTTAGGGGCCATAAATGTAGGGATATCATAATTAACATTTAATTAAATGATAGCCTGTAAACTCAAAGCAAATAATTAAACAATTAAATTAAATTTCAGCCCTTGCCCTCGAATCAAATAATTAAACGATTTAGTTAAATGGTATTCCTTTGACTCGAATCAAATAATTAAACGATTTAATTAAATGACATCCCATTCTCTCGAATCAAATAATTAAACGATTCAATTAAATGGTAGCCCGTTGACTCGAATCAAATAATTAAACGATTTAATTAAATGACATCTCGTGCTCTGGAATCAAATATGGAATTAAGGAGCAATATTTAAGCATTTTGGAAATTTAATTCAGAAAAATCTTTTTCCCGTTTTTGATTTTCGACTGAGGTTTTGACCTTTAAAACAATTGATTTTGAAAAAACTTTCTTCACGAAAGTTGTAGATTTTTTCGAGGGCTTCGAAACAATTACTATCGGACCAAAATCAAACTTAAATTCATTTAGTTATGGCTCAAATAACAAAATTGTATCAATTCTCATAATCAAATACAAATCCAAAAATCCATAAATCAAATCAAAGTAAGTTTCAATCTCCGAGAAGCTTAAGCAAAGATGTCAAACACCATGTGATTTATTAATTAACATTTAATTAAATAAATACCCATTAATATGTGTTGGCCAAAATCTCCATGGGTATCTAATTGATTTTAATCGAAGGGAAATCACGCATTAACACCATAAAATTAATAGATCATAAGGTAGGCTCTAACACCACTAAAAGACATAAATTTAAAAAATTTCAAAGCACTATTTTTAATTCAAACTTGATTTTGATCTAATCAAAATCTTCTCAAGGATCATCTTATGATCATATTAATTCATGGTATGAAAAAACATACTTACAAAACTCCTCAAGCATGAAGTCTCCTGTCGATTCACGCGAACCTTCTTTAAATCTCCAAAACTTTTCTCCAACAAAAGCTAATGCTCATTCCGATCTAAGCTCTTTAATCTTTCTTCTTTTCTTGATTGAAAGAACCATTCTTGATCAATAAAGATTCAATCTTGATGTAGAAAGAATCAATCTTAATCTTCAAAGAAGTCTTCTTGATCTTCAAAGAAGTGGATCTTGATCTTCAAAGAATCAAGATTCAACACAAGATTACAAATGTGAGAAGTGACCATGTACTTTAGAGAAGGAGAGAGAGAATGTGAGATTAGAGAATGTCTAATAATGGTTAGGGTTGGACGTTCCACCCTAATGGTCTATTTAAAGATTCGTTAATTTGCTAACTTGCAAATCAAGATAAACTCTACTTTCTAATTCTATTATAATTATAACTCCTAATCAATTAGGGTTGTTAAATCAAAATAGAAAGTCTTCTAATCCAATTAGAGATACTATTTCTTTTTATTCTCTATTATCTCTTCCTAACATTTAGGAATCAAATAACCAAATTAGAAACTAATTAAATAGTAACTAACTTGAAGAAAATAATGCATAGTGTGAGACATCCCACCCTATGTGGGGCCCCCACACCTCACGCCCCTTTTTGTTTGAGGTTTAACCTCTTTCCTTTTTGAGGTCTAACCTTTTGGCCTTATCCACATCTTATGTGGGTCCTACCCATTTGGTCTTATCCACATCTTAAGTGGATCCTTTTTTAAAGAGTTTCACTTTACATTAACATGGAGACATTAATTAATTTAATTCCAAATTAAATTAAAAGCTTTGAGAAGGTCATAGTGTGTGGGATCTAAAGGGATCTCCTATTTCCGGTTGTAGGACCAAGTGCTTCACCTTTAAGGTGTAGACTTGTTGCTAGGAAACTCTTTCTAATAATCCCATTAGGATCATATAATGCTATCTAAGTCCCTAAACTTCCACTAATCACAATAAAGTCCATTAACACATTGTTATCAACCTTTAGAAATTATAGATTTGTTGACAAGTCATTTCTTACAATATGTTTACAAATAAATCATTCCACAATCCGATATCACATATAAGTTTCCGGAATTGGAACAAGACCATTGTCTAGTCCCTAGCTTATGAATAAAACTATTTCTCATGATACTTTTTCATCATACTGAACTTCCAAAACACTTTCGAAGAAACATTAGAAAAGAACTGACATATGCATATACTTTTCTATATTGAAAATATCAACTCTGATAAAAAAAACCATTTTATCAGAAAAACACCAGTATTGGATTTTTGAGTTCAGTTCAACAAGTAATATCTTGATATCAATATCTCCAATTAAGGAGTATTGGATTCCTTAATGAGTGTTTACACACTTCTCCAAACACTGTGTACATGACCCAACGTACCGGAGTTATTCCTGTGTATTGGACATTGCCAATTGGAACATCAAAGCCATACAGACAGAAGTTCGAGAAGATGTTAACCGCTTAGGTGTATTGGACCCTGTTTAGTATTATGTACTTACTACATATACTCACATGTTAGTCAAGAGTCAACACTCTCTGTGAATGAGTTTCATCCCACTATCTTATAGAACTACACATGTGCAAGTGATGATGAAGTGCGATGCTCAATTAGTACTCTAGAGGCTTAGAACATTATTAGGTTTACAAGGAACTAGAAAACCATATCTCCTTGCAACCTTTGCATGATTTTCCTACAATGTTACCTAAGGAGCCTTATATCATCATCAAATGAGACATTAACAATTATAAATACAATTTATATATAAGTTGTGTGAATATGATGCTTCTCTAATCAAAATAGAAAATTCTCATATTAGTTTTTGAGGGCATATAAGTCCAACAATTACGACCTTTTGGGTCCAAGCAATTCAACCCAAACCCACCCAAGTATGACCAATTTTATATGGATCAAATAAAAATGAACACAACACGAGTCAGAAACATCAGACTGAACACATGAATAGTTACACTACAAGAAATCTTCCCTAATAATCAATTAAACGACACTAATAATTCTATTAGAAACTGAAAATGAATAGTTACACTCATATTAGTATACCCCTATTCCCTAATTGTCAAAAACATCAGACCGAACACATGACTAGTTACACTAATATTAGTATACCCTTGTTTTGAGCAATGCAGCAATACAGTCACTGATGGTATATTGATATGTAGTGTGCATAAGGCTTGAAACTGAAGCCAAAAGTTATCTCAATTTCGTCCATTTAACTCACGTAATGAATGCAATAACCAAATGGAATAAAAAATGAAACAATGTGTTGCCTATTTAATATCTCCAATCTATCTATTTTTGTTGTCCATCTTAGTAACTGTTGCGACCCAAAATCCAACCTTGGAGTTATGAGACTTTAGCATCATGACTTACATTCCAACCATCCTGTAAAAGCATGGAAAGCATGCTAAAAGCAGAAGCTAAAAATTTCTTTATAACATACACATTATTCCAAGGTCATACATAGTACAAAAGGACCCACAATGGTCAATATACATTCCACTCCCTCTCATCACTCAACACTTAGTAATAGGGCCACCTGTCAAATTCACTATCCTCCATCGAATGATCTCCCACAGGATCCTCCTCAACGTACTCCACCTCGACCCATTGTCCCGGAACACATATAGCAAGTGAACCTGCTGAAAATAACATTTTGGCTGTATAAGCACCCAATTTCTACACCCCTCCTAACCATGGTTAAGGGTTCTTAACCATGGTTAAACCCCAGTCGAATCCCTTAACCCAGGAAAAACCCTAGCAGACCCTAGGTATAACCCTAGTAGACCCGAGGTATACCCCTAGGAAACCCTAGGTTTTAACCCTAGTTAAACCCTAACTCTAGTTAAATCCTATTAGCCTCAGGGTTACAACCATGGGTATCCCTAATAATTTTGATAATAACATAATAATGAAATGAACTATTTGGTACTGATAATCTTGTTTAAGTGCTTAAACATTTCAGAATACACAAGTTGATAGCACTTCAATCATGAAAAAGGATAGAAATTACCCAAGAGGAAGTTCAACTCATTATATATAAGATGAAGATTCAAGATGAGACCATAGTTCAAGTCGGGTCCATTGAAGATAAAAGGCAAAACCACAAGACCCAAGTCAAGCCAAGTTCATCTCTCAACAATTTAAGTGTATTTATTTTTATCTTGAGAGTTCATAGGACTTATGTAAAAAGTCCTCAAAAGAATAGTAAGTTGAAAAGCTCAAGAATCATAGATTGACCATAGGAGCCTAGGATACCTTTCGAAAATCATTCTAAGGCCCTAAATAATCATAATATCATGATAAAAGTATAGCTAATTGACCTAGGAAATCAATCACATCCCTTTGGTCTGATCCAAAAATGAATTCTAAATTTTTTACTCTGAATTCGTCAACGAAGTCTCTGGGTAGATTGAATTCGGCGACGAAGTCATGACAGAATTTTCAAAATTCAATTCTGTTGATTTCGACGACGAACTTTTGGTTAATTTGAATTCAACGACGAAGTCATTACAGGGTTTTTCACAATTCAATTCTGTCCTCTGTATTCGGCGACGGATTCGAGTGGGAACTCCACTTCGTCGACGAAATCTTGTCTGACTTTGAAAAATCATTGTAACGGCTATTTTTCAACGGATAAAATTGCATTTAATGAGTCTATAACGACTTTATTGGATCAAATGCTATAAAAGGAGTTCATTTATGAACAAATAATAACTCTTGATCATAGCAATAACTCTTATTGATCACTCATTCATTGTTATTGATTCTCACTCACTCTCACACTTAGAAAATCCCCAAAATCTCGCTTGAGATCATTCAACTCCTATTTCATTTGAGAGACTTTATTAGAGTTTGTATTTCACTTATCCAGCTCATTTTAGGAGCTCTCATTTCGGATTTTCAATCCAAAACTCATTTATTGAGGTCAGTCAAGAATCTAGGATTCTTGCACTAAAGCTGTTGCTTCAGTTTTATCAAGAGAGGTTCCAACTCGGCCTAAAGGAGAGCTTATAAAGTTATCATCTCGACCTGTAAAAGAGAGTGTAAGGGTTTAGACTCCACCTATAAAGGAGCTGTGCGATTAAGGAATCGTTGTGAATCCTCTAGCTGGAAGCTGAGGCGGGGAGTAGGCTGGTTTGCTGAACCTCATGAAAAAATCTTGAGTTTGCACTCTCCTTATCTCTTCTCACATTCTTTTTATATTTTATTGTTTAGCTTGCTGCATATTTAATTTTATTCCGCACTTTTGAACTTGTAGTTTATATTTTAAAATTTGCCACAGACCTTATTCACCCCCCCTTTAGGGTCATCACCTGACCAACAATTAGTATCAAAGCCTAATACTTTAAATAGATCTAAACAATCTGAGTAATCGATTTTATTATGAAAAACAATATTTTTGCAACAAGCTTAGGAGAAGGACAGTCCACCACTAGACCTCCATTGTTCAATGGAGAAAACTATAACTATTGAAAAAATAGGATGATGTATTACATCCAAGCTCTAGATTATGAGTGTTGGAGAGTTATAGTCAATGGCCCTCATCTTCCCATAAAAACTTGTGGATGATGTTAAAATCCCTAAGGTAGAGGCAGAGTGGAATGAAGCCAATATTAAGCTTATTCAAATTAATGCTAAAGCTATTAGCAATCTCTACTGTGCTCTAAGCCCTCAAGAATTTAATAGAGTTTCAGGATGTGACTCTTCTAAAGAAATATGGGATAAACTAAAAGTCACCTATGAAGGGACAAATCAGGTTAAAGAATAAAAGATTAGTATGCTTGTTCACAAGTATGAATTATTCAAAATAGAAAAAGAAGAATCTATTGGTAAAATGTTCACCAGATTTACTAACATTTTAAATGGTCTGAATCTCTGGGTAAAGTGTATTTTAATGCAGAAAATGTGAAAAAAATTCTAAGATCACTGCCCAAGGAATAGACTCCGAAAGTGACAGCAATCCAAGAAGCTAAGGACCTCACCAGACTACCTATGGATGAGCTATTGGGATCTCTTATGACTCATGAAGTCATAATGAAGGATCAAATGCCTGATGAACCAAGAACCAAGAACCAAGAACCAAGAAAGAGCTGGCCCTCAAGACTACTCAAGTTAAAAACAGTGATGAGGAAACCAGCAGTGATGATGAAGTTATAGCCTTGATGGCAAGAAGGTTCAAAATGTTCCTCAAGCATAAGAAGAACTTCAAAAAGAGACTATACAAGAAAGAGTTCTCAAAAGAGGTAAACAAAGCTGAATCAAGCAAGAAGGAACCTCTTACTTGCTATGAATGCAAGAAACCAGGCGACATAAGGACTGATTGCCCTCAACTCAAGAAGAGCCAAAAGTATAAGAAAAATGCTATGATGGCGACTTGGGATGACTCAGAGGGAAGCAAGTCAGGAGATTCAAGTGATGAAGAGGTGGCAAACTTATGCCTCATGACAAATGAGGATGAAATTACTTCTTCCCCAAATGATTCTCTCTCATATGATGAAATAAGAGAAGCATTTGATGAACTTTATATTGAATTTGATTGAATAGTTAAATTAAATAAATCTTTTAAAAAGGAAATCCACACTCTTTCACAATCATGTGAAACTCTACAAAAAGAAAAGAGTGTGTTAGCTATTGAGAATGAGGAATTGAGTAAGAAATTGAATGATATTCAAAATGTTCCTCATGACTCACCATGTGAATGTGATGAGTTAAAAGCTAAAGTCAAGGACTTGACTAATACTGTCCTCACATTCACAAATGGTCAAAAGAACCTAGAAAGACTTTTAGGATAGCAGAGATGTGTTTTTAAAAAGACTAGACTTGATTATAATACTTTTTCAAAACAAAAAAATTATCAAAACTTCTTTACAAAATAAAGTAATAACCAAACTTCACCATTTACTTCATTTTATAATGGTAAAATAGTTAGAAAAGTTTGGGTTCCAAAAGGAACATCTTCTCTTTCAAAGACTGACCATAAAGGACCAAGAATGATATAGGTCCCTAAAGGAACTGATCTTCCCAAATCAAAACCCAAATCACTTTGGGTTCCATCCAAAATAGTTTGAGTATCGGGGGGAAAGTATCTTGAAGTTACTTGAATTGAATGTGTAGATATGTTTCAAGACAAGGACTTCCAAGACAACGTAGTTCTTAGACAGTGGATGCTCAAGACATATGACCGAAAACAATGAACTATTTGCATCAATCTCTCCAAAGGACGGTGGTCATCTGACATTCGAAGACAATGCTAAAGGGAAGATCATTGGCATAGGTAGCATTGGTAAGAATAAATCTGTTTTTATTGAAAATGTATTACTTGTTGATGGTCTCAAACATAATCTCATTAGTATTAGTCAACTCTGTGATAAAGGATTGAATGTCTCATTTAAATCAAATATTTGTATGATTAAGGACAAAGATAATCTAAATACTTTGTTTGGAGCACATAGAAATGAGAATGTATACACCTTAGATTTTGATGAACTTAAATCTCAAAACATGATGTATTTTTTTGCTATAAATGAAGCTAGTTGGTTATGGCATAGAAGACTAGGACATGCTAGTATGGATCTTTTATCTAAACTCTCTAAAAATGAATTAATTAAAGGATTACCTAAAACTAAATTTATTAAAGATAAGATTTGTGTTGCTTGTCAACTTGGAAAACAAATAAAATCCTCATTCCAACCCAAGAAAATGATTTCTACCACTAGGCTTTTAGAACTTTTGCATATGGATCTTTTTGGTCCAAATGAAGTAGCTTGCCTAGCTGGAAAACTTATGTTTTTATAACAGTGGATGATTTTTCAAGATACTCATAGGTACTATTTCTTTCGCACAAAAATGAAGCACCTTCTCAATTTAAAAATTTTGTAAAATAATTCAAAATGAAAAAGGTTATTCTATTAACAACATAAGAAGTGATAGAGGAGGAGAATTTAAAAATAAAAAGCTTAAATTATTTTGTGATGAAAATGGTTTTAATCATAATTTTTTAGCACCTAGAACTCTACAACAAAATGGTGTAGTAGAAAGAAAGAATAGATCTCTTTAAGAAATGGCTAGAATAATGCTTAATAAAAAAAAATTACCTAATTACTTTTGGGCTGAAGCCATTAACACTTCATGTTATGTAATTAATAGAGCTGTTATAAGGAATAAGTTAAATAAAAATCCCTATGAGCTTTGGAATGAAAGAATTCCTATTATAAGTTATTTTAAAGTGTTTGGATGTAAATGCTTCATACTTAATAATTAACATCTTAAGAAATTTGATGCTAAATCTGAGAAAGGAATTTTCTTAGGATATTCTGCTAATAGTAAAGCTTATAGAGTATTTAATAAGAAATCTTTAATTGTTGAAGAATCAATCCATGTGGTACTTGATGATTCTAATCCATTTAACAAATCTTCCAAAAATGATGATATTGATGAAATTGAAAATTTCAAAAAGAAATATCCAAATTAAAAATTAATGAAGAAAACAAAGATGATCAAGAAAAAAAACATTCAAAAGATAAATCCATTGAAATAAAAAAAAAAAAAAAAAAAAGACGAAAATATAGATGAAGAATCCTATCAACTTCCTAAAGCTTGGAAATTAATAAAAGATCATCCTAAGGATCTAATACTTGGTAATATGGAACAAGGGGTTAGAACAAGAAGAAATCTAATGAACCTTGCATTCTTAAAGTTAAATTGAACCTAAAATGCCTTAAATGCTATTGAAGATGAATCATGGGGCATTGCTATGCAAGAAGAATTAAATCAATTTGATAGAAATCAAGTTTGAGATCTAGTACCTAGACCAAATGACAAATCTATAATTGGTACAAAATGAGTTTTTAGAAATAAAAAGGATGAAAATAAAAATGTAATTAAAAATAAAGCAAGACTAGTAGCTCAAGGTTACAACCAAGAAGAAGGGATAGACTATGATGAAACATTTGCCCTTGTTGCTAGACTAGAAGCTATAAGAATGCTACTTGCATTTGCTAGTCATAAAGAATTTAAATTATTTCAAATGGATGTAAAAAGTGTATTTCTAAATGGGTATATTAATGAAGAAGTTTATGTAAATCAACCTCCTTGTTTTGAAAATCATAAATTCCCTAATCATGTATTTAAATTAACTAAGGCCTTATATGGATTAAAGCAAGCTCCAAGAGCTTGGTATGAAAGGCTAAGGAGTTTCTTAATTGAAAATGAATTTACCAGAGGTAAAATTGATACAACTTTATTCATAATGACCAAAAATGATGATATGCTAATAATTCAAATCTATATAGATGACATCATATTTGGATCAACAAATAAATCTCTTTATAAAATGTTTGCTAAAACAATGCAAAAAGAATTTGAATGAGCATGATGGGTGGATTAACATTCTTCTTAGGACTTCAAATTAAACAAACCAAACAAGGAACCTTTGTTAATCAAGCCAAATATACTAAAGAATTATTTAAAAAGTTTAGAATGAAAAATACTAAAATAATGGATACTCCTATGAGTCCATCAATCAAACTTGATAAGGATGAAGAAGGGAAAAATATTGATGAAAAACTCTATAGAGGCATGATTGGAAGTCTTTTGTATCTCACTACAAGTAGACCAGACATTATGTTCAGTGTTTGCATTTGTGCAAGATTCGAATCCTGTCCGAAAGAATCTCACTTAACTGCTGCGAAAAGAACTTTCAAATACTTACTTGAAACAATTAATTTAGGCTTATGGTATCCCAAAGACACAAACTTAGATGTAATAAGCTATTCAGATACAGACTTTGCCGGATGCAAAGTAGATAGAAAAAGTATTAGTGAAACTTGTCACTTGTTAGGACATTCTCTTGTTTCATGGTTTAGTTAGAAACAAAATTCAGTGGCCTTATCCACAGTTGAGACTGAGTATATGGCAGCCGGACTTTGTTGTGCTCAAACTCTCTACATGAAACAACAACTAGAAGATTTTAAACTTATTTATACTAAAATTCCTATTAAGTGTGATAATACAAGTGTCATTTGTATGACTAAGAATACCATTCAACACTCAAGAACTAAACACATAGAAATAAGATATCATTTTATTATAGATCATGTGCAAAATGAAAATGTTATCTTGGAGTTTGTAGATACAATTAATCAGCTTGCTGATATTTTCACCAAACCTCTACAATCTGATAGGTCTAGTGCTTTAAGAAGAGAATTGGGAATGACTAGTCTAAGTGAGCTAACTTAATCAAGATCAAAAGCAATCAAAAATTAAAATCTTTGAATTAATATGCTTATAACTTGTTTGATTATTTAAGAATTAAATGCAATATGATGATTTTAGATGCCTTAGTGAACCATTGGTTTGAAGAAAAATAACCAAAAATTTTAAGAAAAATCAATTCTTCAAATTCAGGACTGAATTCGGCAACAAATTCAATATAGAATTTGATTTCAGCGACAAATCCGTGGGTAAAATGAAAAACAGAATGTTTTCTGTACCCATTTCGGCGAAGAATCTGGATGAGTCATCCATTTCGTCGACGAAGTCAATCCGAAATTAAAAATAGTAGGGTTCCTGACTCAATTTTGGCGACGAATTCAGGAACGAAATCCATTTCGGCGACTAATTGAGTCATGGGTATAAATAGTAACCCCCAAATCCGATTTTTTTATACCTAATCTTTCCCTCCAAAGTTCCTATTCCATTGCTCTCGTACCCTTCTTCCTTCCAAATCTCTGTAAATCTCTCCCCATCTCTCAGAAGATGCCTCCTAGAATGAAGAACGCATCAGTGGAGCCTCCAAAGAAGAAATCAAGAACAGATAAAGGGAAAGAACTGGCTTTTAGTTCAACTCCAGTCCCAGTGAAGTACAAGGAAGCCAAATTCGAGAAACTTTTCAGAGAAAAATTCTTATCTCGTTCTCCTCTCTATGGTAAGGTTGTCGATTTCCTAAGTTTCGATGCCTATGGCCTAGAACCCATAAAAATCCTTTTCTCTTCCCTAAAATGGGACAAATTTCTTGAATCAAACGAACCCATGTTCCCTGAGTTAGTTAAACTTTTTTACACCCACTTTCACTTCAATCAGTCTGAATCACAAATTACTTCATTTGTCTTAGGTAAAAACATTTCTTTTCACATAAACCAATTGCACTCCATTTTGAAAATCCCTCAGTGCAACCTTCAAACCTTTGTGAATGGTCAGTGGACCAGACATGAAGGATTTGATGTGGTGGTAGCCCTAAAAATGATGTGCGTGAACCAAGATTTCACCACTCCTTTTCAACCGAATGTTAAAGACCTCACTCTCACAGCTTGACTCATTCACCATATCATAACCTATAACCTAGTTCCTAGGGCTGGTGGTAGGGAGTATCTCACCTACTTTGATGTATTCCTTATGTGGTGCATCCTAACCACCACACCCAGTAATCTCTCTTACATCATTGTCCATTGTATGGATGATGCATTTAAGAGAAAATCAGGGTGTCTTCCTTTTGGTCAGGCCCTGACTAAAATTTTTAAACATTTCAATTTTCCCTTAGCATCTCAGAAAAATTTTGTCACCCCTAATGACTCCTTCATTTATAGCAAGACAACCATTCAAAGAATGGGCTATACTTGGAATGAAACCCAGAAGGTTTGGACCCCCAAACCCTCTGCCTCTCAGTCCTCCACTATTCCTTCTACTTCCTCAGTCCCTATTCCCACTCCATCCATGCCTACCTCTGCTCCCACTCCATCTATCCCTTCCTCTTCAGCAGCACCATCAGTAGAGCAGCAGGCTGAGCAGCAGCCAGAGTCAGTGCTAGAGGAGGAGCCCCAGGCTGTGCAGCAGCCAGTTTCTGTCTTGGAAGAGGATCCTGCAGATGTGCTTCAGGGAGAGCAACCCCCCCGGGATGAGATGCCTGATTGGTCTGATTTCGTGGATGCTGGAGAGATACCAGAGAGTTCTCATTGACAGGTGTCTCCTCACTTTGAGGTCCCTGGTCAGTTTTATGAGGTGCTCAGCAGGTCAGCAGTCTCTGAAGAGCAGCTGAGTATCATTACAGGGCAGATTGTCTCCATGTCCTCCAACTTGGAGCAGTTTCAGCTGGAAATGAGGATGAGCCAGCAGGCTTTTCAGGAGGAGATGAGAGCCTCCTTAGTCTCCTTCATGACTGAGACTAGGGCAAGCATTGCTTCCATTCAGTCAGAGTCTAGGGAATGCTTCCAGAGCTTCCAGGCAGCCACTTCCTCCAGACTTTTAGCCCTTGAGACTGGGATGATCAGCGCATCCCCAAGGAAGTGCAATCCTTGATAGAATCTGTGGAGCCAAGGCTTGCTGCAATTGAAGATTCCATGGATGTCACCAAAAATAGAGTGGACTCTACTTTAGGGCTAATTGAGAGAAAATCCATTAATGCTACCGAGTAAGGAATTGAGTTACATGGTCTGATCTCTATGATGAAAGGGAAGATTGAAGTTTCTGAGAAACATCTCAAAAGCCAAGGACCCATTGTTGAGAACATATCCTCTCATCTTGGACAACAGGCCACTATGATAGTTCAAATGGCAAAAGATGTGAACCATCTCAAGCTTGAAGTCTCAAAGGTGAAGGAGCAATCATTTCAAGTTGTTAAGGACAAACCTCCAAACTTCACTCTATTCCTCCCTCTTCTAATGAAATATCTAGTAGCAGCTCTGGTGAAGATGAAGATTCGGATGCAGAAGAGGTAGTCCAAGACCCCAAGGCCACTCAAGAAGAAGCTGGTCCCTCAGAGAATATCTTTACCAAAGTGGCTGAACTTATAAAGACACAAAAACAAGATGGATTGTAATTTTTTTTTTTTATGTTGCCATAGGGGGAGAATGGAATGTAATGAAAATTGATTTGACAATAGAAGTAATGACATTTGACAATTTTTATGTTTGATGAAATGAAATGAGACTCATTTGACATTTTTTGCATCTTTGGCAATATATACAAATATATGATTCTTGTTCTCTTGGTTGTTCAACATTGACACGTTAAAAATTCAAGGAACTTCTCTTGATTCACAATTCAACTCGACCAAATCTTTATCCCTGATTAATCTGTCTTAATCCAATATGTAATGAATAGAAATTAAATCTGAAACTTATCTTTGTGGAACTTCTCTTGGTATTTAAACAACGTGATATATCCTTTAGTTCATCATAAATATATATCTAAACAACATCGGTACTTATTATCTTAAAATGCATATGTTTAGGGGGAGCTTACCTCAAAGTTTTTATGAAAAACATGTTGTGAGGGGGAGCTTAACCCCATTTCATTACATTGTTATGTCATCATCAAAAAAGGGGAGATTGTTAGCCTCAGGGTGACAACCATGGGTACCCCTAATAATTTTGATAATAACATAATAATGAAATGAACTATTTGATACTAATAATATTGTTTAAGTGGTTAAACATTTCAGAATAAACAGGTTGATAGCACTTCAATCATGAAAAAGGATGGAAATTACCCAAGAGGAAGTTCAACTCATTATATACAAGATGAAGATTCAAGATAAGACCATAGTTCAAGTCGGGTTCAATGAAGATAAAAGGCAAAACCACAAGACCCAAGTCAAGCCAAGTTCATCTCTCAACAATTTAAGTGTATTTATTTTTATCTTGAAAGTTCATAGGACTTATGTAAAAAGTCCTCAAAAGAATGGTAAGTTGAAAAGCTCAAGAATCATAGATTGACCATAGGAGCCTAGGACACCTTTTGAAAATCATTCTAAGGCCCTAAATGATCATAAAATCATGATAAAAGTATAGCTAATTGACCTAGGAAATCAATCACATCCCTTTGGTCTGATCCAAAACTAAATTCTGGATTTTTTACTCTGAATTCGTCGACGAAGTCTCTGGGTAGATTGAATTCAGCAACGAAGTCATAACAGAATTTTCAAAATTCAATTCTGTCTCTTGATTTCAGCGACGAACTTTTTGGTTAATTTGAATTCGGCGACGAAGTCATTACAGGGTTTTTCAAAATTCAATTATGTCCTCTGTATTCGGCGATGGATTCAAGTGGGAACTCCACTTCGTCGACGAAATCTTGTCTGACTCAGATTAATCATTGTAATGGCTATTTTTCAACGGATAAAATTGCATTTAATGAGCCTCTAACGGCTTTATTAGATGAAATGCTATAAAAGGAGTTCATTTATGAACAAATAATAACTCTTGATCACAGCAATAACTGCTATTGATCACTCATTCATTGCTATTGATTCTCACTCACTCTCACACTTAGAAAATCTTCAAAATCTCGCTTAAGCTCATTCAACTCCTATTTCATTTGAGAGACTTTATTAGAGTTTGTATTTCACTCTTATTTAGCTCATTTTAGGAGCTCTCATTTCGGATTTTCAATTCAAAACTCATTTATTGAGGTCAGTCAAGAATCTAGGATTCTTGCACTGAAGCTGTTACTTTAGTTTTATCAAGAAAGAGTTATGCTCTTGAAAGGTTCCAGCTCGGCCTAAAGGAGAGCTAGTAAAGGTATCATCTCGACCTATAAAAAAGAGTGTAAGGATTTAGACTCCTCCTATAAAGGAGCTATGCGATTAAAGAATCGTGGTGAATCCTCTAGCTGGAAGCTGAGGCTGGGAGTAGGCTGGTTTGCTGAACCTCGTGAACAAATCTTGAGTTTACACTCTCCTTATCTCTTCTCCCTTTCTTTTTATATTTTATTGTTTAGCTTGTTGTATATTTAATTTTATTCCGCACTTTTGAACTTGTAGTTCATATTTTTAAATCTGCCATATACCCTATTCACCCCCCCCTTTAGGGTCATTACCTGGCCAACAAACCCTAGCCTAGCCAAGCCCTAGGCCCTTAGGGCTTACACCCTAAAGCCCAAAACCCCAAGAAATTCAAAACCCCTCTGTTTGGGCCCAAGCAAGGCCCAAAAATTCAAATGGTGAAGCCCCCGTACCGCATACGTA
This sequence comes from Tetracentron sinense, assembly GCA_015143295.1. Lineage (NCBI taxonomy): Eukaryota > Viridiplantae > Streptophyta > Magnoliopsida > Trochodendrales > Trochodendraceae > Tetracentron > Tetracentron sinense. The sequence goes on along the minus strand of CM026555.1, from coordinate 24,816,659 downwards.
GCATGGGCCAGGCCTATTAGGTAAAACCCAAGCCCAACGGTATTAAGTTTACCGACACCCCATTTTTGCAAAAAATGGGAATGGCGGTAAATTAATTACCGCCATTCCGTGAATCGTCTTCCAACAGTGCAACCACCCCCTGCAAGGCTCAGGCACACCCCTTCGTCTGCAGACTGCCTCTCCGCCCCCTATAAACATTATCTACCCTAGTACTAATGCCAAGGGTGTCCCATCTTCATCATAGGTGTGGGAGCCCCCTAAGGGTATAGCACCACTTCAGGTGGCTTCAAGGGCTTCTAGGGGTCCTCCACATCATGGGGGAACCCCTGGTACTCCTCTGTTAGCAATCCCATAGGGCTATGCTCATTTTCTAAAAAAATGTAGGGTGTTGGTAAACTCAGTACCGACACCTAGAGAGCTTGTTGTTCCAAGGCCTGTGGGGCCCACCAGAGCTAACCCTGGTCCTGTCCAGGGCGTGGGTTAACACCTTAACCCTCTTTTGAAGCTAACTTGGGCTTCACAGACCTCCCCCATCACCTTAACCATGGATAAATGGTCTGAGTTTAAAAACTGTCAAAGTGTTGGTAATTACATTACCGCCACTTATTATTTTATGTGCAATGATGTTTGGGCCCACACCAGGCCCACATGTGGCATCCCCTGGGGCCCACAACAGGCCCATGGCCTTCTCCCCAGTTTGAGCTTCAAAACCAAGGGTCATGGACTCTAGGAGCCCACCCCTAACCTGTGTTATGGCCCCTCAAACTATGGTTAAAAATTGTTGTAACTGGCGGTAAAACATTCATTGTCATTCTGGTTTTGTAAAGAACCTGAATTGACGGTAATGCATTTACCGTCAATTCCAGTATTGTTTTTTTTGGGCCTTGCAGTGGCCCACAGCTCATGGGAGGCCTCAACCAATCCTGACCTAGCCCATAGGGCCCATCCCAAGCATGCCCAGGCCTTGCCCCTACCTTAACCACGGTTAACTCAATCATGGTTAAGAGTTAACCATGGTTAATTGGTCAAACTTTGTGTAAAAATTTCAAAAAATTCCTAAAAATCCAAAATATCCTAAAACTATAGGAAATATCATTTTTAGATTTTGTGCTCATGCAGATGACCTTAACCATGGTTAACACTTGGTTTAACCATGGTTAAGCCTATTTAAACCCTGAAAAATCCTAAAAAATCAGAAAAAATCTAAAAGGGCAGTATAAGTCAAAATATATCTTTGAACACTGCTTAACCTTGGTTAATCAGACTAATCATGGTTAAACTCATGTTTTAACCATGGTTAGCCCCATTTAATTTGGGATGAAATTGGGAAAAATCCATAAAAATGTTCAAATCACACTTAAGGACCATAAACCATACCTTGGACCTTGCCCAACCCCGATTAGCAATCCTAACCACAGTTAAACACTCTTTGCCCTACCGGCCCAATTCAAAACCAACCAGGCTTACCCTTAGCCTATCAGGCCCAATCCAAAGCCTACCGGGCTCACCCTTAGCCCACCAGGCCCAATCCAAAGCCTACCAGGCTTATTCTTGACCTCCGAGTCCAACCAAGGCCTACCGGGCCTAATCTTGGCTTACCAGGCCTAAAGCCTAGCCTCTGGGCTTGCAACTTGGCCTACCGGGCCCACTCTTGGCCTACCGAGCCTAAACCCTCAGTCTACTGGACTACCCTTTGGTCCACAGGGACCAATCAAACAGAACCAAGCACTTGACCAACCCGGTCAATTACTCCTAGCCTTCTGACTAGACCCTAAGCCACCCTTGGTGCACATACAACACTCTCTTAGCTTTTGCACGAGCTCATGTGTCAGAACTACACTCGGTCTGATCTCATCCCAATGTGAGTACGTAGGCAACCCAACCCGGGTTCAACCCTAGTTTAGCTCTTCCTTTCTTAGATTAGTATAAACTAAACCTAAGACATTTGATTAGCAATTGACATTAATTTGATTTAAACCTAGTAAGTAGGGAACTGTTATAAAACGGAAGCGCCGGGGTGCCTAACACCTTCCCCGGGCTTAACCGAACCTCTTACTCATAACTCTAGGCTGACCAAAGACCTTACCTGGGACTTATCCCTACCGAATTAATAAGTGGCAACTCTGAACAAAACCTATGTGGGTACCGAAATTCGTGCTCATAGCTCTAGCAACTCTGCTGGGGAGTACTAATTTGTCTTATCTCAAGGTTTTACCCAGAACCTAAGTCTAAGCCAAATTAACATCAACATTACTCGAATGCCTTAGAACTTAGTCTAATACTAATTCTTTTTACCTTTTTGAGTGTATTTTGTACTATACATCCTATACATAGCATAGTAGTGTAACAACCCTAAATCCATTAGATAGGCTTAATACGCTTACGGCTGCTAGATGATTATCCTCAGTGACAGAGGCTTAAAAGTCTTGGAGGTCTGCAGAGTTACTCCTGTTGGGTGATTACCCTCAGGGAAGGATTCTGAACGCTCCCGCTTACACTAATCGTCCATTTTCAAATGAGTCGCATATACGGTGTTAAGTGATCCCCCCATCCATAGGAACACACTTTCATCACCCCAACATACATACATATAGTGTAGGGTAGGGTATAGTGTATAAACAGCTAACCTGGAGGGATACTCTAAACCCTAACCTACTTGCACCCTATACCTGCCCCCAATCATGGTTGATTACCCGGACACATCCTATCTGGATAAGCACCCACCTAGAGGCATATGATGAGCCAAACTTGTGTGTGTAATAAAACATATCCTACCCCACATCTTGACATATCACATGGGGTTCAAATCCCAGAAAAATAAGTCCTCATAGGACCTATTCCAGCCTTAACTGGATAGGCCCCCGGTTCCCAACAACCCGGATAAAAGTATACCGGATCTCTATCCGCTTGCCCTATCAGATCACATGTGCTATGTCGCACCCAATCAAAAAATGCATCATCAGTACTTGCATCATTCTTGCATCTTGCATACACAGTACACTCACACAGAGTCTGTATATTTATCCAGGTAGATGGCAGGTCCGTCAGGGATTGTTCCGTCAAATGGTCAGCCTTCACGGCCCATGCACCTCCTCTCTCAGGGGACATGTGACAAAACCCTCCAGAAAAAAATTGAGGCCCTAACTCGGGATTAGCGTCTCGTTTGGGCTCAATACTATCGAATAGGTAACACCCTAGACCTATCCATGGTTGAGCCAGACTAGCACCTCTTAAATGCTACAATCCAGTGTTGGAACCCATATACATGGTATTCTGTTTCGGTAAGAATGAGCTGTGTCCAACACTGGAGGAAATACAGTGCATTCTTGGCCTAACCATGAAAGGCGATACCATAGTACCGCGCTACAGGGCACACTTCTAGGTAGACCTCTCAAGGTTTTTACAAATCAAGTCTGCCTCCCTGCAGCAGGATCCTTGCGGTACTTACAAACGGGTGTCTATAAAATTTCTTGAGAAACAGTACCGGCCAAGGTGGAACCCTGACTCCCTGACAGCTGAGCTTCTGGGTCTCAATGCCTTAACAGTGATCATCATGTCCCAGCTGGTGTTCCCGAGATGCCGTACCCTCACCGACTATGTGTTGGTGAGGATCATTGAAGACATGCGCGACGACGATCGTCCCAATCATCCTTGCTGAGCTTCTCAGGGCTCTCAACCAAGCAACAGAACGCAGAAAGGGCATCTTCCATGCCAGTGCACCGCTATTACACCTGTGGTTAATCTCACACCTGCCTACCATCTTACCGGTGCCTAACATCCCTTGAGATGCATACAGCCTGCCCAAGAAGATTTCTCAGAATCAGGGTCAAATAGTGACTACCGACGTTAAAAGTCTCTACCGGCTTCTTCAGAACCTGACAGAGGAGCAAATTACATGGGAATGCATGTGGCTGGTTTGCAGAAAACTACCACACGTTGTCATAGCAAGAAGGCGATGCATGGTCCTAGCAGGTCTCACCGGCTCAGCAGCCTACGTGCCACTCCGAGTCCTCCGCCAGTTTGGACTACCTCAGCACATCCCGGTGATAGAAAATCTGGAAAACGACTTCGCCGACTTCAGAGTGCAGTCTGAACACCTCACCTACCGATTCTAAGCAGATTGGCGAAGCTCCAGGAGAGACCAACTATCACGACCCAAAACCTACCCTAGGAGTTAGAGTGAATCTTGGACAATTCATCATGACTTGCATGACTTGCTTAACCAAAATAATCTGCAAAAGACCTAGAGCATATACAAAGAGGACATAATAGCGGAAACATAACTACAAAGCACAGCAGAACTCTAACCAAAAACCTCTATGTGTATATATATATGATCCAAGTTGTGTACAAAAGGAAAACAAAAGAAAGTGCGGACATGCCCGCCAAAATACATAAATACAATCTCTCAAGCTTACAGCCACAATGAAATCACTTAGAATCTACCACCTAGTAGTAGCCCTCGACCTGAGGTTCCTCCATAGGTTCCTCAACATACTCCTCTTCTACCCAAGGGCTAGGAGCACAGATGTCGGATGGAGCAGCCACCCCGCTATCACCTGCCGACATGAGAAGTACAGCTGAGCATGAAATATTCAGCGGGTACCAAATACTAACCAACAGTCATAGCATAACAATAGCAATATATGAAGCAGGAAGCAGTTCATATAATAACTGGAAAGTAAAGCAGTTTATATTCATGCTTGCATTACATAAAAGCTGATAAATCTCTTGAAATCCTCGTGCACTTGACTTGACTTAAAAGTACTCTTTTCATGCTTCAAAAACTTGTCATGTCTGTCTTGCTTGATCTTGTCGAGCGTGTCATGTCATGCGTGCTTGCTTGAAATTTAAACATGCTCATGTACTTGTGAGATGCGCTTGTGAGATGCACTTGAGAGGGAAAGGAGGCCCTTCTTTAATGAGATGCACTTGTGAGTGAGGGGAGACCCCTCATGGAAGGGAGGGAAGTGTAAAATCCCTCCTATGCGATGCTTGAAGTGTAAACTCCCTCCTATGCGATGCTTGAGGTGTAAACTCCCTCCTATGCGATGCTTGTTCTTGTCATCTTGTCAAAAGTGAGGTAAAATATATCGTAAGATTTGTCCCACCTATAAAACTTGTTTTTGAAAATACCGATAAACCATGTCATGCATGCCGTGCTTGTGTGACCGTGTGCATACTTTTACTTGAAATTAAATATGACATTTGGGGATTTCAACAATGCATAGAACATCATTAATTGAGCAAGTAATTATTCATGCACTTTAGGGAAAGCAAGTAATCACACTATCATAAGCCCTAGTAATTCCACAAGCTTTTAAGCATGCATTTCTTGATTTACAACTTGTTTTCTTCACCTTGGCATTTCATCAAACACATGTACATTATTCGTTAAAGCCTACATCATACTTTTCTAGGTAGGTTTATATTCACAACATACACGTATGTTTATTATTGGTACAATACCCTTCCCATTTTATTCATCACATCATTCACACAGCATCCATCGCCTAACATCCATTCTCACATCACATCCATTCATCTCCCATTAGGTTCATACATTAGGGAAAACAATAAGGAAGGAAAAAAAATGGAGGATATGAACTAGGAGGGTAGCAAAAGGTACCGACCTTGAATAGAGGAAGAAACCCCTTGTAAGAGTCAAGGTTGAACGCTGCCCTAGCTTTGGAGAACGTGCTCCACGAGTGCTTGAACCGTGGACTTGAAGAAATTCGAGCTTGTGATGATCTAGGGTTTTTAAATCCTTTGATTTCTTCTCAAATGCAAACCCTAGGTTTAGAATCCCCTTTCTCCTCTCTCCTTATCTCTCAAATATTCTAAGTGTGTTGAATGAGACGCTCAAGGCTCGGGCAAGCCTTAATAGGCAAGGGTTTAACGCCCAAAAGATGAAAAAGCCCTTACTGAAATTCTGCAAAATGCGATATACCGATCGATCGGTGGTTAATACCGAGCGATCGGTCGCCTACCGAGCGATTAGTGTTCTTGACCGAGCTCTCGGTCAAAAACATGCTCTCTGGAAAATTTCCCAATATAAACCGATCGACCGGTTGTGGACCGATCGATCGCTGCAATGGACCGAGCGATCGATACTCTGCAAACTTCTACACTAAGACCATTTTTCACCCATTCCACTACTTGGACCTATTCTACTTCTCTTCTAACATCTTCTAAACTTGACTAGGACACTTGTAAGGTTATAGTATATTAATAAATAATTATAGCATTCTTGAAGCAATTCTCAAAGTTTCAAATTCTCGTTTCATGAAATTTGAGATTACAAGGCACCATGCCTTGACACACATTCCAAGGCATATATAAAAAGTTCTGGGGTTCTACACCAATGGCCAGACTTCATGGTTACAACAAACCATCAACTGATTCAGCATACCGACTATGGGTGGAAGGCCCTGACATTCCATCTGGTATGCCTGCACCCAGGGAACTACCAACACCAGTTTTTGCTCCATCACGAGGAACCATACCCATCATGGAAATGGTGGTTCCCTGGAGAGACATCTTCTTTGAAAGGTAGTTACAGATCTAGGAGGCAGCGAAGAGGCTACGGAAGACCCAACGAGCATTCAAGCAACAGGAAGCAGAGCAGAACCACGAACTCCTAGCCATGCAGGAACAGGGGGAGCAGCTAGAGCATACAATCCAGTCCCTTCAGAAGAGACACAGGGACGATGCCAAAAAGACCGCCATCATCAGGGCCCAACTGCACTTTTATCAAGAACAGCTTGACAGTGCAAAGGCTGAGATGACCAGTCGGATCCGACAGTTCGAATCCCACATGTTTAATGCCACGGAAAAAATTGAACACATGAAGGTTGAAATCACATCCCTCCAACAACAGATCATGGACCTTGAAGGCGTGCCCCGACCGCTTGACTTTGCCATCCCCGATGGACCTGCCTAGGGTTGATTCTTTTTTCTTTTTCGAGTCACTGTCCTGTAATCACACACTCAATCATGCAATCAATGAAAAATCTTTTCCTGCATCTGGTCTCATCATGCATAATCATGATCAGCCGTTGCAATCTTTTCAGTTGCATGAGCCGACCCATAACTAGCTCTATGACAAAAATTCTCACAGAAGTAGCTAATGCAGTCCTAACAGAAGTACCAGTCTCAGAGCAAGTGCACATCCAAGCCGTATCAGAAAACAGTTCAGATACAATGGCAGAATCAGCTGATCAAAAACAACAGACCAGTGAGATCTTACAAGCTCACGAAAACTTGACTGTGTTCTGGAATCTCTGAAGATTCTGATTGGAACTCGAACCGATGAACCCTCTTCACGGATCCTGACCGGCGAGTCATTCGAACAACCTATCCCTGAGCCTCTTGGACCCGCTATAGGCGGAGGAGATATGGAGTATGAGCACTTCGAGGAGGCAGAGCAGCCTAAGGCCTCCCACATTAATCTGGACAAACCATCGTCTTCTGATCCCACACCATCTCTTCGAGACCAGCACTAAGAGATTAAACAAATGAAAGAAGGGAGATGAGAAAGATGAAGGGTGCTTCTACCAGCACGAGTCTGTCTCTGGAGGACTTGACTTTCTCTTCAGGGGAAGTTATTCCTGTAGGCTTCAAAGTGCCGGATTTCGACAAGTATGATGGTACAAGCTATCCGAAACAGCATTTACAGCTATACCTAGGGGACATGCTCTTACACCAGAAGAACCAGAAGAGCTTAAAGGAGGCAGTCCTGACATGGTGGATGTCGGTTAACAAACAGAGGATAAAGACTTGGCAGGATGCCATGAACTGCTTTGTGCAGTAGTATTCCTTTAATCAGGAGCTCCGGCCTCAGCAGAGCTAGCTTCAACAAATGAGCCTACGCAACAATGAATCATTATTGGAATATGCCACCCGGTGGAGGGAGATGGCAGCTAAAATTCCTACTCCTATCCCTAAGGAGGAACTGGCAAGCATATTCATGGGCACACTGAAGCAGCCCTACTCGACCCTGATGGTCACTTTGCCCGTGGTTGATTTTGGCACCATCGTCAAGACTGATGCCCGTATAGAGACTGGCATCAAGAGTGGGGTCATCCACTCCAGTCTAGGGCTTGATCCTCTCAAAGCAACAGCCTTAACCAGCAGGAACAGTGGTCCCCGTGACCAGAGAAAGAAAGAAAGTGTGCACATGGTGACTTCTACAGCACTCATCAGACTCCCAGCTCCAACTCAGCTAGCTACCAGAAACACCCGGCCAGCCTGGCCTAACTAGGGGTAAAACCATCAACAAGACAAGCCCCCCAGGAACTTTACTCCTCTCCCCTATTCTCTCAGCCAATTGCTAGAGTTCTTGACCAAGCAGGGTCTTCTTGCCTTAAGAGGCCCTACTCCACTCTTACTCCCAGAAAAAAGAAACAAAAACTATGATGTTAATCAACACTGCGCCTTTCACAGAGGCTCAGGTCATGCTACAGACTACTGCATCGGCCTAAAGTGCACTATCTAGGATCTTCTGGATGAAGGTAAAGTTGAGCTGGCTCTAAGTAATACCAACATCAACCAGGCACTATTGTCCGCACATAACAATCAGGTTAATTTCATACAGTGGGAAGAGCTCGGGGTAGGGCAGCCTAGACCCAGCGCACCGGCAGTCAATGATGGCATCATCAGGCCTTCTTACTGACAACCAGTCATCATCCCCCTCCTTCTATCAAATGTCCAGGCCATTCAGGCCCCAGTACAAATTCCTGCTCTTGAAACTAACAAAGATCAAATTGTCTATACAATTCTTTGTCCCACCAATTGGCCCATGGCTCTAGCCCAAGCCTCCACTTCTACCGACCCCGTCCGAATCCCTTAAATCCCTTCTCAATCTTTTCCCCTCAACCATGTACCCACTCCCCGCTCTCTCATCCTTGAGAGCGAGAGCATAGCCAACCTCACCCGTTCTGGTCGGGTGTACCAGCTGTCGGTAGCTGAGCTGGGAAAAGGGAAGGGAAAAAGAAAGAAATAGAAAGAGCAAGGGTATCAGATCTTGACAAGGAAGCAGTGGACTCTGTAGTTCTACTAAAAATCTTAGAGAAAGCAAAAGAATTCAACATAACTCAGCAATTGAGTAAGACACCAGCTCAGATCTCAATCATGGGTCTTCTTCTTACTTCCGAGCATCACTGGAAGCAACTCCTCTGACTATTCAATAGCGCCCACATCACACCAGATATTACGCCTGAGAAGCTAGGTCATATGGTGGGACAAGTGCTAGAACCAAGAGTTAACTCATTTACAGAAGAAGAGATACCAGACGGTGACAAAGACCATACCCGGGCCCTTTACATAGCAGTGCAATGCATAGACAGAACTCTTTCATCAGTACTAATAGACAATGGCTCCGGCCTGAACATTTGCACACTGTCAATATTGTAAAGTTTGGGTATGAACCTCAGCCAAGTGAAGAAGAGACCCATGACAATCCAGGCTTTCGACAACTCAACAAGGCAAAATCTGGGCGATATCGATCTGGCTATCAGAGTCGGACCTACTCAATTCACTACAAACTTTCAAGTTGTAAATGTGCCTGCCTCATTTACTCTACTCCTTGGGAGGCCATTGATCCATGCAACTGGGGCCATTCCCTCCTCTCTGCACCAGAGAATCAAATTCATCCAAGACGACCACCTGGTCATAATACCGTTAGAGGAATTGACGAGTTCCTTCAGAAACGTCCAGGAGCTTGGGCAAGGCACCGCCTTCATATCTTACCAATTTGAGCAAGTCAGTTCTATCGCCCACATAGAAGCACAAACAAATAGCAGATTCTGCGATTTGTCAGGATGATGGCAAAGATTAACTATCAGCCCGGGGCAGGCCTGGGAGCCCAAAACCAAGGGATGAAGAAGAGATATACACCTCCGCGCTACACTCCGCCTTTTGGACTAGGCTATAAGCCCAAATACGAGGACTATCTCGCAAAGCTTACAAAAAAGAACAGTTGGTCAACGAAACCTGAACCTCAACCCCACATTTTAATAACATTCTTAGTTGAAACCTTCCAGCCTTACCCTGACACCTCTACTGCACCAGTTGCCTAAATTTCTCAGCCCAATGCCGAATCTTCAAAGATTCTAGAACCAGAGATCTTCAGCATAGCCCAATTGTTCGACGAGCTGACTGTCAAAGATGCTACCGAAGTAAAATATCTAGCGGGAAAATAGGCTTGCACCCTCTCCAACAGTGCCGAAGCGTCATCTAGTCGCCAGCCACTAATCCGTTGGTGGACTGAGGCTCTCAGTATTGAGGTCAGACAGGGTCAGGGTAGTAGAAGTGCAGGAAAGGTCGGTCAGACTAGGCAATGAACAAGCATCACCTTTCTCCTCTTTCTACTTCTCTTTTGCTCCTGTTTACAAAATCCAAATGTTAGGCCACAATCGGCCTCTTATTTTTAGTCAACTTTTGTAACAACAATTATACTTATTTTATAAATGAAATCTGACATTTTGACTCAAAAACAAGTTTTGCATCAAACATTTTGGCTAATGACGAAAATCACACGGACTCTTCCTCTGAAGGCCTAGTGTCCTGAAGCCACCAAAAACAAAAAAACATAAGCATGCTAAACTTAGCTAAATGTTTTGCCAGGAAATCGCCTACACTAGGGCTACCCCTGAAACCCTTCTGGAACTGACGGAAGTGGAATATAACTCAAAGCATGAAGAGGAACCGTCTCAAGAAATACTGGATCTCTTGGAACACAGTGAGGGAATTCTGCAGTCAAACATTGAGGATACTGAGACAGTAAACCTTGGATCCAAGGAAAACCTACAGCTAGTCAAGATCGACACAAGCATGAGCCTACAATAGAGGACAGACATGATCAGCTTTCTGAAGAGCTACAGTGATGTCTTCGCCTGGTTATACACAGACATGCCTGGCCTGGACCCAGCATTGGTATTACACAGACTGTCCCTGAATCCTGACGTCAGACCAGTTAAATAGAAACTGAGATAGATGAGACCCGAATGGTCACAGAAAATTAAAGAGGAGGTTGAAAAGCAAATCCATGCAGGCTTCCTGGCAGTAGCAACTTACCCTGAATGGTTGGCCAACATCGTGCCTGTACCCAAAAAGGATGGCAAAGTCCGGATGTGCATCGACTACCAGAATCTGAACAGGGCAAGCCCCAAAGACATTTTCCCTCTCCCACACTTCGACATTCTGGTCGATAATACTTTGGGGCACGAGACTCTCTCATTTATGGATGGTTTCTCTGGGTATAACCAGATCAGAATGGCAAAAGAAAACATGGATAAAACCTCCTTCATCATACCTTGGAGCACATTTTGCTACAAGGTCATGCCCTTCGGACTCAAGAATGCCGGGGCAACCTACCAGAGGGCCATAACGGCACTATTCCATGACATGGTCCACAAGACAAAGGAATTCTACGTAGATGACATGATCGTCAAGTCGCCTACTGTCAGGCAACACCCAGAAGACCTAAAAGGACTCTATGACAGACTCAGAGATGTCGACCCAAGACTGAATCCGACCAAATGCGTCTTTAGAGCCTCATCAGGAAAGCTTCTCGGCTTCATAGATAGTAAAAGAGGTATCGAGATTGATCCTGCCAAAGCAAAGGCTATCATTGAAATGCCAACTCCCCAGACTGAAAAGGAGATCCACGGTTTCTTGGATAAAATTCAGTACATCAGTCGGTTCATCTCTCAGCTCACTCCAATTTGTGAGCCGATCTTCAAGCTTCTTTGGAAGAACACACCGACAGTCTGGACAGACGAGTGTTAGGAAGCCTTTAATAGAATAAACCAATTTAAAAATCAAATTAATTCGGTGAATCCCAAATCTATGTTTTGAATTGAGAATCTCACAAGATCAATGGGATGGTTAAGGCTTCCTATAAGTCTATCTACCCTTTTTGATGTTTTAACAATTAAGTTATTAAGTTAAGGGATGATGAACTACAAGTGCGGAAAATCGAAAGCCAAGCAAATCACAACACAAGGATTTTTACGTGGAAACCCTTCCGGGAAAAACCACGGGACCTAGTCCAGCCATGAGAATCCACTAAGACAAAGTAAACAAGAACTTACAAGACTCGAACTTGACTCCTTCGGACTCGATACCACCATCCTTCAGTTCTTAGTCCTCCAAGCCTCGAAAAGTCACCACGTACTCTCAAGTCCCATGATAAACCGCAGTCGCTTGTACTTCTCTTTTTGTCTCAAAAATAGTCCACGATCTTCCGATCGATCTCCGTCAATGACGGCTTCGGATTTCACCGACCAATTCACACATCCACGATCCGTTTCGGATTGATCTCCTTCGCAAAGGCTCCGGAACACTCTGGCCAAGGTGGTCTATCCAGAACGGGTTGATGGTTTGATAGAAATCAATACCTAGATGGACTCCATCAAAGGACAAGTCTAAACAAGCAATATTGGAACTTTTGGCTTGTAACCTCTAGGTTGAATGCACTAACAAAAGGGGAGGAGAACAATATGTTCCATTGGTTCTATAACCCTTGGAGAAACTCAAAATACCTCTCTATCCCTCCTTTAGTTCTCCTCTATGAATTGGAAGGGTTCACAATATATAGAGAATCAAAAAACAAGGTTTTAGAAGTTGCTAAAGTGGTTTTAAAACCCAAAAAAGTCAAAAAATCGATTTAGAAGGAATTATAGCAAAACTCCATACCAGGGTCGACCTATGGGGCACATTCGGTCGATCGGATGGTGTCTTTTGGTCGACTGGATGGTCCTCAGGGTCGACCCTCACAAAATCAACTCTCTGTTGAATTTTGCCATACAAAATGTTCTATACCCAGGGTCGACCCAAAATGGTCAAGGTAGGCCCTGAGGTGCCAACCCAAATGTTAAACTTCATTTTTGGGTCTTGTACTCTTCATGAAAGTTGTAGCTCTTTTCGATATGGTCGTTTTGACATATTATGAAGCAAAATCCGAGCTACAGTTTGTGAGATACACCCAAAACAAGCAACCTTGATTTTTTTGAAAAGTTTCAGATTTTAAAACAAGTTTTGCACTGTTTATCTCATCACCTAGGGTCCGTATGGTTAGTCTAGGTCACTTACCACCTAAGGCATCATGTTAGGATAATTCTAGGTCAAATCCCACCTATGGTAGTATGGTATCTAGGTCACTTACCATCCTATGAAGGAAATGATCAACCGAGACTTCAACGGGTCTTCTTCCGTCTTCAACTTCACTTGTCGTGGATGCTTGAAGGCAACGACACAAGACACACACCTAGACACCTAGACTCACTTGTTTTGACACTGGAATATGCCAATACAAAAACATGGACTTTACAATCTTCCCATTTAGCAATTCCATGACAAAGCCAAACTGAAGTACATAACTTGACACAAACTCACCCAAACACATCAAAACGGTGAATTAGGACATTACATGACTCCAACACTCTTACATGACATCAATTGACAGATCATCTTAAATCAAAACACTGAAGCTCTTGTCAAGCAAATTTATCTGCTGCAACCTTGCACCTACACATGCTCAAAAACAAAATAGCTAGTAAAGCATGTGTGGAATATGAAAATAAGTAGTCACAGGTGAAGCAAGGAATGTACTGAACTAGGGAAATACTACCCTAACATTCTCCCCATTTTCGGCACAATTTCCAAAGGAAGGCAGGAAGCCAATATTCCAAAAAATATACCAATTTAACAAAAGTGAAATATCAAGGCAACCACTGTATAACCAATCAAGTGCAGACAATGAGGGACTAAAGAGCGGGGAACAAGATAGAAATATAAAGCACAAACTCCCCCTCAACTACTCAGGCACAGAACTCCCCCTCAACAACTCACCCTGATCTTCTCCCCCTAAGATCAAGGATACCACCAAAAATATGGCACCTATGCTAGAAAGGCCCATGCCAAAAGAAAAAAATACACACAAAAAATATTACAAAAAATATCATGTGCCACACAAACATGCATCAAAAGCATTCCAAGCAGTAGTAATTTAAAATTAAAAATCCAATGAAGAACATGATTAGTTAGTCCGACTGAGAATACCCATCTAACTAAATCTCATGGAATGTTAAAGCATAGCTAATTCACTTAGACACATTTAGTGAACAGTTCAAAAGTGAAGCATTGTGTGTAGTGGTGGTCTAACAAGATACTAGATCAAGGTTTCTTTCTCTTTCCAAGGGTATGACATTATCCACTAAGGGGACTCCTGAAGACATAAATCTTAGAAGTCAAACCTAGTTACCAGATATGCTGATTTTTTTTTACATTTTAGTGCTCCTGTATCCATTTTATTTGACTCATTAGTTTTCTTTTATTTTTGGTCAAATACCTCCAAACTTTGTAAAATTTCTTTTGATGATCTTTATCTGATCATATATTTTCATGCAATGATGGCTTTCACACTATCTAGGTAGGGAGTCTTGGTTATTAGCAGCAGGGGCTTTCACTCTAGTGATCTAGATAGATACCTACTGTCCGCCTAGGTAGCCATTTCATATTGTTTGCATCCAATAGTGACTTTCACACTATCCCAGTAGGTAGCCCTTTTCATTGCAACAAATTAAGCTCATTGAGGATACACAAAATGGGGCTAACTAACAAATATGGTCATTCTAGATTGGTCATCCAAGGTCACACTATAGGGATAAGCCATACACCTACAGATTAGAAAATAGACCTCTCAATAGAATCAGTCAGAGTGCATGTGACATTTGTAAAGCATACACACATGAATAAGTCTCTAACTGTTCAAGATAAAACCGGTCTAATTTTCAGCATAACCAGGAGACTATGAAGGTGACATATCCTCAATCAGCAACAAACTCATGCAAGGAATAAAGATCACACAAGGAATGCAGATCATGCAAGTCAAACAGGGGCAACATAAAAAAAATCTTTTTGGATTTTATGATTTTTCAATGTTTTTTGGATTTTTCATAATAAAGAAAACAGAAAAACATACCAAAGCAAATAAACACTAGTAAAAAGAAAAACTACTAGTATACACATATGGCATAGCACCAGGATAAGATATATCACTAACAGCACACCCTAGGCTATGACAGGCATGGGCTAAGTGAAGCCCTTCAAGTCTTCCTTTCTCACCCAAACGGTTTTAGAAGTTTGATTGACCCTTTGGTCTCTAACCGTTTTAGTTGAGATAGGTATGACCTTTTGCCTCGTCCTCCTGTTCCTCCTTTTCCAGGATTGATTCTTAGAATTATAGCGGGCATTATGATTCTCCCTGTTACCTCCTCTATATCTAGCATGAGGAGTGTCATGACCATGCCACTGTCTAGAGTTGTGAGCCATCTTCATTACATCTTTACATAAACTCCTAGACTTCTCCACTAGGACCTCAACTCTCCTTTGAAGATTCCCATTAAAGTTGTGTTGGTTCCTTGAACCATGATTGGGTATTCTTCGAAGTTTAGGACATCGGGGCTTAATATGACCCTTCTCTCCATAGTTATGACATATAGGAATGAATTTCTGAGTAGAAGAGTCTTTCCCTTTAGCAGGAGGGCGCCTTTTAGCACCAGGCTCAGTGTTCGAGGTGGATGGAGTTCCCTTCTCATCTCCACACCTCTGATTTTGCTCAAAATCAGCCAACTTGATTTCAAGACTTGTCTTTTTATCAAGACAAACATGCAAATCAAATTCAAGAAGCTGAGTCTTAGCAAGGAGGGAAGCCTGCTCTTCCTCAAGCTGTAACACAAGAGCTCTCAACCTCGAAGCCACTTGGTCTATGGCATCTTTTTCCATTTCAATAGATTTGATCTTTTTAGACATGGAAAACTGAACCTTTTCAGCTTTAGGCATTCTTGAAATAGTTCATTATAGACTGCCTCAAGCTCTCCCTCAGAATCTGAGTCATTCAGACTCTCTTCATCCTCCTCACCATCACTACATTGTTGGTTACTCAGCATTTAAAGAAGATTTCTCAATCCCAGATAAGGATGCAGTGAAGGTCACATAACCCCTAGTCTCCTCACAAGAAGAACTATCAGATTCCTCAGATTCAGATTCACTGTCATCCCTTGCCTTACCCTTAAATCTTTTCTTATTAGAGCACTCAATGGCAATATGGTCGTAGCCTTGGCATTCATAGCATTGAACACCTTGGGATTTCTTGTCCACACTTTTAAAATATTTCTTGTTTTCAAAGTGCTTGGACCTGGGCTTTTCAAGGGATTTTTGTCCTTTCGGATTAAATCTCTTATTAAGTTTTAAAAAGTTTTTAAATTTCTTTGCAAATAAAGCCAACTCTTCTTCTTCCTCCTTAGAGTCACTATCTGAGCCATCTTTGGATTCCTTGACAGTCTTCAAGGCAATGGATTTTGGTTTCTTAGATGGGTTCCGATGTAACTCATAGGTTTGGAGAGAACAAATTAACTCTTCAAGTTTGAGAGCATCAACATTTTTGCTCTCCTCGATGGTGGTAAACTTTGATCGAAATCTCTTAGGTAGAGATCTCAAAATTTTTCTAACAATTTTGGACTCTGGAATTCTTTCCCCTAGATTGAAACTAGAATTGACAATGTCACTCAGATTAGCATAAGAACTATCAAAAGTTTCATTCTCATCCATCATCAACTTTTCAAACTTAGAGGTCAGAAATTGAAGTTTGGAGATCTTGACAGTTGTAGTCCCTTCATGGGTGATTTGAAGAATGTCCCATGCCTCCTTCGAAGTGTCACATGTAGAAATACATCAAAATTCTTCGAGTGTGACAGCAACGAAGATTGCATTTAGACCCTTGCTATTCCATCTACAACTTTCAAGTTCCCCATTGGTCCATTCAGAAGAAGGTTAAGGGATGGTCTGGTTATTTATGGTCTTTGTTGGATGGGTCCAACCTTGTTCAATGGAGAACCATACTCTTTCGTCTAATGATTTTAGAAATGCTCTCATTCGAGCTTTTCAATAGGCATAATTATTCCCATCAAATAATGGGGGACAAGAGATGGATCCTCCCTCTCTTTGGAGATTCATATTCACTGAAAATATAGAATGAGATCGCACTAAAAAGTTAGTGACCCCGCTTTGATACCAATTGAAAAATCAAATTAATTCGGTGAATCCCAAATCTATGTTTTGAGTTGAGAATCTCACAAGATCAATGGGATGGTTAAGGCTTCCTATTAGTCTATCTACCCTTTTTGATGTTTTAACAATTAAGTTATTAAGTTAAGGGATGATGAACTATAAGTGCGGAAAATCGAAAGCCAAGCAAACCACAACACAAGGATTTTTACGTGGAAACCCTTCCGGGAAAAACCACGGGACCTAGTCCAGCCATGAGAATCTACTAAGACAAAGTAAACAAGAACTTACAAGACTCGAACTTGACTCCTTCGGACTTGACACTACGATCCTTCAGTTCTTAGTCCTCCAAGCCTCGAAAAGTCACCACGTACTCTCAAGTCCCGTAATCAACCGCAGTCGCTTGTACTTCTCTTTGTGTCTCGAAAACAGTCCACGATCTTCCGATCGATCTCCGTCAATGACGGCTTCGGATTTCACCGACCAATTCACACATCCATAATCCGTTTCGGATCGATCTCCTTCGCAAAGGCTCCGGAACACTCCGGCCAAGGTGTTCTATCCAGAACGGGTTGATGGTTTGATAGAAATCAATACCTAGATGGACTCCATCAAAGGACAAGTCTAAACAAGCAATATTGGAACTTTTGGCTTGTAACCTCTAGGTTGAATACACTAGCAAAAGAGGAGGAGAACAATATGTTCCATTGGTTCTATAACCCCTGGAGAAACTCAAAATACCTCTCTACACCCTCCTTCAGTTCTCCTCCACGAAGTGGAAGGGTTCACAATATATAAAGAATCAAAAAACAAGGTTTTAGAAGTTGCTAAAGTGGTTTTAAAGCCCCAAAAAGTCAAAAAATCGATTTAGAAGGAATTATAGTAAAACTCCATATCAGGGTCGACCCATGGGGCACATTCGGTCGATCGGATGGTGCCTTTTGGTCGACCGGATGGTCCTCAGGGTTGGCCCTCACAAAATCAACTCTCTATTGAATTTTGCCATACAAAATGTTCTATACCTAGGGTCGACCCAAAATGGTCAGGGCCGGCCCTGAGGTGCCAACCCAAATTTCAAACTTCATTTTTGGGTCTTGCACCCTTCTTGTAGCTCTTTTCGACGTGGTCGTTTTGACATATTATAGAGCAAAATCCGAGCTACGGTTTGTGAGATACACCCAAAACAAGCAACCTTGGTTTTTTTGAAAAATTTCAGATTTTAAAACAAGTTTTGCACTGTTTATCTCATCACCAAGGGTCTGGATGGTTAGTCTAGGTCACTTACCACCTAAGGCATCATGTTAGGATAATTCTAGGTCAAATCCTACCTATGGTAGTATGGTATCTAGGTCACTTACCATCCTATGAAGGAAATGATCAACCAAGACTTCAACGGGTCTTCTTCAGTCCTCAACTTCACTTATCGTGGATGCTTGAAGGCAACGACACAAGATACACACCTAGACACCTAGACTCACTTGTTTTGACACCGAAATATGCCATTACAAAAAGATGGACTTTACAGCAATACCTGCTCAACCCTCTAGTACTTGTGCCTCCTACGTCAGGATGGCCCCTACTACTCTACATCTTAGTGTAAGAAACTTTTATGGGGTGCATCCTAGCACAGCATAACGAGTCAGACAGAACAGAGCAAACTATCAACTACATTAGTAAACGCCGCTGAAGTATGAAGAGAGGTATAACCCTCTTGAGACGACATATCTGGCATTGGTTTAGGCAACTCGGCATCTTCGGCACTACTTGCTTTCCTGCCCGGTAATTCTGATCTCCCGAATCGACCCACTCAAGTATCTCATCTCCTGGAAAAGCCAGCCACCACTCGAAGGATTGCTCGATGGCTTATGGTGTTGTCTGAATTCGACATCATGTATATGACACAGAAGTCAATCAATGGATAGCCGATAGCAGATCACTTGGCCCACAGTCCAGTAAAGGACTACGTCTCAGTACATGATTAGTTTCCAGACGAAGCCATCTTGTACACAAAAGTGGAAGAGCAAGAATACTTTGGCTGGGAGTTATACTTTGATGGAGCTGCCAACAGTCATAGGCACGGGGTAAGAGCAATCTTAATCTCACCCATGGGAGCACACCTCCCCATCTCAGTCAAGATGAAATTCAGATGCTCCAACAACGAAGCAGAATATGAGGCATGCATAGTCGGTCTGAAAGAAGCCTTGGGCATAGAGATTGAAAAGATAGACATCTTCGGTGACTCAACCTTGGTAATCTATCTAAAAATGAATCTTGGGCCATCCGAGAAACAAGGCTAGTCTCGTACTTAGCCTATCTTAACATGTTGATTACTCAATTGAAAAGACTCACCTTCAGTCACTGATCCAGGAATTACAACAGGTTTACCGACGCACTGGCCACTCTCGCCTCCATGGTTCAGATCCCCAAGGGTATTATGCTTTGGCCGATTAAAATCCAATAATTGGATCTGTCGCGACCCAAAACCCACCCTAGGAGTTAGAGTGAACCTTGGACGACTAATCATGACTTGCTTGACAACCAACCTGCAAAACCCACAGAGCATATACAATAGAGGATATTAACAGCGGAAACATACTCTAACATAGCACAGCGGAAGTCTACCAAACCTCTATGTATATACATACGCAAATCCAAGTTTATACAAAAAGTAACCAAAAGAAAGTGCGGACAGACCCGCCAAAATACATGAATGTATATCTCTCATCTCACCCACAGCTAATCCACTCAGAATCTAACACCACCTAATGATAACCCTCTACGGGAGGTTCCTCGATGTACTCCTCTTCCACCCATGGACCAGGAGCACAAACATCAAATGGAGCAGCAGCTCCCTCAGAACCTGCCGACATAAGAAGTATGGCTGAGCATGGAATACTCAGCGGGTACTAAATACTAACCAACAATTATAGCATAAAAATGGCAAGACATAATCAGGAGCAATTCATATATGTTAGACGGAAACAATTCA
Organism: Tetracentron sinense; assembly: GCA_015143295.1. Taxonomy (NCBI): domain Eukaryota; kingdom Viridiplantae; phylum Streptophyta; class Magnoliopsida; order Trochodendrales; family Trochodendraceae; genus Tetracentron; species Tetracentron sinense. The sequence goes on along the minus strand of CM026555.1, from coordinate 24,796,600 downwards.
TATCACACAAGGAAGTAAAGCAATTTATAATCACGCTTGTATTTCATAGAAAGCCGATAAAACCTCTTGAAAACATCGTGCACTTGACTTGGCTTGAAATATCTTTTCGTACTTGAAAGCTTGTCTTGTCTATCTTGCTTGATTCTTGTATGTCGTGTCATGTCATGCGTGCTTGCTTGTGATCATGTAACTTGTGAGATACACTTGTGAGACGCGCTTGTGAGATGCCTTGAGAGGGAAGGGAGACCCTTCTTTATGCAATGCACTTGAGAGGGAAGGGAGACCCTTCTTCATGATATGTATGTACTTGCGAGGGAAGGGAGGCCCTTTTTCATGATATGCACTTGTGAGTGAGGGGAGACCCCTCGTGGAATGTTGGTTCTTGTCTTTTTGTGAAAAGCGAGGTAAAACATATCATAGGATATGTCCCACCTCTAACCATGTTCTTGAAAACCTCGATAAATCATGTCATGCATGCCGTGCTCGTGGGAACCATGTACATACTTGCATTTAAATTTAAATATGACATTTGGGAAATTTCACAACACATATAACATCAATGATTGAGCAATGTAATATTCATATCGTTTAGGTAAAGCAAGAAAACACACTATCATAGGCACTAGCAATATTCAGAATTTATTAGGGATACATTTCCTAATTTACAACTCATTTTATTCACCTTGGCATTTCATCAAACATGGTGTGTTCATTATTCATTATTCCCTTAAACCTAACTCATGCTTTTCTAGGTGAGTTACTCACATCACACTTGTATGTTCATTATTAGTACAATGCCCTTTCCCATTCATTCATCACATCATCCACACGGCATCCATTCGCCAACATCCTCCTCCATTCACCATTCATAACCATCCATCTCATAGCACAGGTATAAATGAAAGAAAATCAAAGAAATAAAGGGGAAGGAGGAACTATAACTAGGAGGGTAGCAAGAAGTACCGACTTGAAGAAATGAGGAAGAAATCCCCTTTCCGAAGCGACTGTGTAGCTGCTGCCCTAGCTTGGAGAACGCTCTCCACAAGTGCTTGAGCCGAGATCTTGAAGAAGAAACCGGACTGGAAGTGATCTAGGGTCTCAAACCCTTTGATTTCTCTCCAAAATGGAAACCCTAGGTTGGAATCGCCTTCTCCCCTTTCTCCTATTCTCTCAAACTCTCTAAGTATCGAATGATGCCCTAAAGGCTCGGGTTAAACTCTTAAGGTAAGAGTGAACCGACCAAAGGACCATAATACCCTTACTGAATTTTCTGCACAAACACAAGTGCCGAACACGTTGTGCTGTGAACAGTGTTAACTCGTTGTGCTGTGAACAGTGTTAACTCGTTGTGCTGTGAATAGTGCCACTCGTTGTGCTGTGAATAGTGCCAACTCGTTGTGCTGTGAATAGTGTCAACTCGTTGTTCTGTGAATAGTGCTGAACACGTTGTGCTGTGAACAGTACCAAACACGTTGTCCGTTGTGAAGGGTGCCAACCCATTTGTCACGTCGTGTCGTGCACAGTGCTGAGCTCGTAGTCCGTTGTCTTATGTACAACGTGCCCGTTGTGCTGTACAACGTACCCGCTGTGAGTTGTACAACGTACCCGTTGTGAGCTGTACAACGGATGCACAACGTATACGTTATCAGAGTAAGTTGTCTGTGCTACTTTACCAGAGTACGTCGTCAGAGCACGTCCTTAGTGCCTTCCGAGCTACGTCCATGCACCGAGCTACGTCCTTAGCGCCTTCCGAGCTACGTCCTTAGTGCATAACCGAGCTACGTTTTGCCTACAGGTCCAGACTGTTTTGGCCATATCTTTTGACTCGTTCGTCCGATTTTGACGATTCAACTTGCGTTGGGTTCGTACTTCGAAAAGGAACATTTCTGACGATTCAGAATTTCCATTCTCTTCCTTATTTATTAATTATACCACTTTAAATGCAAAATGGCAACGAAAGTGCCATGCATTAATTGTTAAAAGGTCCGGGGCTCTACATCCTCCCCCCCTTACAAAAATTTCATCCTCGAAATTTAGACGAGACATGCATTACAGAATCAAACAAATTACAAGCTACATATACAAAACCTATACAAAATTCATTTAAACAACTCTGGGTACTTTGCTTGGACTTCGGCTTCACGCTCCAATGTAGCTTCTTCCCGAGCATGGTGTTGCCATTGCACAAGAACCAAAGGGATTGTCTTGTTGCGAAGCACCTGATCTCTTCGATCCAAAATCTGAACCGGCTTTTCAATCAAGGTGAGGTCCTCTCGAATCTCCAACGGTTCCAAGTCTATGACATGCGAAGGATCCGTAATGTACTTCCGAAGCATAGACACGTGGAAGACGTTGTGAACTGCGGCCATATGAGGTGGGAGAGCTACCCTGTAAGCAACCTCACCAACTCGTGTGATAATCTCAAAAGGCCCAACATACCGAGGACTGAGCTTGCCTTGCTTTCCAAATCTCATGATCCCTTTGCTAGGAGATACTTTCACAAAAACTTGATCCCCTACTTGAAATTCCAAGTCCCTACGGCGCGTGTCCGCATAACTTTTCTGGCGATCTTGAGCGGCTTTCAATCGATCCCGAATGATCTTAACTGTGTTTGCAGTTTGCTCAATCAACTCCGGACCAAGTACTTTCCTTTCTCCTACCTCATCCCAATACAGAGGAGACCTACAACTTCGCCCATACAAGGCCTCAAATGGTGCCATTTGGATACTTGCCTGATAGCTGTTGTTATAGGCGAATTCAACCAAAGGCAAGTGCTCTTCCCAACTGCCTCTGAAATCCAACATACAAGCCCGAAGCATGTCTTCAATGACTTGGTTCACTCTCTCGGTTTGTCCATCCGTCTGTGGATGAAAAGCGGTGCTGAAATCAAGTCGGGAACCCATAGCCTCTTGGAAACTTTTCCAAAATCGTGATGTGAATCTTGGATCCCGATCTGATACAATACTGACGGGCACTCCGTGCAACCTCACCACTTCCTTGATGTATAGAGCGGCCAATTGGCTAGAGTTGAAAGTAGTTCGGTACGGTAGAAAATGAGCGGACTTTGTCAAACGATCCACTACTACCCATATCGCATCTGAGCCCCTTGCCGTCCTTGGCAAGCCAACTATGAAATCCATGGATATGTTCTCCCAATTCGACTCGGGAATCGGAAGGGACTGTAATAGACCTGCGGGCCGCATGTGTTCTGCTTTTACCTGTTGACACACCAAGCACCGTGCTACATATTCCGCAACCTCCCTCTTCATGTTCCGCCACCAAAAGTGACTCTTGAGGTTCCGGTACATCTTTGTACCCCCTGGATGCACTGTGTACTTCGAACGGTGTGCTTCATCCAAAATCTCTCTTCGAAGACCTGCATTGGCTGGAACGCACAGCCTTCCCTTGAATGTGATAGCACCCCGACTAGTGAGAGAAAAGTCTTCACTGCCCTTGGCAACTTCCTTGTCCCGATAAGCCAACAATTCAGCATCCGTGGCTTGGTATTCTTGGATCAAATCTATAATGTATGGCCGAACCGTGACATTTGCCAAGATAGGACTACGGACCGAGTCATTCACACTAATGTCCAGATTTGCCAAATCTTCAAGTAGCTTCCATTCCCGCACTAACATGCATACTAATAACCCCGGAGGTCTTCTACTCAAAGCATCAGCCACTACATTTGCTTTACCCGGGTGGTATTGAATGGTACAATCATAGTCTTTCAAAAATTCCATCCAACGCCGTTGCCTTAGATTCAGCTCCTTTTGGGAAAAGAGATACTTGAGACTCTTGTGGTCGGTAAACACATAGAACTCCACCCCATAAAGGTAATGATGTCAAATCTTAAGTGCAAACACGACCGCCGCAAGCTCCAAGTCGTGCGTGGGATAATTCTTCTCATGCTCCTTCAATTGTCTCGATGCATAGGCAATGACTTTCTTGTGCTGCATGAGGACACACCCAAGTCCAACGTGTGAGGCATCACTATACACCTCATACCCATAAGGTCCAGATGGCACGGTAAGGACAGGGGCTGTAGTAAGCCTCTTCTTCAGTTCCGTGAAACTGATCTCGCACTTATCACTCCATACAAACTTGGCGTTCTTCCTTGTCAGGTAAGTGAGCGGTGCTGCAAGGCTAGAGAAACCCTCTACGAATCTCCTGTAGTAGCCTGCCAACCCAAGAAAACTGCGTATCTCCGTGACACTCTTGGGCCTCGCCCAACTCATGACTGCCTCTATCTTCTTTGGATCCACCGAAATGCCTTCTGCAGAAACAACGTGGCCTAGGAATGCCACCTCTTCCAACCAAAACTCACACTTGCTAAGTTTGGCGTATAGCTTGTGCTCTCTTAGCATTTCCAAAGCAAGGCATAGGTCGCGTGTGTGATCTTCCCGTGTCTGGGAATAGACCAAAATGTCATCAACAAATACAATCACGCACCTATCAAGATATGGCCGGAACACCCGGTTCATCAAATCCATAAAGGCTGCCGGCGCGTTCGTGAGTCCAAAAGGCATCACCAAGAACTCGTAGTGTCCATACCGAGTCCTGAAAGCAGTTTTGGGAACATCTTCCACCTTAATCTTCAACTGGTGATAACCCGATCGAAGGTCTATCTTTGAGAAAAATCTCGCTCCCTTCAACTGATCGAACAAGTCATCAATCCTAGGCAAGGGATACCTATTCTTTATAGTGACTTTGTTCAATTGCCTGTAATCGACGCACATCCGCATCGAGCCATCTTTCTTCTTAACAAACAACACCGGGGCACCCCACAGTGAGACACTTGGTCGAATGAAGCCAAGGCCTTGCAATTCCTCCAACTGAGTCTTCAACTCCTTGAGTTCAATGGGGGCCATCCTATATGGAGCTCTGAAAACAGGAGCTGTGCCTGGTGCAAGCTCGATCATAAACTCAATCTCCCTGTCTGGAGGCAATCCTGGCAACTCCTCTAGAAATACATCCAGGAACTCACTCACAACCGGAATAGTCGATGAGTCCTTTGCCTCGGGGTTAGCTAAGCTCAACGCCGCAAAGCGGGCAATGTCTCTACTTCTTAACCCTCGAAAGTGAAATGGTTTTCCTTTTACCGGCTTGAAGAGTACCATCTTCTCAAAGCAAGCTACATGCCCATGATGTGTTGCTAACCAATCCATTCCCAATATAACATCAAAGTCTTGGAATCCAAGGACGATGAGATCAACTGCCAACTCGTGGCTTCCAACTTGGACCGCACTATTTCTATACACTTTATCTGCCACTACTGTTTTGCCGAGGGGAGTCGAAATGGCTAACTCCGGTTTTAGCTGACTTGGCTCTACAGAAAAGCCTTCTGGAAAACTCGGCGAGACAAATGAATGAGTAGGCCCGGTATCAATCAACACTCGAGCCAAATACTCATTTACTAGTAGGGTTCCTGAAATTTTAACTAGCGGAGTTACTCCATGCATCACTAGTGTATACATGTAGGTATATATATATATAGCATACCAAGTACGTACACAAGGAATAAAACATAACATAACAATCATAAATAAAGAAAATAACTCCAAACGCGTACCTTGCACCACATCGTCAGATGCAAGTGCATCACCCTCTGTCAAGGCAAAAACTCGCCCCTGGTTCACCTGGCGAGACTGAGGTGTAGACCGGGTAGTTTGAGATGATGCCTGATATGATCCTGCTGGGTGTGCTGGTGGCCTAATCCCCTGAGATTGGCCTGGTAAATACCGACTGGGGTAATCCCTGATCATATGGCCCTGGCAACCACAATGAAAGCATCCACCCGATGCCCTTCGGCAATCTCCTACCGGGTGCCTTCGGCTGCATGAAGTGCAGACCTCGTGTGTAAAAGTCGGAGGTGGAGCATACCTCATCGTTTGAGGTGCAACAGGCCGTGGGGCCGGAAGAGCCTGAGGTCGCGGTGCCTGAGGCACATACTGCCGTGGAGCTGGAGGCGCATAAGATGGCCTCATCGGTGGTGCTGGCCACGCATACTGATAAGGGCCGGTACGAGCCCGCCTCTCTGGAGGTGCTGAACTACTAGCTTGGCCTCTCGCCAACTCCCTCTTCTTGGACACTGTCTCTGAATTGGCCTCGACCAATAAGGCCTTGTCTACTACCTCAGGGTAGGTAGCATGTCTAAAGACCGAAACCTTCTCCATGATAACATCTTTAAGCCCTTGCTCAAACCTTCTTGCCTTCATTGCCTCGGTGGCAACCATATGAGGCGCAAATCTAGAGAGCTCCGAGAACTTAGCTTCATATTGTGCTACTGACATCGAACCTTGCTCAAGGTTAATGAATTCTCTCTCTTTCCTTTCCCGTGCTCCGATCGGAAAGTACTTCTTATAAAAAGTGTCCTTGAACTCCTCCCAAGTCCAAGGTTGACCCTGCATGGTCAAATCTCACATCCTCAATGCGGATAACCACCAATGGTGGGCTTCGCTCTCTAGCATCAAAGCTGCCCATGCTACTCTCTCGTCCTCTGTAGGTGAGAGGACCGTAAAGATCTTCTCCATCTGGAGGATCCATGCCTCCGCAGCAAGAGGTTCCACACTCCCATGGAATGGTGGAGGCCTCAATCTCCTGAATGCCTCAACTCCAGCGGTACGATGTACTGGAGCTGTGGGCGGTGGAGTAGGTGCCGCCGATGATGGTATAGCTTGCCGAGCCGCCAGTATGGCAAGTGTCTCAGCAATAGAGCCTAAGACCTGAGAGAGGTCCGGCTGCTCATCCTCTGTCGCGACCCAAAACCCACCCTAGGAGTTAGAGTGAATTTTGGACGACTAATCATGGATTACATGACTTGCTTGACAACCCAACCTGCAAAAACCCACGGAGCATATACAATAGAGGATATAAACAGCGAAAACATACTCTAACATAGCACAGCGGAAGTCTACCAAACCTCTATGTATATACATACGCAAATCCAAGTTTATACAAAAAGTAACCCAAAAGAAAGTGCGGACAGACCCGCCAAAATACATGGATATAACCTCTCATCTCACCCACAGCTAATCCACTCAGAATCCACAACCACCTATTGGTAACCCTCTACTGGAGGTTCCTCCAAGGGCTCCTCGACGTACTCCTCTTCCACCCATGGACCAGGAGCACAAACATCAAATGGAGCAGCACCTCCCTCAGAACCTGCCGACATAAGAAGTACGGCTGAGCATGGAATACTCAGCGGGTACTAAATCCTAACCAACAATTATAGCATAAAAATGGCAACACATAGTCAAGAGCAATTCATATATGTCAGAAGGAAACAATTCATATCATACAAGGAAGCAAGGCAATTTATATTCATGCTTGTATTTCGTAGAAAGCCGATAAAACCTCTTGAAAACATCGTGCACTTGACTTAACTTAAAGTACCATTTTCGTGATTGAAAACTCATCTTGTCTATCTTGCTTGATTCTTGTATGTCGTGTCATGTCATGCATGTCATGCATGCTTGCTTGTGATCATGTAACTTGTAAGATACACTTGTGAGATGTCCTTGTGAGATGCACTTGAGAGGGAAGGGAGACCCTTCTTTATGCAATGCACTTGGGAGGGAAGGGAGACCCTTCTTCATGATATGTATGTACTTGCGAGGGAAGGGAGGCCCTTCTTCATGATATGCACTTGTGAGTGAGGGGAGACCCCTCGTGGAATGTTGGTTCTTGTCTTCTTGTGAAAAGCGAGGTAAAACATATCGTAGGATATGTCCCACCTCTAACCATGTTCTTGGAAACCTCGATAAATCATGTCATGCATGCCGTGCTCGTGGAAACCGTGTACATACTTGCATTTAAATTTAAATACGACATTAGGGTAATTTCACAACACATATAGCATCAATGATTGAGCATTGTAATATTCATAACATTTAGGGAAAGCAGGAAACACACTATCATAGGCCCTAGCAATATTCAGAATTTATTAGGCATGCATTTACTAATTTACAACTCACTTTATTCACTTTGGCAATTCATCAAACATGGTGTGTTCATTATGGATTTACCCTACAACATGCTTTTCTAGGTGGGTTTTACTCAAATCATACATGTATGTTCATTATTTGGAACAATACCCTTCCCCATTTGTTCATCAAACACAACCATTGGCATCCAATCGCCCATTCCATCTCCATTCTCCATTCACTACCATTCACAACCATCCATCTCATAGCACATGTATCAATGAAAGAAAATCAAAAGAAATAGAGGGAGAAGAGGAACTATAACTAGGAGGGTAGTAAAAAGTACCGACCTTGAAGAGATGAGGAAGAAATCCCTCTTCCAAACGACTGTGAGTGGCCGCCCTAGCTTGGAACACGAGCTTTGCACGAGCTTGAGCCGAGATCTTGAAGAAAAACCGGACTGGAAATGATCTAGGGTCTCAAAACCCTTTGATTTCTCTCCAAAATGGAAACCCTAGGTTGGAATCGCCTTCTCCCCTTTCTCCTATTCTCTCAAACTCTCTAAGTGTCGAATGATGCCCTAAAGGCTCGGGTTAAACTCTTAAGGTAAGAGTGAACCGACTATAATACCCTTACTAGAATTTCTGTAATGACGCGAGGACCATGAATAGTGCTGAACACATTGTGCTGTGAACAGTGCCAAACACAATGTGCTGTGAACAGTGCCCACTCGTTGTACGGTGAACAGTGCCAACTCGTTGTGCTGTGAATAGTGCCCACTCGTTGTGCGGTGAACAGTGCCAACTCGTTGTGCTGTGAATAGTGCCCACTCATTGTGCTGTGAATAGTGCCCACTCATTGTACTGTGAACAGTACCAACTCGTTGTGCTGTGAACAGTGCCAACTCGTTGTGCTGTGAACAGTGCCAACTCGTTGTACTGTGAATAGTACCAACTCGTTGTACTGTGAAAGGTGCCGAACCCGTTGTCCGTTGTGTTGTGCCTAGTGCTGAACACGTTGTTCGTTGTCTTATGTACAACGTGCCCGTTGTGCTATACAACGTACACGTTGTCTGCTGCACGACGCACCCGTTGTCTAGTGCGCAACGTATACATTATCAGAGTACGTCCTTAGTGCCTTCCGAGCTACGTCCATGCACCGAGCTACGTCCTTAGCGCCTTCCGAGCTACGTCCTTAGTGCATAACCGAGCTACGTTTTGCCTACAGGTTCAGACTGTTTTGGCCATATCTTTTGACTCGTTCATCCGATTTTGACGATTCAACTTTCAAAATTTCCAATTTCTTCCTTATTTATTAATTATACCTCTTAAAAAGGCAGAATGACAACGAAAGTGTCATGTATTAAGCATGAAAAACTCTGGGGCTCTACATCCTCATCCCGTGAAGAAGAGGAAGCTCTGGTATGTGGTCCACGACCCCGTGTGCCCCGCCTCATGACTACAGTCCTGAGAACAATAGCACCACATGAGTCTCACTTGAAACCACAGTTTATTTCAATGTCGCTTCACAATAATTCAATTTGTATTAGTTGTATAATACTAATATACATCACATCAAGTCATCAGAGTATTCATCACATTATACTTATACTTTAGCGTTCTAGCGTACCTAGGACCCGTACTTGGTTAAAGCAACCATTTTAGACTAAGACTAAAGTTTAGTCTTAAACTTGGATCAAGACTCTCTTCCGACTTACTTTCTTCCTAACTTGTTTCCTGACATATGCTCTTGTCAAGCCGTGGTATAAGATTCTAAGTGACCCTAGAGACCTAAAGCCTAAGCTCTGATACCACTTCTGTTGTGACCCAAAACCCACCCTAGGAGTTAGAGTGAACCTTGGACGACTAATCATGACTTGCTTGACAACCAACCTGCAAAACCCACAGAGCATATACAATAGAGGATATTAACAGCGGAAACATACTCTAACATAGCACAGCGGAAGTCTACCAAACCTCTATGTATATACATACGCAAATCCAAGTTTATACAAAAAGTAACCAAAAGAAAGTGCGGACAGACCCGCCAAAATACATGAATGTATATCTCTCATCTCACCCACAGCTAATCCACTCAGAATCTAACACCACCTAATGATAACCCTCTACGGGAGGTTCCTCCAAAGGTTCCTCGATGTACTCCTCTTCCACCCATGGACCAGGAGCACAAACATCAAATGGAGCAGCAGCTCCCTTAGAACCTGCCGACATAAGAAGTACGGCTGAGCATGGAATACTCAACGGGTACTAAATACTAACCAACAATTATAGCATAAAAATGGGAAGACATAATCAGGAGCAATTCATATATGTTAGATGGAAACAATTCATATCACACAAGGAAGTAAAGCAATTTATAATCATGCTTGTATTTCATAGAAAGCCGATAAAACCTCTTGAAAACATCGTGCACTTGACTTGGCTTGAAATATCTTTTCGTACTTGAAAGCTTGTCTTGTCTATCTTGCTTGATTCTTGTATGTCGTGTCATGTCATGCATGTCATGCGTGCTTGCTTGTGATCATGTAACTTGTGAGATACACTTGTGAGACGCGCCTGTGAGATGCCTTGAGAGGGAAGGGAGACCCTTTGTAGAGCCCCAGACTTTTTACGCTTAATACATGATACTTTCTTTGTCATTTTGCTTTTTAAGAGGTATAATTAATAAATAAGGAAGAAATTGGAATTTTCAAAACATCAGAAATGTTCCTCTTCGAAGTACGAAAACAACGCAAGTTGAATCGTCAAAATCGGATGAACGAGTCAAAAGATATGGCCAAAACAGTCTGAACCTGTAGGAAAACGTAGCTCGATTATGCACTGAGGATGTAGCTCGGAAGGCACTAAGGACGTGCTCTGACGTCGTACACTGATAACGTAGCATCCGTTATACAACTCACCACGGGCACGTTGTACAACTCACAACGGGCACGTTGTACAACTCACCACGGGCTCAGCACTGTTCACAACGGACTACGAGCTCAGTATTGTGCACGACACGACGGCACCACGAGTGGCACTATTCACGGCACCACGAGTGGCACTATTCACAAGCACCACGAGTTGGCACTATTCACGGACCACGAGTTGACACTATTCATAGCACCACGAGTTGGCACTATTCACAAGCACCACGAGTTGACACTATTCACAGAACCACGAGTTGGCACTATTCACAGCACTATTCACAGAAATCCCAGTAAGGATATTACGGTCTTTTGGTCAGTTCACTCTTACCTTAAGAGTTTAACCTGAGCCTTTAGGGCATCATTCGACACTTAGAGAGTTTGAGAGAATAGAAGAAAGAGGAGAAGGCGATTCCAACCTAGGGTTTCCATTTTGGAGAGAAATCAAAGGGTTTTGAAACCCTAGATCAACCTCCATCCCATTTTTCTTCAAGATCAAGGCACAAACTCGTGAGGAGCATCTCCTCAAACTAGGGCAGCAGCTACACAGTCGTTTTGGAAACGGGTTTCTTCCTCATTTCTTCAAGGTCGGTGCTTCTTACTACCCTCCTAGTTATAGTTCCTCTTTCCCCTTCTTTTCTTTTGATTTCCTTTCATTTACACATGTGCTATGAGATGGATGAATGGTGAATGGAGAATGGTAAATGGTGAATGGTGAATGGAGATGGAATGGGCGATTGGATACCAATGGTTATGTGTGATGAACAAATGGGGAAGGGCATTGTTCCAATAATGAATGTACATGTATGATTTGAGAAAAACCCATCTAGAAAAGCATGTGTAGGGTAAATCCATAATGAACACACCATGTTTGATGAAATGCCAAGGTGAATACAGTGAGCTGTAAATTAAGAAATGCATGCCTAATAAATTCTGAATATTGCTAGGGCCTATGATAGTGTGTTTCCTGTTTTCCCTAAATGCTATGAATATTGAATTGCTTAATCTTTGACGCTGTATGTGTTGTGAAATTACCCAATGGTCATGTTTAAATTTAAATGCAAGTATGTACACGGTTCCCACGAGCACGGCATGCATGGCATGATTTATCGAGGTTTTCCAGAACATGGTTAGAGGTGGGACATATCCTAAGATATGTTTTACCTCACTTTTCACAAGAAGACAAGAACCAACATTCCACGAGGGGTCTCCCCTCACTCACAAGTGCATATCATGAAGAAGGGTCTCCCTTCCCTCGCAAGTACATACATATCATAAAGAAGGGTCTCCCTTCCCTCGCAAGTGCATTGCATAAAGAAGGGTCTCCCTTCCCTCTCAAGGCATCTCACAAGGATATCTCACAAGTTACAAGATCACAAGCAAGCACGCATGACATGCATGACATGACACGACATACAAGAATCAAGCAAGATAGACATGACAAGCTTTCAAGTACAAAAAGATATTTCAAGTCAAGTCAAGTGCACGATGTTTCAAGAGGATTTATCGGTTTTCTACGAATTACAAGCATGATTATAAACTGCTTTACTTCCTTGTATGATGTGAATTGTTTCCGTTTGACATATATGAATTGCTCCTGATTATGTATTGCTATTTCTATGCTATAATTGTTGGTTAGTATTTAGTACCCGCTGAGTATTCCATGCTCAGCCGTACTTCTTATGTCGGCAGGTTCTGAGGGAGCTGCTGCTCCATTTGATGTTTGTGCTCCTGGTCCATGGGTGGAAGAGGAGTACGCCGAGGAGCCTTTGGAGGAACCTCCCGTAGAGGGTTATCAGTAGGTGGTGATTAGATTCTGAGTGGATTAGCTGTGGGTGAGATGAGAGTTAGATTCATGTATTTTGGCGAGCATGTCCGCACTTTCTTTTGGAGACTTTTTGTATAAACTTGGATTTGCGTATGTATATACATAGAGGTTTGGTAGTCTTCCGCTGTGCTATGTTAGAGTATGTTTCCGCTGTTTATATCCTCTATTGTATATGCTCTGTGGGTTTTGCAGGTTAGTTGTCAAGCAAGTCATGATTAGTCGTCCAAAGTTCACTCTAACTCCTAGGGTGGGTTTTGGGTCGCGACAGAAGTGGTATCAGAGCTTAGGCTTTAGGTCTCTAGGGTCACTTAGAATCTTATACCACGGCTTGACAAGGGCATATGTTGGGAAACAAGTTAGGAAGAAAGTAAGTCGGAAGAGAGTCTTGATCCAAGTGTAAGACTAAAACCTTAGTCTTAGTCGAAAATGGTTGCTTAAACCAAGTACGGGTCTTAAGTACGCTAGAACACTAAAGTATAAGTATAATGTGATGAATGCTCTGATGACTTGATGTGATGTGTATTAGTATTATATAACTAATACAAATTGAATTATTGTGAAATGGCATTGAAATAAACTGTGGTTTCAAGTTAGACTCATGTGGTGCTATTGTTCTCAGGACTTTAGTCATGAGACGGAACACACGGGGTCGTGGACCACATACCAGAGCTTCCTCTTCTTCACGGGATGAGGATGAGCAGCCGGACCTCTCTCAGGTCTTAGGCTCTATTGCTGAGACACTCGCCATACTGGCGGCTCGGCAAGCTATACCACCATCGGCGGCACCTACTCCACCGCCCGCAGCTCCAGTACATCGTACAGCTGGAGTTGAGGCATTCAGGAGATTAAGGCCTCCACCCTTCCATGGGAGTGTGGACCCTCTTGCTGCGGAGGCATGGATCCTCCATATGGAGAAGATCTTTACGGTCCTCTCACCTACAGAGGAGGAGAGAGTAGCATGGGCAGCTTTCATGCTAGAGAGTGAAGCCCACCATTGGTGGTTGTCCGCATTGAGGACACGAGATTTGACCATGCAGGGTCAACTTTGGACATGGGAAGAGTTCAAGGATACTTTCTACAAGAAGTATTTTCCTATCGGTGCACGGGAAAAGAAAGAGAGAGAATTCATCAACCTCGAGCAAGGTTTGATGTCGGTGGCACAATACGAGGCCAAGTTCTCGGAGTTGTCGAGATTTGCGCCTCATATGGTTGCTACCGAGGCAATGAAGGCAAGAAGGTTTGAGCAAGGGCTCAAGGATGTTATCATGGAGAAGGTATCCGTTTTCAGGCATGCTACCTACCCTGAGGTAGTAGACAAGGCCTTATTGGTCGAGGCCAATTCTGAAGCGGTGTCTAAGAAGAGAGAGTTGGCGAGAGGCCAATCCAGTAGTTCAGCACCTCTAGAGAGGCGGGCCCGGACTAGTCCTTATCAGTATACGTGGCCAGCACCATCGATGAGGCCATCTTATGCGCCTCCAGCTCCCCGGCAGTATGTGCCTCAGGCGCCGAGACCTCAGGCTCTTCCAGCCCCATGGCCTGTTGCACCTCAGACGATGAGGTATGCTCCGCTTCCGGCCCCTCCGACTTATACACACGAGGTCTGCACTTCATACGGAAAAAGGCATCCGGCAGGAGATTGCCGAAGAGCATCTAGTGGATGTTACCATTGCGGTCGCCAGGGCCACATGATCAGGGATTGCCCTAGTCGGCATTTACCAGGCCAGCCTCAGGGGATTAGTCCACCAGCACGCCCAGCAGGATCATATCAGGCGTCATCTCAGACTACCCGGTCTACACCACAGTCTCGCCAGGCGAACTAGGGGTGAGTTTTTGCCTTGACAGAGGGTGATGCACTTGCATCTGACGATGTGGTGCAAGGTACGCGTTTGGAGTTATCTTCTTTATTCGTGATGGTTATGTTATGTTTTATTCCATGTGTACGTACTTGAAATGTTATATATGTATATATACCTACATGTATACACTGTTGATGCATGGATTGACGTAACTAGTTAAAATTTCAGGAGCCCTACTAGTCAATGAGTGTTTGGCTCGAGTGTTGATTGATACCGGGTCTACTCATTCATTTGTCTCGCCGAGTTTTTCAGAAGGCTTTTCTGTAGAGCCAAGTCAGCTAGAACTGGAGTTAGCCATTTTGACTCCTCTCGGCAAAACAGTATTGGCAGATAAAGTGTATGGAGATAGTGTGGTCCAAGTTGGGAGCCACGAGTTGGCGGTTGATCTCATCGTCCTTGGATTCCAAGACTTTGATGTTATATTGGGAATGGATTGGTTAGCAGCACATCATGGGCATGTAGCTTGCTTTGAGAAAATGGTACTCTTCAAGCCGGTAGAAGGAAAACCATTTCACTTTCGAGAGTTGAGAAGTAGAGACATTGCCCGCTTTGCGGCGTTGAGCTTAGCTAACCCTGAAGCAAAGGACTCATCGACTATTCCGGTTGTGAGTGAATTCCTGGATGTATTTCCAGAAGAGTTACCAGGATTGCCTCCAGATAGGGAGATTGAGTTTGCGATCGAGCTTGCACCAGGCACAGCTCCTGTTTTCAGAGCTCCATATAGAATGGCCCCTATTGAACTCAAGGAGTTAAAGACTCAGTTGGAGGAATTACAAGGCCTTGGTTTCATTCGACCAAGTGTCTCACCGTGGGGTCCCCGGTGTTGTTTGTTAAGAAGAAAGATGGCTCGATGCGGATGTGTGTCGATTACAGGCAATTGAACAAAGTCACTATAAAGAATAGGTATCCCTTGCCTAGGATTGACGACTTGTTCGATCAGTTGAAGGGAGCGAGATTTTTCTCAAAGATAGACCTTCGATCAGGTTACCACCAGTTGAAGATTAAGGCGGAAGATGTTCCCAAAACTGCATTCAGGACTCGGTATGGACACTACGAGTTCTTGGTAATGCCTTTTGGACTCACGAACGCGCCGGCAGCCTTTATGGATTTGATGAACCGGGTGTTCCGGCCATACCTTGATAGGTGCGTGATTGTATTTGTGGATGACATCTTGGTCTATTCCCAGACACGGGAAGATCACACACGCGACCTATGCCTTGCTTTGGAAATGCTAAGAGAACACAAGCTATACGCCAAACTTAGCAAGTGTGAGTTTTGGTTGGAAGAGGTGGCATTCCTAGGCCACGTGGTTTCTGCAGAAGGTATCTCGGTGGATCCGAAGAAGATCGAAGCAGTTATGAGTTGGGTGAGGCCCAAGAGTGTTACTGAGATACGTAGTTTTCTTGGATTGGCAGGCTACTACAGGAGATTCGTAGAGGGTTTCTCTAGCCTTGCAGCACCACTCACTTACCTGACAAGGAAGAACGCCAAGTTTGTATGGAGTGATAAGTGCGAGATCAGTTTCACGGAACTGAAGAAGAGGCTTACTACAGCCCCTGTCCTTACTGTGCCATCTGGACCTTATGGGTATGAGGTGTATAGTGATGCCTCACACGTTGGACTTGGGTGTGTACTCATGCAGCATAAGAAAGTCATTGCCTATGCATCAAGGCAATTGAAGGAGCATGAGAAGAATTATCCCACGCACGACTTGGAGATTGCGGCGGTCGTGTTTGCACTTAAGATTTGGCGTCATTACCTTTATGGGGTGGAGTTCTATGTGTTCACTGATCACAAGAGTCTCAAGTATCTCTTTTCCCAAAAGGAGCTGAATCTAAGGCAACGGCGTTGGATGGAATTTCTGAAGGACTATGATTGTACCATTCAATACCACCCGGGCAAAGCAAATGTAGTGGCTGATGCTTTGAGTAGAAAACCTCAAGGATTGTTAGCACACATGTTAGTTCAAGAATGGAAGCTACTAGAAGATTTGGCAAATCTAGACATCAGTGTGAATAACTCTGTCCGTGGTCCTATCTTGGCAAATGTTACGGTTCGGCCGTACATTATAGATTTGATCCAAGAATATCAAGCCATGGATGCGGAATTGTTGGCTTATCGGGACAAGGAAGTTGCTAAGGGTAGTGAGGACTTCTCTCTCACTAGTCGGGGTGCTATCACATTCAAAGGAAGGTTGTGTGTTCCGGCCAACGCAGATCTTCGACGAGAGATCATGGATGAGGCACATCGTTCGAAGTACACAGTGCATCCAGGGGGCACAAAGATGTACCGGAACCTCAAGAGTCACTTTTGGTGGCGGAATATGAAGAGGGAGGTTGCGGAATATGTAGCACGATGCTTGGTGTGTCAACAGGTAAAAGCAGAACACATGCGGCCCGCCGGTCTATTGCATTCTCTTCCTATTCCCGAGTGGAAATGGGAGAACATATCCATGGATTTCATAGTTGGCTTGCCAAAGACAGCAAGGGGCTCAGATGCGATATGGGTAGTAGTGGATCGTTTGACAAAGTCCGCTCATTTCTTACCCTACCGAACCACTTTCAACTCAAGTCAGTTGGCTGCACTATACATCAAGGAAGTAGTTAGACTACATGGGGTGCCAGTCAGTATTGTGTCAGATCGGGATCCAAGATTCACGTCAAGATTTTGGAAAAGTTTCCAAGAGGCTATGGGTTCCCAACTTGATTTCAGCACCGCCTTTCATCCACAAACGGATGGACAAACTGAGAGAGTGAACCAAGTCATTGAAGACATGCTTCGAGCTTGTATGTTGGATTTCAGAGGCAGTTGGGAAGAGCACTTGCCTTTGGTTGAATTCGCCTATAATAACAGCTATCAGGCAAGTATTCAAATGGCACCATTTGAGGCCTTGTATGGGCGAAGTTGTAGGTCTCCTCTCTATTGGGATGAGGTAGGAGAAAGGAAAGTGCTTGGTCCGGAGTTGATTGAGCAAACTGCAAACACAGTTAAGATCATCCGGGATCGATTGAAGGCCGCTCAACATCGTCAGAAAAGTTATGCGGACACACGCCGTAGGGACTTGGAAATTCAAGTAGGGGATCAAGTCTTTGTGAAAGTATCTCCTAGCAAAGGGATCATGAGATTTGGAAGGCGAGGCAAGCTCAGTCCTCGGTATGTTGGGCCTTTTGAGATTATCACACGAGTTGGTGAGGTTGCTTACAGGATAACTCCCCCACCTCACATGGCCGCAATTCACAACGTCTTCCATGTGTCTATGCTTCGGAAGTACATTGCGGATCCTTCGCATGTCATAGACTTGGAACCGTTGGAGATTCGAGAGGACCTCACCTTGATTGAAAAACCAGTTCAGATTTTGGATAGAAGAAATCAGGTGCTTCGCAACAAGACAATCCCTTTTGTTCTTGTGCAATGGCAGCACCATGCTCGGGAAGAAGCTACATGGGAGCGTGAAGCCGAAGTAAGAGCAAAGTATCCAGAATTAATTGAATGAGCTTTGTATAAGTTTTGTATATGTGGCCTGTATTTTGTTTTGTTTCTGTGATACGTGTCTCTTCCAAATTTCAAGGACGAAATTTTTGTAAGGGGGGGAGGATGTAGAGCCCCAGACTTTTTATGCTTAATACATGACACTTTCGTTGTCATTTTGCTTTTTAAGAGGTCTAATTAATAAATAAGGAAGAAATTGGAATTTTCAAAACATGAGAAATGTTCCTCTTCGAAGTACGAAAACAACGCAAGTTGAATCGTCAAAATCGGATGAACGAGTCAAAAGATATGGCCAAAACAGTCTGAACCTGTAGGAAAACGTAGCTAGATTATGCACTGAGGACGTAGCTCGGAAGGCACTAAGGACGTGCTCTGACGTCGTACACTGATAACGTAGCATCCGTTATACAACTCACCACGGGCACGTTGTACAACTCACAACGGGCACGTTGTACAACTCACCACGGGCTCAGCACTGTTCACAACGGACTACGAGCTCAGTATTGTGCACGACACGACGGCACCACGAGTGGCACTATTCACGGCACCACGAGTGGCACTATTCACGGCACCACGAGTGGCACTATTCACGGCATCACGAGTGGCACTATTCACGGCACCACGAGTGGCACTATTCATAAGCACCACGAGTTGGCACTATTCACGGACCACGAGTTGACACTATTCATAGCACCACGAGTTGGCACTATTCACAAGCACCACGAGTTGACACTATTCACAGCACCACAAGTTGGCACTATTCACAGCACTATTCACAGAAATCCCAGTAAGGATATTACGGTCTTTTGGTCAGTTCACTCTTACCTTAAGAGTTTAACCTGAGCCTTTAGGGCATCATTCGACACTTAGAGAGTTTGAGAGAATAGAAGAAAGAGGAGAAGGCGATTCCAACCTAGGGTTTCCATTTTGGAGAGAAATCAAAGGGTTTTGAAACCCTAGATCAACCTCCAGCCCATTTTTCTTCAAGATCAAGGCACAAACTCGTGAGGAGCATCTCCTCAAACTAGGGCAGCAGCTACACAAACGTTTTGGAAAGGGGTTTCTTCCTCATTTCTTCAAGGTCGGTGCTTCTTACTACCCTCCTAGTTATAGTTCCTCTTTCCCCTTCTTTTCTTTTGATTTCCTTTCATTTACACATGTGCTATGAGATGGATGAATGGTGAATGGAGAATGGTAAATGGTGAATGGTGAATGGAGATGGAATGGGCGATTGGATGCCAATGGTTATGTGTGATGAACAAATAGGGAAGGGCATTGTTCCAATAATGAATGTACATGTATGATTTGAGAAAAACCCATCTAGAAAAGCATGTGTAGGGTAAATCCATAATGAACACACCATGTTTGATGAAATGCCAAGGTGAATACAGTGAGCTGTAAATTAAGAAATGCATGCCTAATAAATTCTGAATATTGCTAGGGCCTATGATAGTGTGTTTCCTGTTTTCCCTAAATGCTATGAATATTGAATTGCTTAATCTTTGACGCTGTATGTGTTGTGAAATTACCCAATGGTCATGTTTAAATTTAAATGCAAGTATGTACACGGTTCCCACGAGCATGGCATGCATGGCATGATTTATCGAGGTTTTCCAGAACATGGTTAGAGGTGGGACATATCCTAAGATATGTTTTACCTCGCTTTTCACAAGAAGACAAGAACCAACATTCCACGAGGGGTCTCCCCTCACTCACAAGTGCATATCATGAAGAAGGGTCTCCCTTCCCTCGCAAGTACATACATATCATAAAAAAGGGTCTCCCTTCCCTCGCAAGTGCATTGCATAAAGAAGGGTCTCCCTTCCCTCTCAAGGCATCTCACAAGGATATCTCACAAGTTACATGATCACAAGCAAGCACGCATGACATGCATGACATGACACGACATACAAGAATCAAGCAAGATAGACATGACAAGCTTTCAAGTACAAAAAGATATTTCAAGTCAAGTCAAGTCAAGTGCACGATGTTTCAAGAGGATTTATCGGTTTTCTACGAATTACAAGCATGATTATAAACTGCTTTACTTCCTTGTATGATGTGAATTGTTTCCGTTTGACATATATGAATTGCTCCTGATTATGTATTGCTATTTCTATGCTATAATTGTTGGTTAGTATTTAGTACCCGCTGAGTATTCCATGCTCAGCCGTACTTCTTATGTCGGCAGGTTCTGAGGGAGCTGCTGCTCCATTTGATGTTTGTGCTCCTGGTCCATGGGTGGAAGAGGAGTACGCCGAGGAGCCTTTGGAGGAACCTCCCGTAGAGGGTTATCAGTAGGTGGTGATTAGATTCTGAGTGGATTAGCTGTGGGTGAGATGAGAGTTAGATTCATGTATTTTGGCGGGCATGTCCGCACTTTCTTTTGGAGACTTTTTGTATAAACTTGGATTTGCGTATGTATATACATAGAGGTTTGGTAGTCTTCCGCTGTGCTATGTTAGAGTATGTTTCCGCTGTTTATATCCTCTATTGTATATGCTCTGTGGGTTTTGCAGGTTAGTTGTCAAGCAAGTCATGATTAGTCGTCCAAAGTTCACTCTAACTCCTAGGGTGGGTTTTGGGTCGCGACACCCGTCTTTATGCAATGCACTTGTGAGGGAAGGGAGACCCTTCTTCATGATATGTATGTACTTGCGAGGGAAGGGAGGCCCTTTTTCATGATATGCACTTGTGAGTGAGGGGAGACCCCTCGTGGAATGTTGGTTCTTGTCTTCTTGTGAAAAGCGAGGTAAAACATATCGTAGGATATGTCCCACCTCTAACCATGTTCTTGAAAACCTCGATAAATCATGTCATGCATGCCGTGCTCGTGGGAACCGTGTACATACTTGCATTTAAATTTAAATATGACATTTGAGAAATTTCACAACACGTATAACATCAATGATTGAGCAATGTAATATTCATATCGTTTAGGTAAAGCAAGAAAACACACTATCATAGGCCCTAGCAATATTCAGAATTTATTAGGCATAAATTTCCTAATTTACAACTCATTTTATTCACCTTGGCATTTCATCAAACATGGTGTGTTCATTATTCATTATTCCCTTAAACCTAACTCATGCTTTTCTAGGTGAGTTACTCACATCGCACTTGTATGTTCATTATTAGTACAATGCCCTTTCCCATTCTTTCATCACATCATCCACACGGCATCCATTCGCCAACATCCTCCTCCATTCACCATTCATAACCATCCATCTCATAGCACAGGTATAAATGAAAGAAAATCAAAGAAATAAAGGGGAAGGAGGAACTATAACTAGGAGGGTAGCAAGAAGTACCGACTTGAAGAAATGAGGAAGAAATCCCCTTTCCGAAGCGACTGTGTAGCTGCTACCCTAGCTTGGAGAACGCTCTCCACAAGTGCTTGAGCCGAGATCTTGAAGAAGAAACCGGACTGGAAGTGATCTAGGGTCTCAAAACCCTTTGATTTCTCTCCAAAATGGAAACCCTAGGTTGGAATCGCCTTCTCCCCTTTCTCCTATTCTCTCAAACTCTCTAAGTGTCGAATGATGCCCTAAAGGCTCGGGTTAAACTCTTAAGGTAAGAGTGAACCGACCAAAGGACCATAATACCCTTACTGAATTTTCTGCACAAACACAAGTGCCAAACACGTTGTGCTGTGAACAGTGTTAACTCGTTGTGCTATGAATAGTGCCACTCGTTGTGCTGTGAATAGTGCCACTCGTTGTGCTGTGAATAGTGCCAACTCGTTGTGCTGTGAATAGTGCCAACTCGTTGTGCTGTGAATAGTGCTGAACACGTTGTGCTGTGAATAGTGCTG
The DNA here is from genome assembly GCA_015143295.1 of Tetracentron sinense. NCBI lineage: Eukaryota > Viridiplantae > Streptophyta > Magnoliopsida > Trochodendrales > Trochodendraceae > Tetracentron > Tetracentron sinense. The sequence continues at coordinate 24,774,762 of CM026555.1, read as the reverse complement.
AACACGTTGTGCTGTGAACAATACCAAACACGTTATCCGTTGTGAAGGGTGCCGAGCCCGTTGTCACATCGTGTCGTGCACAGTGCTGAGCTCGTAGTCCGTTGTCTTATGTACAACGTGCCCGTTGTGCTGTACAACGTACCGGTTATGAGTTGTACAACGTACCCGTTGTGAGCTGTACAACGGATGCACAACGTATACGTTATCAGAGTAAGTTGTCTGTGCTACATTACCAGAGTACGTCATCAGAGCACATCCTTAGTGCCTTCCGAGCTACGTCCTTAGCGCCTTCCGAGCTACGTCCTTAGTGCATAACCGAGCTACGTTTTGCCTACAGGTCCAGACTGTTTTTGCCATATCTTTTGACTCGTTCGTCCGATTTTGACGATTCAACTTGCTTTGGGTTCGTACTTCGAAAAGGAACATTTCTGACGTTTCAGAATTTCCATTCTCTTGCTTATTTATTAATTATACCACTTTAAAGGAAAAATGGCAACGAAAGTGCCATGCATTAATTGTGAAAAGGTCCGGGGCTCTACAGGATCAGCCTGCCTACTGCCTCGAGCTAAACGTAGTATCAGACAACAACCCTTGGTGCACGGACATCAAGCAATACCTAGAGAGTGGGACCTTCCCCCTCGATGCCATCAAAACAGACCGGCGGGCAATCAGAAGACTGGTTATCCAGTTTATCCTCTTAGGGGGGGTCTTGTACAAAAGGTCGCCGAACCTGGTCTGGCTTAGATGCCTCGACACCAGTGAAGCAGCACAAGTAGTCGAAGAAGTTCATGGAGGAACTTACAGCCCTCATATGAATGGACTAATGCTATCCAAGAAGATTCTTAGGCTGGGCTACTACTGGTCTACAATGGAAGCTAACAGTTGTAAGCACGTGCAGAAGTGCCACCAGTGCCAGATCTATGTTGACAAAATCAATGCACCGCCGACAAGGCTCCACAACTTGACTGCTCCTTAGCCATTCTCTGCTTGGGACATCGACGTCATCGGTCCCATAACACTGAAAGCATCTAACGGTCATCGATTCATCCTGGTTGTAATCGATTACTTCACAAAATGGGTCAAGGCAGCCTCTTTTGCCAATGCCACAGCCTCGGTGGTTCAGCTCTTTCTGAAAAGGGATATCATCTGTCGGTTCAGAGTCTCATATGAGATTCTAACAGACAATACTCTCAACTTCTGTAACAAGGGGATGACTGATCTCTGCCAGAAATTCAAAATACAGCATCACAACTCCACGTCATACAAGCCTCAGACTAATGGTGTAGTTGAAGCAGCCAACAAAAACCTAAAGAAAATCATTGAGAAGATGGCAACCAACTACTCTATCTGGCATGAGACGCTCCCATACGCACTCATGGCTTACAAAACATCCATTAGAACCTCAACTAGGGTGACACTATTTTCTCTGGCTTATGGTATGGAAGATGTCCTCCCCATCGAAGTACAAATTTTATCACTCCAGGTGCTAATAGAAGCAAAAATCTCAGAGGCAGAATGGGCATAGACCCAGTACGAGCAGCTGAATCTGATTGAGGAGCGGCGACTGAAAGCCATCAATCACTCCCAAGCCTATCAGAGGCATATGGCCAAGGCATTCGACAAGAAATTCAAGCCTTGCAGCATCGAAGTCGGTGACCTAATTCTCCAGAAAATGTTGCCAAACCGCCCTGACCCGAGTGGCAAGTTCACACCAAACTATAAAGGCCCATCATCGTCTGAGAAAAATTCTCCGGAGGCTCCCTTAGACTCGAACGCATGGATGGCGAAGACTACCCAGAGCCCGTCAACATGGACAAAGTCAAGAGATATTACACTTAGGGTCTAGATCTGATAGGCGCTTTGTACTTTTAGCTTCTCTGAAAAATGACAGGAGGCCATCTTTGGCACACTTCTTATCTACATTGTAAACCCTTTTACAAAAATCAATTAAATCTACTAGTTAGCCACTTGAGCCTAACAACCTTTCTTTCACAAAACCTTTTCAGGGACACCCTCCCTTTCCAGCCTTTGGCATTAGCCTAAACTACGACATGACCTGATCCTGCAAAGGGTACGTAGGTAACCTAACAAATCAGGTGCGGTCACTAATAGGAGCAACCTCACCAACTATCCCCATAGAGTCACTACCCAAGCAAAAATCCTCCCAACTTCCAAGGCGAAGTCGACATCAAAGTATACAAAATTTCTATCAAAAGAAAGCCCAAAATAGAAGTCGAAACATTCTCAAGAATCAGAGACTCCCCACAGAGATAAAACTCTCTGATTCTTTCTCGCAGCATAGACAACCTCTCTCAAATTCCCCAGCAGAGCAAAAAAAAAAAACATCCAAGAGAGTGCAAATAAACTATAACTCAGGGTGTCCCAAACTTCAGTCCCCTAGCCTTCATTTCATCCTACTCTAAGTCCTTCTAGATCCCCTAGAAATTACGAGTACAAACGCAATATCACATCTACATCCCTCAGTGGAAACATTCTCTATAATCCCTAAAGGAATGCCATCCAGGGCAATGACGGGAGAAGATGTATTTTTTTTCAGCAAATCATGGGCTTCCCCAACCAGTTGCGGGCATGAGTGAAAACCGGTAACGGCCTCATTGTGCAAAAATTACGTGATTCTCGGACCTAGTCTTGCAATTATGGGCAAAAAAGAGATAAAAATCAATCAGCTTCGCAGGCATAAAGAAAATCGGCAACGGCTTCATCGCGCAAAAATTATACAAACCCCATGACTTGGTCATTCCAAGGATAAAAAAGGAGAAAAAGCTAAAAATCAGTTTAACAACAACATCCGGTAGCAACCAAGCTTCCTAGATTCCCCAATTATCTCTAGCAATCAGCAACTCTCGGTGGACGAGTATCCCTAGCAGAGATTCCAACAGAAAATATTTCCAGCAGATGTGTAACTCTCAAGCATTCCCCAGTAGAGAATCCTTCGAGAAACATCTCCCCGGCATACAAGCAAACATCGGAAAATCCCCAACAAACCAAAATTCCCTAGCAATGGTCCATAGCATAAGCCCACTCCTCAGTAGAGCCTTGACGGCAAACAATCTCCAATCCCTAGCGGATCCCCAGTGGAAGCCTCCAACGGCACACAACAGTACTCTTCCCTAGCGAGAGTCCAAAAGCTTACAAAGCCCATCAGAAAGCTTCTCCTCAACCAGGGCCCCCAACCTGCAACAGTATTTGACAAGCTTGTCTACACCTGGCAGCATTCTACTCTGGGTCATACTCCTCTCTTCGAGTGTGAAAGACAATTCACAAATCCCCTTAAGCCCTAACATAGGTAATCTACTGGCACATCGGAAAGCTAACTAAGCGTTTTTGTTGTCAAAACTAAAATATTTGCAAAAGTCTTCTACACTTTTTCTGAAAAAAGAAAGATTTTCAAGAAACAAACTCTTGATATCAAAACTCGTTTGTACCAACCTACACCAAGCAGTCCCGGCCAACAAGCAGAGGAAGCCGACGCCACGCATCCCCACCAATTACGAATCATCATAGAGTTATAGGAAAGCATCCTCGTCTTTATCCCTACATGACAGTATAGCATCATATCCTGCATTATCAAAATTCATTCCCTCCTAGGCAATTCCAATATCAAACCTTTGTGACACCCCCGTGTGTCCTAGACATTCTGTGTGCTCCGTGACAGCCTCGTCACACCGTAGGCTCACCTCCTGCATGTCTCCCTTTCTGACACCCCCGTGTCTCCTACACATCCTATGTGCTCTGTGACCTCGTCACACCACAGCCTCCCATCCTTCATGTCCCTCTTTGTGACACCCCGGTGTGTCCTAGACATCCTGTGTGCTCCGTGACAATCTCGTCACACTACAGCCTCATCTCCTACATGTCTCCCTTTTGTGGCACCCCCGTGTGTCCTAGACATCCTGTGTGCTCTGTGACAACCTCGTCACACCGTAGCCTCACCTACTGCATGTCTCCCCTTGTGACACCCCTTTCAGTTAATATCCCTTGGGAAACACCGATTCGATCAAAACTCTGCCGCTTCTGAGCAACACCCTCTTTCGGCTAAGCGCCTCTGGGTCACGCCATCCCTGCATCCATTTTCTTCCCTAGCTACTTGTTACTTCCAGTAGTAGCCTTAGTTTCTATATGAGCACTCACCACTTGCACAGCACGCATCGTGCTACATTCCCAAAATCTAATCTTCCCAAAATCCAATCTTGGTGTAAAAATCGGATGATTCCAGTCTTTGTCGTTCAATTGCTAATCTTGGCATTCTTCGAAAAAGAGGGGCATGTGTAAGCACCCAATTTTTACATCCCTTCTAACCATGGTTAAGGGTTCTTAACCATGGTTAAACCCCCAGTCGAATCCCTTAACCCAGGATAAACCCTAGCAGACCCTAGGTATAACCCTAATAGACCTAAGGTATACCCTAGCCTTAACCCCAGGACAAACCCTAGTAGACCTTAGGTATAACCCTAGTAGACCCGAGGTATAACCCTAGGTTTTAAACCTAGTTAAACCCTATGTAAACCCTAGCCTACCCGTAGCCTAGTCAAGCCCTAGGCCTTTAGGGCTTAAACCCTAAAGGCCAAAACCCCTAGAAATTCAAAACTCCTTGGTTTGGGCACAAGCAAGGGCCCAAAAATTCAAATGGTGAAGCCCCCGTACTACGTGTGTAGCATGGGCTAGGCCTGTTGGGTAAAACCCAGGCTGGCGGTAATAAGTTTACTGACACCCCATTTTCATAAAAAATGGGAATGGCGGTAAACTAACTACCGTCATTCCCTGAATCATCTTCCAACAGTGCAACCACCCCCTGCAGGGCTCAGGCACACCCCTCCGCCTGCAGACCACCTCTCTACCCCTGTAAACATCATCTACCCTGGTACTAATGCCAAGGGTGTCCCTAACCTTTGGCCTATAAATGGGACACCCCCCTTGGCCGTGAAACCACTAGCAAACCCCCACCTCGAACCCCTGATCATCTTTGGAGTTTTACTCTCTTACCAGGCGTCCAAACAAAGCCCCAGTAGTTCCCTTGCTCGTCCCAACCTCCTGTGCAGCAGTAGCACCACGCACCACCACCGTGGACCACCACCCATCACTGCCACACCCCCCATCTCAGCGAGGAGAAGTAGCAGTAGGGTAGGGCTTCCCCTACCCCTAGTTATTTCTATTTTGAGCATTATGAGCCCTTGGTCCTTCCAGTGGAGTTTCTCTTTCTGTTTTACAGTAAACCCCTTGTGGGGATCTCATCCATCTTCATCATAGGTGTGCGGAGCCCCCTAGGAGTATAGCACCACTTCAGGTGGCCTCAAGGGCTTCTGGGGGTCCTCCACATCATGGGGGAACCCCTGGTACTCCTCTGGTAGCAACCCCATAAGGCTATGTTCATTTTCTAAAAAAATGCAGGGTGTCGGTAAACTCTGTACCGACACCTAGAGAGCTTGCTGTTCCAAGGCCTGTAGGGCCCACCTAAGCTAACCCTGGTCCTATCCAGGGTGTGGGTTAACACCCTGACCCTCTTTTGAAGCTAATCTGGGCTTCATAAACCTCCCTCATCACCTTAACCATGGTTAAATGGCTTGAGTTTAAAAATTTTCAAAGTGTCGATAACGTAAATCAATTACTACATAATACTGAATCTAGGTTCGCTTCATCAGCGGTGTTTCGTACTCATCTGCTGACTTATAGTTAGTTGTTTTGTATGTCAGCATTCCGTATGAGACCTCCGGATGACTATCTACTGACAATGTATTCGACTGGTTGCCTGGGTTTTAAGGAAGAAGGTGCTGGGAAGGTGCGAGTATTCGCTATTCCTAACGCACATTACCGACACTTATTATTTTATGAGCAGTGATGTTTGGGCCCACACCAGGCCCACATATGGCATCCCCTGAGGCCCACAACAAGCCCATTATCTTCTCCCCAGTCTGAGCTTCAAAACCAGAGATCATGAACCCCAGGGGCCCACCCCTAACCTGTGTTATGGCCCCTCAAACTATGGTTAAAAAGTGTTGTAACTGGCGGTAAAACATTCATCGTCATTCTGGTTTTGTAAAGAACCTGAATTGGCGGTAATGCATTTACCACCAATTCTAGTATTGCTTTTTTTGGGGCTTACAGTGGCCCACAGCCCATGGGAGGCCTTCACCAGACCTGACTTAGCCCATAGGGCTCATTCCAAGCATGCCCAGGCCTTTCCCCTATCTTACCCGCGGTTAACTCAACCATGGTTAAGAGTTAACCATGGTTAATTGATCAAACCTTGTGAAAAAATTCCAAAAAACCCCTTAAAATCCAAAATATCCTACAACTATAGGAAATATCATTTTTGGATTATGTGCTCATGCAGATGACCTTAACCATGATTAACACTTGGTTTAACCATGGTTAAGCCCATTTAAACCTTGAAAAATCCTAAAAAATCAGAAAAAATCTAAAATAGAAGTATAAGTCAAAATCCAGCTTTGTACACTGCTTAACCTTGGTTAATCGGACTAATCATGGTTAAACCCATGTTTTAACCATGGTTAGCCCCATTTAACTTGGGATGAAATTGGGAAAAATCCCTAAAAATGTTTAAATCACTCTTAAGGACCATAAACCATACATTGGACCTTGAACAACCCCAATTAGCAATCCTAATCACGGTTAAATACCCTTTGGCCTACCGGCCCAACTCAAAGCCTACCGGGTCCAACTCAGCCTACCAGGCTTACCCTTAGCCTACCGGGCCCATTCTAAAACTTGGCCCACCTAGTCCAATCCAAAGCCTATCAGGCTTACTCTTGACCTCTAGGTCCAACCAAGGCCTACCGGGCCTAATCTTAACCTACCGGACCTAAACCCTAGCCTCCGGGCTTACACCTTGGCCAACCGGGCCCACTCTTGGCCTATCAGGCCGAAACCCTCAGTCTACCGGACTACCCTTTGGCCCACATGAGCCAATAACCAAGCACTTGACCAACCCAATCAATCACCCCTAGCCTCCCAACTAGACCCTAAGCCACCCTTGGTTCACACACAACAATCCCTTAGCCTTGGCATGGGCTATGTGCCAGAACTACTATCCGTCTGATCTAACCCCAATGTGAGTACGTAGGCAACCCAATCCAGGTTCGACCCTAGTTTAGCTATTCCCTTCTTGGATTAGTATAAACTAAACCTAATGCATTTGACTAACAATTAACATTAATTTGGCTAAAACCAAGTAAGTGTAAACACTCCAATTTTGTACCCCCTTAGCATATTTTTACACCTCTAAAGACCCTCTTAAAAACCCTTTTTTAAAACCCTCTTGTCATGTGCTTCGATTTTCAAAAACAGCCCTGAGGTGAAAAATGACCAAAATGCCCTAGGGTGAAAAATGACCAAAAGAACCTTGGAAAAGTTCTGAAAAGTTTTCATTTCGTCCAAAATGATTTTACAAATGTTTTGATCAATTTTGGCTATTTTTGGAATTAAATTGGACTTAAAACGGTAGAAAATGACCGAAATGCCCCTAGAGTGTAAAATAACCAAAATGTCCCTAAAAAGTGCTAAAAATTCATGTTTTATCTAAAATATTTTTCTGGATTTTACTAGTTAAATTTTGACTATTTTCGGGCTAAAAACAGGCTAAAACGGAAAAACGGATTTTCAGCGAATTGGAGCGCATCACGTGGCGAGATAAAAAAAATAAAAAATATATTTTCTGGCCACTTAAATAGGGGCGCTGCTTCAAACAGCGCCTCCTTTGGGGCCCGTTCTTTTTTGGCGTGTTGGCAGGCTATTTTTTAAAACCCGGCTAGGGGTGCTGCTTGACACAACGCCCCCCCCCCCCCCCAGTTTCGGTCTGTTTTGCCGCCTTACTGTTCCTTGCCGCCTCATTTTTGAGGTTTTTATCCAAATAGGAGCGCTACTTGAAGTAGCGCCCCCCCATTTTGAAAAACTATAAATACCCCTCACCCCCTCACTTTATTCTCATTCCATTCCACTTCCTCTCTTCTCTCTCCTTTTTCAAAAATTCCTCTTTAGCGTTTGGCGATGCCAAGAATTCGATTTCGAATAATCATTCTCGGGAGCACTTATTTCAGAGACCCTTTTGGGTTTCTTGGAAGGTAAAATATCGCCAAACTCTAACTTTTGCTTAGTCTTTTATTAGTTTTAATTACTTTACTGTTTTTAAATACTTAAACTGCTTGCTCTGTCGAACCCCTGCCCGGTGTTACTTAAACTTATCCTACCCTGTCGAACCCCCGCCCGAACTTCAGTTCAAACAAGCCTACCCTGTCAAACCTCTGCCCGAACTTCGGTTCAAACAAGCCTACCCTGTCGAACCTCTACCGGAACCTCGGTTCAAACCCAACTTACCTTAGCCGAACCTCGGTTCAAACCCTGATTCAAACCTTACAAACCCAGTCGAACCCCTATCCGAACCTCGAGTCAAACCCTAGTTCAAACCCTACTTGCCTTGGCCGTACCTCTACCCGAACCTCACTTTAAACCCTGATTCAAATCCTATCAAACCTTTGCCCAACCCAGATGCTCCTTGGCATGAGCTAAAACTATCCAAATGCTCCACGGCAAGAGCTTAAAAGGCCCAAACGCTCCTGAATAGGAGCTCAAACCATTCAAAACACCCTACCATCCAAACACAAATCTCAGCCTATTAAACAGCCACGATCCAAACACTCAACAAATCAAATCATCAACTACCCTCTGGAACTACGTGTAGCTTGATTCCACTAACAGTGGATACGTAGGCAACCCTGATCAGGTTCAGCTCACCAAGGATAGAGCTTTTATCCTGTTCCTGCTTATTTCAACATATACATTGTCGTTCATATAACATTTTTCAACAACATAGATCAATTGCAAGCTTCTCTTTTGGTTTCCCCCACTTTAATTCAGACTTAGGAAGTAGGTAACTATCTCCGGATGGGAGTTTAGGGGTGCCTAACACCTCCTAACTCAAATGAATTCCTACCTTGAACTCTATTTCCAGACCAAAGACTTATCCAACCTTTTAAGGGACCCTATTTTTTCTCATAATTTAAATAGGTGGTGACTCTTTTTTAAGCATTTTTAGCACTATTCCTCCATGGGTTCAATCCTGATCAGGAGTGGGGGTTAAAATCCCGGGTCTACAGCTTGGCGACTCCATTAAGGACCTTGGTTTTATAGACCAGTATTCAAGCCAAAACCTAACTCTAAACTGAACAAGGGAAACCACATTAGAAACTTTTACTTTCATCCATATGCTGCTAATTTTGTACATATTCTTACCTTACTATCATTCATCGAATCTCAAACATTTGTTTGCCAACTTAGTAACATGCCTAGGATTCTATTTTTTATTCATTGCTTGATTTTGATTGATGCATATACATTCATATTCATAATAGAATAAAAACCCTTCACCTATCTTGTTGGATCTAGTAAGCTTACAATCGAGGGATGGTTATTGTAGCACCCCGAACTTTTCTATATTTAATGAATAGTACTTTCGTGCCTAATTGGTCTTTCTCGTAGTCTAATTAATAAATAAGGGAGAAATCAAAAATTCTGAAACATTGGAAATGTTCGTTTTTGAAAGACGAATCCAACGCAAGTTGAATCGTCAAAATCGAATGAGCGAGTCAAAAGATATGGTCAAAACAGTTCTGACCTGCAGAGCACCGATCGCTCGGTCCATTCAGCGATCGATCGGTCCAAAACCGATCGATCGGTATCTATCGACTGGTCAAAAATTTTGTATGGGAAAATTTTCCAGAGCAGATTTTTGACCGGTCGCTCGATCAGAATACCGTTCGCTCGGTAGGTAACCGATCGATCGGTCTTAAACACCGATCACTCGGTCTTCGCGTTTTTGTAGAAATTTTAGTAAGGGAACTTTTTGGGTGTGAAACCCTTTCTTATAAGGCGTTGCCCGAGCCTTAGGGATTTATTTACAACACTTAGAAGCTTTTGAGAGTTAGAGAGAGAGGAGAAGAGACTCTAACCTAGGGTTTTGATTTTGAGAAGGAATCAAAGGGGTTTAAGAACCCTAGATCATCCTCAACTTGGATTGCTTCAATTTCAAGGCTCAAGCTCGTGTGGGACTCCTCCAAGCTAGGGCAGCGATCCTACAGCGTATTGAAAGGGGTTTTTTCCCCAACTCAAGTTTTCCTCAAGCAAGGGTTGTTCCCTACCCTTTTGGAGTCTTAATTCAAGGTTTCCTTCCAGGTCAAGTATTGATTTAAGGTTAGTACACCCTACCAACTTACCCTAGCAATAATCTAGGTTTCTATATGGAATGTGATCCTTGTTATTAGGTTTATTCTTTATGAAATGTATTATCTCTAATGAACATCTCTAATTAACATAAACAAGATAAGGAAGAATGGTATGGATGTTTGGATGGGGATGGATTGAGGCGATTGGATGCCGAAGGAATGATGTATGATGTGTGGGGTGTAAATTGGAAAATGGAGGATGGGCATTGTACAAATAATAAACTTACCCTTGTGTGATTGAATGGAAAATATGCATAAAAAGGAAGAAGATGAACTATTAAGGAACAATGTATGTTATGTGTTTGACAAAATGCCGAATCTATAAAATCATGACTTAAGGGAAGAAAATGCTTTAAATACTCAAATTCCATGTTAATTACTCAAATGCTCACATGAATATATTATGAATGGAATTGTGATGCCATATCTCTCTTGTTATCCTCATTCAACTTTTGTCACGATTGGCTTGTACATGAGTACGCATGATAGCATGAACCGAGATTTCAAGAGCATGTGCATATAATAACCAACAAGAAAATATTGCATGTCAAGGAGGTTGGTAGCCCAAGGAGATACGGGTACTAGCCTCTGGCTCACAAGAAAACCCAAAACACATATTGTCAAGGAGGTTGGTAGCCCAGGGAGATACGGGTACTAGCCTCTGGCTCACAAGAAAACTAAACAAGTAATAAAAATCACATATTGTCAAGGAGGTTGGTAGCCCAGGGACATTCGGGTACTAGCCTCTGGCTCACAAGAAAACCATATATCAAGGAGGTTGGCAGCCTAGGGAGATTCGGGTGCTAGCCTCTGGCTCACAAGTTACAAGATGCAAGTTTACAAGATGATGGCAAGACATTCATGCGTGCACGCATACATGATTTCCACAAGGCATACTGAGATATGGAAACGGGTTTTCAAGCATGATTTTATCGGCGTTTTTACATTCATGCACGTACATCAAGATGATAATATTGCTCCATGTTTAATATTGTTTAATTCTATGATTTTACTATTACCTTGAATTAATGATTGGTATTGTATTACTCTTAGCGTGTTTATTATTGTTATGGTTAGCTAGTAGCTTGTACTCACTGAGTATTCCATGCTCAGCCGTACTTTCATGTCGGCAGGTACTGAGGGAGCCCTCGACCTGGAACCTTGGGTCGAGGAAGAGTACATAGAGGAGAGAGAGCCATCTATTCCACTACAGTCTCAGGCGGACCGAGACCTCGACGTGTGGCCATACCTTGACTACTGTTGAGGGGAGAGTGCGAGGGGATTTTTGAGTAGTTGTGACATTTTGATAGGTGGGCCTGTCTACCTTAGACTTAGACATGTTTTTGTATATATGTTAACTTGGAATACTATTTTGAGAACTATGTTTAGCTTCCGTGCTCTGATTATCATTGTTTTAGTACTGTAATTATTGTGTTCATGACAGGATGGTTTGGCAGGTACGTTTAGTCACGCCTAAAGTATCCCTAAACTCCTAGGGGGTATTTTGGGGCGCGACAGTTATCCCCAATGCTAGAGCCCAAAGATCTGTTGAAATTATTGGTTGTAGACCGAGGGATGATTCTCTCCGATAAACGCAACTGGTCTTTCCCAATTGCACCAATTGTCCCTTTTCATGTATGTTTTATTCTGGGGAGCCGTATATAAGGTTAAGTGCTCATCAACCTTTTAGACAAAAATCTTGCATACACCAACATAAGCATATAGACTGTATGTCTTTGTTTGGGCATAAACCAAGAACACCCATCAAGAGGGACTACCTTATCCATATTCTGTTACCGGTTTAATCCGCCCCTGCATCATTTGTTCAGGTATAAGGACAACCATATCTCTATACCTAAACCATTTTCGGAGCTTGTGTGAGCCTTAATTGCTAAATAGGTCTAACCCTTTCTTTTCTAAAGTCAACAAGATGTTGTGAGGGTTAAAACCTTGGACTATAAACGAATCACATGGTTAACCCATTGATTCGTTTTGATCTTAACCCAATGAGCTCTGGTTCCCTATAACCGAGATAAGTGAAATGGATCTCTATCCACTCACCCCATTGGGTCACACACGTTGAGTTGACGCATCTTTTTTTTTAGTACACTTGCTCAATTCATTCATTCAATTCATCAAAAAAAAATTTCATTTTATTTGATTCAAGTCAATTCAAAAACTTCATTCAATCATTTTGCTCATCATCATATTGTTTAAATCATATATTCGTCTTAAGACTTTCCACATCCATCATTTTGTGCATACTTATATTCATGACCAGACAAGGGGCAATGTCTCATGTCAAAACATCATCCATTAGATCATATGTGTGTCGCATCACTACTTTCATCATTGTCTTAATTCAGTCTTTATTTAGCATCTCGACATTCATCTGACTCATTTGTACATACCTCTTATTACCAACTAGTTTATAGCACCCTGAGCGGAAGCAGTACTAAACTATCTGCACTCTTTAAGATGACTCTAGTAAATACAAGATTGACTGATCAAGATGAGCCCGTTGTAGAAGGTTTGGAAACCAACCCTGACAGCCCAGTATCTCCTCAACATGTACTGCAGCAAATCCCTGATTTAGAGGCAAGGGTATTTGGAACTGAACAAAGCATCCTAGAGCTGAAAAACATCATGCAAGATATCTTGAATACCGTGAATAGAAAGCAACTGTCCTCATCTTCTATCTCGATCGCCGAATCATCTCACAACCCACCACCTCCAAATCCACCATCTCATAACCCACCACCTTCAAATCCACCTTCTCACAACCCATCACCTCTAAATCTACCATCTCACAACCCATCACCTCCAAATCCACCATCTCACAACCCACCACCTCCAAATCCACCATCTCACAACCCACCACATTCAAATCCACCTTCTCACAACCATCAACTCCAAATCCACCATCTCACAATCCATCATCTTCAAACCGACCATCTCACAATCCATTACAGTTGAACCAACCATCCTTCAACATCCCGCCACCACCCATTGACCAGTATCAAGAAGAGGAGGCAAGGATTGCACAGAATATAGAACAGCCAGGCATATTAACCAGCTCAGCCCACACCCCAGATTTCTACAAGGACAGTGTAGAGGCCCAGACTTTTTCATGCTTAAAACATGACACTTTCGTTGTCATTTTGCTTTCTAAGAGGTATAATTAATAAATAAGGAAGAAATTGGAATTTTCGAAACATCAGAAATGTTCCTCTTCGAAGTACGAACCCATCGCAAGTTGAATCGTCAAAATCGGACGAACGAGTCAAACGATATGGCCAAAACAGTCTGGGCCTGTAGGCAAACTAGCTCGTCAGGCACTAAGGACGTGGCTCGGTTAGGTGCAAAGGACGTAGCTCGTAAGGCGCTAAGGACGTAGCTCGGTTAAGGCGCTAAGGACGTACTCTGATGACGTATACGTTGTGCATCCGTGGTGCAACAGACGACGGGTACGTCGTGCAGCTGACAACGTGTACGTTGTATATCCACAACGAACAACGTGTTCGGCACTACCCACCACGGACAACGTGTTCGGCACTATTCACAACGGACAACGAGTAGCACTATTCACAGCACAACGAGTGGCACTATTCATGGCACCACGAGTGGCACTATTCACGGACAACGAGTAGCACTATTCACAACGGACAACGAGTAGCACTATTCACAACGGACAACGAGTGGCACTATTCACAGCACAACGAGTGGCACTATTCATGGCACAATTCACGGACAACGAGTAGCACTATTCACAACGGACAACGAGTAGCACTATTCACAACGGACAACGAGTGGCACTATTCACAGCATAACGAGTGGCACTATTCACAGCACAACGAGTGGCACTATTCACAGCACAACGAGTGGCACTATTCACAGCACCACGAGTGGCACTATTCACAGCATCACGTGTTCAGCACTGTCCACAACTCAACGTGTTCAGCATTGGTGTTTTTACAGTAATCCCAGTAAGGGTAGTATGGTCTTTTGTCGGGTCACTCTTACCTTAAGAGTTTAACCCGAGCCTTTAGGGCATCATTCGACACTTAGAGAGTTTGAGAGAATAGAAGAAAGAGGAGAGGGCGATTCCAACCTAGGGTTTCCATTTGGGAGAGAAATCAAAGGGTTTGAAACCCTAGATCAACCTCAAGCCCGTTTTCTTCAAGATTTCGGTTCAGGCGTTCGTGGAGCTAGCGATCCAAGCTAGGGCTACAACTACCCAATCGTTTTGGAAGAGGGTTTCTTCCTCATTTCTTCAAGGTTGGTGCTTTTTACTACCCTCCTAGTTATAGTTCCTCTTTCCCCATCTCTTCTTTTGATTTTCTTTCATTTACACATGTGCTATGAGATGGATGAATGGTGAATGGAAAATGGTAAATGGTGAATGGTGAATGGAGATGGAATGGGGGATTGGATGCCAATGGTTATGTGTGATGAACAAATGGGGAAGGGCATTGTTCCAATAATGAATGCACATGTATGATTTGAGAAAAACCCATCTAGAAAAGCATGTGTAGGGTAAATCCATAATGAACACACCATGTTTGATGAAATGCCAAGGTGAATACAGTGAGCTGTAAATTAAGAAATGCATGCCTAATGAATTTCTGAATATTGCTAGGGCCTATGATAGTGTGTTTCCTGTTTTTCCTAAATGCTATGAATATTGAATTGCTTAATCTTTGACGCTGTATGTGTTGTGAAATTACCCAATGATCATGTTTAAATTTAAATGCAAGTATGTACACGGTTCCCACGAGCATGGCATGCATGGTATGATTTATCGAGGTTTTCAAGAACATGGTTAGAGGTGGGACATATCCTAAGATATGTTTTACCTCGCTTTTCACAAGAAGACAAGAACCAACATTCCACGAGGGGTCTCCCCTCACTCACAAGTGCATATCATGAAGAAGGGTCTCCCTTCCCTCGCAAGTACATACATATCATAAAGAAGGGTCTCCCTTCCCTCGCAAGTGCATTGCATAAAGAAGGGTCTCCCTTCCCTCTCAAGGCATCTCACAAGGACATCTCACAAGGATATCTCACAAGTTACATGATCACAAGCAAGCACGCATGACATGAATGACATGACACGACATACAAGAATCAAGCAAGATAGACATGACAAGCTTCAAGTACAAAAAGATATTTCAAGTCAAGTCAAGTGCACGATGTTTCAAGAGGATTTATCAGTTTTCTACGAATTACAAGCATGATTATAAACTGCTTTACTTCCTTGTATGATGTGAATTATTTCCGTTTGACATATATGAATTGCTCCTGATTATGTATTGCTATTTCTATGCTATAATTGTTGGTTAGTATTTAGTACCCGCTGAGTATTCCATGCTCAGCCGTACTTCTTATGTCGGCAGGTTCTGAGGGAGCTGCTGCTCCATTTGATGTTTGTGCTCCTGGTCTATGGG
The DNA here is from genome assembly GCA_015143295.1 of Tetracentron sinense. Lineage (NCBI taxonomy): Eukaryota > Viridiplantae > Streptophyta > Magnoliopsida > Trochodendrales > Trochodendraceae > Tetracentron > Tetracentron sinense. The sequence goes on along the minus strand of CM026555.1, from coordinate 24,759,059 downwards.
TGGAAGAGGAGTACGTCGAGGAGCCCTTGGAGGAACCTCCCGTAGAGGGTTACCAATAGGTGGTTGTAGATTCTGAGTGGATTAGCTGTGGGTGAGATGAGAGTTAGATTTATGTATTTTGGCGGGCATGTCCGCACTTTCTTTGGAGACATTTTGTATAAACTTGGATTTGCGTATGTATATACATAGAGGTTTGGTAGTCTTCCGCTGTGCTATATTAGAGTATGTTTCCGCTGTTTTTGTCCTCTATTGTATATGCTCTGTGGGTTTTGCAGGTTAGTCGTCAAGCAAGTCATGATTAGTCGTCCAAAGTTCACTCTAACTCCTAGGGTGGGTTTTGGGGCGCGACAGAAGTGGTATCAGAGCTTAGGCTTTAGGTCTCTAGGGTCACTTAGAATCTTATACCATGGCTTGACAAGAGCATATGTTGGGAAACAAGTTAGGAAGAAAGTAAGTCGGAAGAGAGTCTTGATCCAAGTGTAAGACTAAAACCTTAGTCTTAGTCGAAAATGGTTGCTTAAACCAAGTACGGGTCTTAAGTACGCTAGAACACTAAAGTATAAGTATAATGTGATGAATACTCTGATGACTTGATGTGATGTGTATTAGTATTATATAACTAATACAAATTGAACTATTGTGAAATGGCATTGAAATAAACTGTGGTTTCAAGTTAGACTCATGTGGTGCTATTGTTCTCAGGATTTTAGTCATGAGACGGAACACACGGGGTCGTGGACCACATACCAGAGCTTCCTCTTCTTCACGGGATGAGGAAGAGCAGCCGGACCTCTCTCAGGTCTTAGGCTCTATTGTTGAGACACTCGCCATACTGGCGGCTTGGCAAGCTATACCATCATCGGCGGCACCTACTCCACCGCCCGCAGCTCCAATACATCGTACCTCTGGAGTTGAGGCATTCAGGAGATTGAGGCCTCCACCCTTCCATGGGAGTGTGGACCCTCTTGCTGCGGAGGCATGGATCCTCCAAATGGAGAAGATCTTTACGGTCCTCTCACCTACAGAGGAGGAGAGAGTAGCATGGGCAGCTTTCATGCTAGAGGGTGAAGCCCACCATTGGTGGTTGTCCGCACTGAGGACGAGAGATTTGACCATGCAGGGTCTACCTTGGACTTGGGAGGAGTTCAAGGATTCTTTTTACAAAAATTATTTTCCGATTGGAGCACAGGAAAAGAAAGAGAGAGAATTCATCAACCTTGAGCAAGGTTTGATGTCGGTGGCACAATACGAGGCCAAGTTCTCGGAATTGTCGAGATTTGCGCCTCATATGGTTGCTACTGAGGCAATGAAGGCGAGGAGATTTGAGCAATGGCTCAAGGATGTTATCATGGAGAAGGTTTCAGTCTTCAGACATGCTACCTACTCTGAGGTAGTAGACAAGGCCTTATTGGTCGAGGCCAATTCAGAGACAGTGTCCAGGAAGAGGGAGTTGGCGAGAGGCCAAGCTAGTAGTTCAACACCTCCAGAGAGGCGGACTCGTTATCAGTATGCGTGGCCAGCACCATCGATGAGGCCTTCTTATGCGCCTCCAGCTCCACGGCAGTATGTGCCTCAGGCACCGAGACCGCAGGCTCTTCCAGCCCCACGGCCTGTTGCACCTCAGACGATGAGGTATGCTCCGCTTCCGGCCCCTCCGACTTATACACACGAGGTCTGCACTTCATGCGGCAAAAGGCATCCGGCAGGAGATTGTCGAAGAGCATCTGGTGGATGTTACCATTGCGGTCGCCAGGGCCACGTGATCAGGGATTGCCCTAGTCGGCATTTACCAGGCCAGTCTCAGGGGATTAGTCCACCAGCACGCCCAGCAGGATCATATCAGGCGTCATCTCAGACTACCCGGTCTACACCACAGTCTCGCCAGGCGAACCAGGGGCGAGTTTTTGCCTTGACAGAGGGTGATGCACTTGCATCTGACGATGTGGTGCAAGGTACGTGTTTGGAGTTATTTTCTTTATTCGTGATGGTTATGTTATGTTTTATTCCATGTGTACGTACTTGGTATGCTATATATGTATATACCTATGTGTATACACTGTTGATGCTTGAATTGACGTAACTAGCTAAAATTTCAGGAGCCCTACTAGTCAATGAGTGTTTGGCTCGAGTGTTGATTGATACCGGGTCTACTCATTCATTTGTCTCGCCGAGTTTTTCAGAAGGCTTTTTTGTAGAGCCAAGTCAGCTAGAACTGGAGTTAGCCATTTCGACTCCTCTCGGCAAAACAGTATTGGCAGATAAAGTGTATGGAGATAGTGTGGTCCAAGTTGGGAGCCACGAGTTGGCGGTTGATCTCATCGTCCTTGGATTCCAAGACTTTGATGTTATATTGGGAATGGATTGGTTAGCAGCACATCATAGGCATGTAGCTTGCTTTCAGAAAATGGTACTCTTCAAGCCGGTAGAAGGAAAACCATTTAACTTTCGAGGGTTGAGAAGTAGAGACATTGCCCGCTTTGCGGCGTTGAGCTTAGCTAACCCTGAAGCAAAGGACTCATAGACTATTCCGGTTGTGAGTGAATTCCTGGATGTATTTCCAGAAGAGTTGCCAGGATTGCCTCCAGATAGGGAGATTGAGTTTGCGATCGAGCTTGCACCAGGCACAGCTCCTGTTTTCAGAGCTCCATATAGAATGGCCCCTATTGAACTCAAGGAGTTAAAGACTCAGTTGGAGGAATTACAAGGCCTTGGTTTCATTCGACCAAGTGTCTCACCGTGGGGCGCCCCGGTGTTGTTTGTTAAGAAGAAAGATGGCTCGATTCGGATGTGCGTTGATTACAGGCAGTTGAACAAAGTCACTATAAAGAATAGGTATCCCTTGCCTAGGATTGATGACTTGTTCGATCAATTGAAGGGAGCGAGATTTTTTTCAAAGATAGATCTTCGATCGGGTTATCACCAGTTGAAGATTAAGGCGGAAGATGTTTCCAAGACTACTTTCAGGACTCGGTATGGACACTACGAGTTCTTGGTGATGCCTTTTGGACTCACGAACGCGCCGGCAGCCTTTATGGATTTGATGAACCGGGTGTTCCGGCCATATCTTGATAGGTGCGTGATTGTATTTGTTGATGACATATTGGTCTATTCCCAGACACAGGAAGATCACACACGCGACCTATGCCTTGCTTTGGAAATACTAAGAGAACACAAGCTATACGCCAAACTTAGCAAGTGTGAGTTTTGGTTGGAAGAGGTGGCATTCCTAGGCCACGTGGTTTCTGCAGAAGGTATCTCGGTGGATCCGAAGAAGATCGAAGCAGTTATGAGTTGGGCGAGGCCCAAGAGTGTTACTGAGATACGTAGTTTTCTTGGATTGGCAGGCTACTACACGAGATTCGTAGAGGGTTTCTCTTGCCTTGCAGCACCACTCACTTACCTGACAAGGAAGAACGCCAAGTTTGTATGGAGTGATAAGTGCGAGATCAGTTTCACGGAATTGAAGAAGAGGCTTACTACAGCCCCTGTCCTTACTGTGCCATCTGGACCTTATGGGTATGAGGTGTATAGTGATGCCTCACACGTTGGACTTGGGTGTGTACTCATGCAGTGTAACGCCCCAAAATCCCACCTAGGAGAGATGAGGCTTTGGCGACGTCACTTACACTTAAAACCATCCTGCAAGAGTATACAAGGCGTGCCAAAATAGTGAATTGAAATTTCCTTTAATAACTTAACAGTATCCCAAGTACAACTGTATACAATAACTGAACATAAGCCAAAGCATATACAAGAAATCCTTAACCTGAGTTACCCACTCAAGTGAGGCAATATCCCCAGAAATAAAAACCCAAAATACATGTCTCTCTCTCACTCAACCCAACCGTAGGCCACATGCCGAGACTCCTAATATCTGGGTAACCATCCGAATCACCTCCTGCTCTCCCTGAGCTACCTCGATCCAAGGGACCAGAGTCCCTATCTCATATAGTGTACCTGCCGACATAAAAGTACGGCTGAGCATGGAATACTCAGCGAGTACAAGCTACTAGCTAACAATAGTAATAACATTAACATGCCATACAGGACACAGTTCATCATAAAGTTACATGATCAGAGTGCGGAAGGAAACAAGGTAACAATTACATAATCCTGAACAAAATCAATTAAATCATACTCTAACTTCATGCTTTACCATACATATTTCAATGTCTTATAAGTCTTGTAGGTTCCTTATGCGAGTTCTTATAGCCTTTCTTATGAGCTTACGAGTTCTTCTGAGCTTTCGACTTCTTATAACTTTCTTGTGAGCATACAAGTTCTTGTGAGTTATTCACTAGTGGCGCCCTTCGTACCATCCCACTAAACACCCACCCAAAGTAGCTTGGGAATATCAGATGGTTAGTGGCGCTCCCCGGGCCATCCCACTATCTTACGAGTTCTTACAAGTTCATCCTTAGTGGCGCCTTTTGTACCATCCCACTAAACACCCACCCAAAGTAGCTTGGGAATATCAGATGATTAGTGGCGCTCCCCAGGCCGTCCCACTAATTTACAAGTTCTTACGAGTTCTTTACTAGTTCATATTCTCTTTAAATTGGGTATGTCTAGCTGCCGTTCATAGTCCGTCGCAACTAGCATCCCTTATGCTTGGCCTCTCTTATTCTTGTTCTTGTTGTTTCATATACGTATATTTTTGAAATAGGTTCGTGCATGCGCGTGTGCGTGTGCTTGACAATTTGTGAGCATAATAACCTGAATTAAAGGGACATCATACGGGATTTATAATTTCCCCTAGGCATGTGAGTTTTAAAGTCAACATATTGAGTGTTCTAGCATAGGTACACCTTTGAGAAAATCTTCCTAATTCATACTTCATATTCTTGGTTCTAATTCTAATTCATGCATTTGAACGAACACCTAGCATTTGACATCATTGTAGATCTTTTTATTCATGTTTTTCCTATTCAAGCGTTTCACCATTGGGACTTCATATAGCATTTCCACTTTCTATTGATAGTCATGTGTGTATGTAAGCAATATAAAGAGCATTTGATCAATTTCACCTCTTAGGGAACAATACCAAAATCATGCGCGTTATAGACTTAATTAAACATACTATTTCTCATACAAGCATTTTAACAAACATGTGGTGTTCAACATTGTTATACTCATTTATGCATATTTTCTTGTTCTAACATCTCATCAAACACATGGTGTGTTCATTATGAGTACAATACCCTTCCACCATTTTCCAACATACATCCATCACAACACATGGCATCCAATCGCCTCATCCACATCCAACATCTCCCCTCCACGAATGCCTCTCTATCTTGTTTGTTTTAGGGATTTAATAAAGTAAAACAAGAAAAGAATAAACTAAAGAAATCCACAAACATGCTTTTAAAACAACCTAGGTTATTACTAAAGTAGTTAGTAGGGTGTACTAACCTTGAAATCAAGGCTTGACCTTGAAGAAACCTTGAAATTGAACCTCAAATGGTAGGGAAGAACTCTTACTTGAAGAAGGCTTGATTTGGGGAAGAAATGTCGCGCCCCAAAACCCACCCTAGGAGTTAGAGTGAACTTTGGACGACTAATCATGACTTGCTTGACGACTAACCTGCAAAAACCCACAGAGCATATACAAGAGAGGGCAAAACAGCGAAAACATACTCTAACATGGTATAGCGGAAGTCTACCAAACCTCTATGTATATACATAATCAATCCATGTTTATACAAAAAGAATCCAAAAGAAAGTGTGGACATGCCCACCAAAATACATAAATCTGACTCTCATCTCACCCACAGCTAATCCACTCAGAATCTAACACCACCTACTAATAACCCTCTACGGGAGGTTCCTCCAAAGGCTCCTCAACGTACTCCTCTTCCACCCATGGACCAGGAGCACAAACATCAAATGGAGCAGCAGCTCCCTCAGAACCTGCCGACATAAGAAGTACGGCTGAGCATGGAATACTCAGCGGGTACTAAGCACTAACCAACAGTCATAACATACAGATAGCATATATAAAGCAGGAAACAATTCAAGCATATAAAGCAGGAATAATTCATATCATGACAATAAAGTAAAGGAGTATATAATCATGCTTGAATTCATAAAAGCCGATAAAACTCTTGAAAACACCGTGCACTTGACTTGACTGAAAATACCATTTTCTTGCTTGAAAACTTGTCATGTTTGTCTTATCTTATCGTATCATGCGTGTCATGTGTGTCATGCTATGTCATGCTTGCTTGGGAAAGTAAACTACTTGTGAGGGAAGGGAGACCCTTCTTCCTAAATGCCCATGCTTGTCCTGTCGTGCCATGTCATGCTTGGAACAGTAAACTACTTGTGAGGGAAGGGAGACCCTTCTTCCTAAATGCTCATGTCATGTCCTTTCACTTGTGAGATGTCCTTGTGAGATGTACTTGCGAGGGAAGGGGAACCCTTCTTATGATAATGCATGATTGACTTGTCCTTGCCAAGAGCGAGGTAAAACATATCGTAGGATATGTCCCACCTCTAACCATGTTCTTGAAAACCTCGATAAATCATGTAATGCATGCCGTGCTCGTGGGAACCGTGTACATGCTTGCATTTAAATTTAAAGATGACATTTGGGTAATTTCACAACACATGTAGCATCAAAGATTGAGCAATGTAATATTCATATCCTTTAGGGAAAGCAAGAAACACACTATCATAGGCCCTAGTAATATTCAGAATTTATTAGGCAGGCCTTTACAAATTTTCAGCTCACTTTATTCACCTTGGCATTTCATCAAACAGGGTGTGTTCATTATGGATTTACCCTACAACATGCTTTTCTAGATGGGTTTTACTCAAATCGTACATGTATGTTCATTATTGGAACAATGCCCTTCCCCATTTGTTCATCACACACAACCATTGGCATCCAATCGCCCATTCCATCTCCATTCACCATTCACCATTTACCATTCTCCATTCACCATTCATCCATCTCATAGCACATGTATCAATGAAAGAAAAATCAAAAGAAATAGAGGGAGAAGAGGAACTATAACTAGGAGGGTAGTAAAAAGTACCGACCTTGAAGAAATGAGGAAGAAACCCCTTTCCAAGACGACTCTGTAGCTGCTGCCCTAGTTTGAGGAGATGCTCCTCACGAGTTTGTGCCTTGATCTTGAAGAAAAATGGGCTGGAGGTTGATCTAGGGTCTCAAAACCCTTTGATTTCTCTCCAAAAATGGAAACCCTAAATTGGAATCGCCTTCTCCTCTTTCTTCTATTCTCTCGAACTCTCTAAGTGTTGAATGATGCCCTAAAGGCTCGGGTTAAACTCTTAAGGTAAGAGTGAACTGAAAAAAGACCGTAATACCCTTACTGGGATTTCTGCAATGACGCGAGGACCGTGAATAGTGCTGAACACATTGTGCTGTGAATAGTGCCAACTCGTGGTGCCGTGAATAGTGCCAACTCGTGGTGCCGTGAATAGTGCAACTCGTGGCGCCGTGAATAGTGCCAACTCGTGGTGCCGTGAATAGTGCAACTCGTGGCGCCGTGAATAGTGCCAACTCGTGGTGCTGTGAATAGTGCAACTCGTGGTGCCATGAATAGTGCAACTCGTGGTGCCATGAATAGTGCCAACTCGTGGTGCCATGAATAGTGCCAACTCGTGGTGCTGTGAATAGTGCCACTCGTGGTGCCATGAATAGTGCCAACTCGTGGTGCCATGAATAGTGCAACTCGTGGTGCCATGAATAGTGCCAACTCGTGGTGCCATGAATAGTGCAACTCGTGGTGCCATGAATAGTGCCAACTCGTGGTGCCATGAATAGTGCAAACTCGTGGTGCTATGAATAGTGCAACTCGTGGTGCCATGAATAGTGCCAACTCGTGGTGCCATGAATAGTGCAACTCGTGGTGCCATGAATAGTGCCAACTCGTGGTGAGTTGTACAACGTACCCGTGGTGAGCTGCACAACGTGCCCGTGGTGAGTTGTACAACGGATGCACACAATATACGTTATCAGAGTACGTTGTCTGTGCTACAATTTCCTACAGGTACAGACTGTTTTGGCCATATCTTTTGACTCGTTCGTTCAATTTTGACGATTCAACTTGCGTTGTGTTCGTACTTCGAAGAGGAACAATTCTGACATTTCGAAATTTCCAAATTCTTCCTCATTTATTAATCATACCTCTTAAAAGGCAAGATGATAACGAAAGTGTCATGTATTAAGCCTAAAAAAGTCTGGGGCTCTACATCCTTCCCCCCTTATAGGAATTTCGTCCTCGAAATTAGGGCGTTACTAAATCAATCGAGGATACTTCCCCATGCTTAACCTTTCCTACTGAACGATATGATAATCCTCTATTAATCAATATCCTAGGCACTCACTTATCGGCGAGGCACCTAGTTTTCTCATAAAACTCAACATCATTCTAAATAGCTGGTAAAACTTTCATAACATAAGGTAGCACAATTACATACAAGTGGTAACCGACTGTCCATGACAAAACACAAAATACATTCCCTTCTGCACACAAAAAAATTTTCTTCTCCCTCTCACATCCTCATGCCATATCCTTTGGTGCCTGAGCATTCTATCCTGGAGTGGCAAAGGCTTGTCCCTGGTTAGCCTAGTAAGGGGGCTGTGTGGACTGCTGGGGGCTTAATGCTTGTGTAGAGCCCAGCGGAGGTGACCGCCTAACCGTGGGCCTACTTCCCCGAGAATAAGGTGGCATCTGACGGCTGGGACAATCCTCGATCAGGTGGCCCTGGCGACCACAGTGGAAACATCCACCGGAGATTCTCCTACACTCTCTGGCCACATGCCTCCTCCCACAATGGGTACATATCTCGTAAGAGTAGGTGGAGGGTGCATATCCTGTTGCCTGAGATACTGCGAGGCGGGGTGGCTGCACGGTAGCCGCGTGCGATGCCGGTGGAGCAACCAAAAGAGAAGCCTGTGGTGCAGTGGGAGGACTCCGTACCAGCATATGTCTAGAGGACTGGTACTTAACCCATGCTTCTGTGACCAATGGGTCCATATCACCATAGAACACCGAAGGCCTCATCCTCCAAAGTGCCTCACTTCCTGCGGTATGATGTGTAGGGGTAGGTACAAGTACCGCCGTAGGAATGGGGGTAGTGGGCTGCCTAGTGGCAAGTATTGCTAGTGTTTCTGCTATGGATCCCAAGACCTGAGTGAGATCAGGCTGCTCATCCCTCAATGGAGGAGGAGATACTCCACCCCTCCTAGTGTGGTATCCACGACCCTGATCGCCACGTCTCATGGTTTACTCCTGAGGACGATGGCAAAGCATGAGTCTCACTTGAATCCTATCAAAATCCGATATTGTATTTTCATAATAGAAGTATTTATCAAAGTCTAGAACATACATCAAGATACACATACCATAGCATCATAATATACTCTAAGGTTCCTAGCGAAGCCAAGATGCGATGTTGGTTGTGTTGCAACTGGTTATGGTCTAAGGCTAACTCCTTAGTTGCTTCTTAAGGGCAACAACTTCTCCTAAGCAGAAGTTGGACTCAAGCCCCCAACCTATGCGAGCACATCGTGTATGTATCTAAGTATAATTATAATCGTACAATTATACAAGTAGTTTTCTTACTGATGATAAGCTTCACACTTGATTATGATATTAACTGATCACAAACCTAAGACCTTAGCCCGTTTGAAACTAATACTAATGACTAGTTCATCTAATTGAGTTGTTTATGTGATGCCCTCTAAATCTGGTGACATGTATAATGCTTCTAAGATCCACATGATGCATGCGGAATATGTATATGATATATATATATATATATATATATATATATATTTTTTTTTTTTTTTGTAAGACGAAGGAGAATTTTATTGCCTCACTCGGAAGGCTATTATTTACGAAGACCCCATAGTACAGGGTATGACAAGGACCTACCACCATTTACCAACTCACACATAGTCTGAACTCCAGCCGGAGTATTACTCACTCATAAGTCTAGCTGGGAATTAATTCCTAACACATTGGTTGTCACTTAGTACGTGACATATAGTATGCACACCACATTTAATGCCCCCTAACAATACCACACATAATAGTATAAGTACATTGTACGCACACCATATAGCATATAACACCATATAACAATACTACATACAAAGTATAGTACCATCATATTCATCTCGTCAAGTCATCAAAGTAGTTGTAATATTATATCTTGGTGTTCTAGCGTTTCTAAGACCTGTGCTTGGTTGGAGCAACCATTTTAGATTAAGACTAACGTTCAGTCTCACACTTAGAACAAGACTCACTTCCGACTTACTTCCATCCTAACTTGTTTCCTAACATATGCTCTTGTTAAGCCGTGGTATAGGATTCTAAGTGACCCTAGAGACCTAAAGCCTATGCTCTGATACCACTTCTGTCGCGCCCCAAAACCCACCCTAGGAGTTAGAGTGAACTTTGGACGACTAATCATGACTTGCTTGACGACTAACCTGCAAAAACCCACAGAGCATATACAAGAGAGGGCAAAACAGTGAAAACATACTCTAACATGGTATAGCGGAAGTCTACCAAACCTCTATGTATATACATAATCAATCCATGTTTATACAAAAAGAATCCAAAAGAAAGTGTGGACATGCCCACCAAAATACATAAATCTGACTCTCATCTCACCCACAGCTAATCCACTCAGAATCTAACACCACCTACTAATAACCCTCTACGGGAGGTTCCTCCAAAGGCTCCTCAACGTACTCCTCTTCCACCCATGGACCAGGAGCACAAACATCAAATGGAGCAGCAGCTCCCTCAGAACCTGCCGACATAAGAAGTACGGCTGAGCATGGAATACTCAGCGGGTACTAAGCACTAACCAACAGTCATAGCATACAGATAGCATATATAAAGCAGGAAACAATTCAAGCATATAAAGCAGGAATAATTCATATCATGACAATAAAGTAAAGGAGTATATAATCATGCTTGAATTCATAAAAGCCGATAAAACTCTTGAAAACACCGTGCACTTGACTTGACTGAAAATACCATTTTCTTGCTTGAAAACTTGTCATGTTTGTCTTATCTTATCGTATCATGCGTGTCATGTGTGTCATGCTATGTCATGCTTGCTTGGGAAAGTAAACTACTTGTGAGGGAAGGGAGACCCTTCTTCCTAAATGCCCATGCTTGTCCTGTCGTGCCATGTCATGCTTGGAACAGTAAACTACTTGTGAGGGAAGGGAGACCCTTCTTCCTAAATGCTCATGTCATGTCCTTTCACTTGTGAGATGTCCTTGTGAGATGTACTTGCGAGGGAAGGGGAACCCTTCTTATGATAATGCATGATTGACTTGTCCTTGCCAAGAGCGAGGTAAAACATGTCGTAGGATATGTCCCACCTCTAACCATGTTCTTGAAAACCTCGATAAATCATGTAATGCATGCCGTGCTCGTGGGAACCGTGTACATGCTTGCATTTAAATTTAAAGATGACATTTGGGTAATTTCACAACACATGTAGCATCAAAGATTGAGCAATGTAATATTCATATCCTTTAGGGAAAGCAAGAAACACACTATCATAGGCCCTAGTAATATTCAGAATTTATTAGGCAGGCCTTTACAAATTTTCAGCTCACTTTATTCACCTTGGCATTTCATCAAACAGGGTGTGTTCATTATGGATTTACCCTACAACATGCTTTTCTAGATGGGTTTTACTCAAATCGTACATGTATGTTCATTATTGGAACAATGCCCTTCCCCATTTGTTCATCACACACAACCATTGGCATCCAATCGCCCATTCCATCTCCATTCACCATTCACCATTTACCATTCTCCATTCACCATTCATCCATCTCATAGCACATGTATCAATGAAAGAAAAATCAAAAGAAATAGAGGGAGAAGAGGAACTATAACTAGGAGGGTAGTAAAAAGTACCGACCTTGAAGAAATGAGGAAGAAACCCCTTTCCAAGACGACTCTGTAGCTGCTGCCCTAGTTTGAGGAGATGCTCCTCACGAGTTTGTGCCTTGATCTTGAAGAAAAATGGGCTGGAGGTTGATCTAGGGTCTCAAAACCCTTTGATTTCTCTCCAAAAATGGAAACCCTAAATTGGAATCGCCTTCTCCTCTTTCTTCTATTCTCTCGAACTCTCTAAGTGTTGAATGATGCCCTAAAGGCTCGGGTTAAACTCTTAAGGTAAGAGTGAACTGACAAAAGACCGTAATACCCTTACTGGGATTTCTGCAATGACGCGAGGACCGTGAATAGTGCTGAACACATTGTGCTGTGAATAGTGCCAACTCGTGGTGCCGTGAATAGTGCCAACTCGTGGTGCCGTGAATAGTGCAACTCGTGGCGCCGTGAATAGTGCCAACTCGTGGTGCCGTGAATAGTGCAACTCGTGGCACCGTGAATAGTGCCAACTCGTGGTGCCGTGAATAGTGCAACTCGTGGCGCCGTGAATAGTGCCAACTCGTGGTGCTGTGAATAGTGCAACTCGTGGTGCCATGAATAGTGCCAACTCGTGGTGCTGTGAATAGTGCCACTCGTGGTGCCATGAATAGTGCAACTCGTGGTGCCATGAATAGTGCCAACTCGTGGTGCCATGAATAGTGCCAACTCGTGGTGCCATGAATAGTGCAAACTCGTGGTGCTATGAATAGTGCAACTCGTGGTGCCATGAATAGTGCCAACTCGTGGTGCCATGAATAGTGCAACTCGTGGTGCCATGAATAGTGCCAACTCGTGGTGAGTTGTACAACGTACCCGTGGTGAGCTGCACAACGTGCCCGTGGTGAGTTGTACAACGGATGCACACAGTATACGTTATCAGAGTACGTTGTCTGTGCTACGATTTCCTACAGGTACAGATTGTTTTGGCCATATCTTTTGACTCGTTCGTTCGATTTTGACGATTCAACTTGCGTTGTGTTCGTACTTCGAAGAGGAACAATTCTGACATTTCGAAATTTCCAAATTCTTCCTCATTTATTAATCATACCTCTTAAAAGGCAAGATGATAACGAAAGTGTCATGTATTAAGCCTGAAAAAGTCTGGGGCTCTACAAGAAACCCCTTTCAAAATGCCGTAGGATCGCTGCCCTAGCTTGGAATGGGAATGCCACACGAGTTTGAGGTTGGATTTGATGAATCCAAGCCCTTTTGGGATGATCTTGGGTGTTTAAACCCTTGATTCACTCTCAAGTTGAAACCCTAGGTTAGAACCCCTTTCTCCTCTCCCACACTCTCTCAAATATCTGCCCTAAGGGTTTATGAAACCCTTAGGCTCGTGCAAGGCTTATAAAGCAAGGGTGAAATGCCCAAATGACGAAAAAGCCCTTACCAAAATTTCTGCAAAAACACGAAGACCGAGTGATCGGTGTTAATGACCGATCGATCGGTTACCTACCGATCGATCGGTTTCATAACCGAGCGATCGGTTAAAATTTCACTCTCTGGAAAATTTCCCCATACAAAAATCTTGACCAGTCGATAGCCTCCGATCGATCGGTTTTGGACCGATCGATCGCTGTAATGGACCGAGGGATCGGTTGCCTACAGGTCCAAACTGTTTTGGCCAGATCTTTTGACTCGCTCGTCGGATTTTGACGATTCAACTTGCGTTGGGTTCGTACTTCGAAAAGGAACATTTCTGACGTTTTGGAATTTCCAATTTCTTCCTTATTTATTAATTATACCTCTTTGAAGGCAAGATGGCAACGAAAGTGTCGCGCATTAAATGTGAAAAGGTCCGGGGCTCTACATGCAGCATAAGAAAGTCATTGCCTATGCATCAAGGCAATTGAAGGAGCATGAGAAGAATTATCCCACGCACGACTTGGAGCTTGCGGCGGTCGTGTTTGCACTTAAGATTTGGCGTCATTACCTTTATGGGGTGGAGTTCTATGTGTTCACTGATCACAAGAGTCTCATGTATCTCTTTTCCCAAAAGGAGCTGAATCTAAGGCAACGGCGTTGGATGGAATTTCTGAAGGACTATGATTGTACCATTCAATACCACCCGGGCAAAGCAAATGTAGTGGCTGATGCTTTGAGTAGAAAACCTCAAGGGTTGTTAGCACACATGTTAGTTCAAGAATGGAAGCTACTAGAAGATTTGGCAAATCTAGACATCAGTGTGAATAACTCTGTCCGTGGTCCTATCTTGGCAAATGTTACGGTTCGGCCGTACATTATAGATTTGATCCAAGAATATCAAGCCATGAATGCGGAATTGTTGGCTTATCGGGACAAGGAAGTTGCTAAGGGTAGTGAGGACTTCTCTCTCACTAGTCGGGGTGCTATCACATTCAAAGGAAGGTTGTGTGTTCCGGCCAACGCAGATCTTCGACGAGAGATCATGGATGAGGCACATCGTTCGAAGTATACAGTGCATCCAGGGGGCACAAAGATGTACCGGAACCTCAAGAGTCACTTTTGGTGGCGGAATATGAAGAGGGAGGTTGCGGAATATGTAGCACGATGCTTGGTGTGTCAACAGGTAAAAGCAGAACACATGCGGCCCACCGGTCTATTGCATTCTCTTCCTATTCCCGAGTGGAAATGGGAGAACATATCCATGGATTTCATAGTTGGCTTGCCAAAGACGGCAAGGGGCTCAGATGCGATATGGGTAGTAGTGGATCGTTTGACAAAGTCCGCTCATTTCTTACCCTACCGTACTACCTTCAACTCAAGTCAGTTGGCTGCACTATACATCAAGGAAGTAGTTAGACTACATGGGGTGCCAGTCAGTATTGTGTCAGATCGGGATCCAAGATTCACGTCAAGATTTTGGAAAAGTTTCCAAGAGGCTATGGGTTCCCAACTTGATTTCAGCACCGGCTTTCATCCACAAACGGATGGACAAACCGAGAGAGTGAACCAAGTCATTGAAGACATGCTTCGAGCTTGTATGTTGGATTTCAGAGGCAGTTGGGAAGAGCACTTGCCTTTGGTTGAATTCGCCTATAATAACAGCTATCAGGCAAGTATTCAAATGGCACCATTTGAGGCCTTGTATGGGCGAAGTTGTAGGTCTCCTCTCTATTGGGATGAGGTAGGAGAAAGGAAAGTGCTTGGTCTGGAATTGATTGAGCAAACTGCAAACACAGTTAAGATCATCCGGGATCGATTGAAAGCCGCTCAAGATCGCCAGAAAAGTTATGCGGACACACGCCGTAGGGACTTAGAATTTCAAGTAGGGGATCAAGTTTTTGTGAAAGTATCTCCTAGCAAAGGGATCATGAGATTTGGGAAGCGAGGCAAGCTCAGTCCTCGGTATGTTGGGCCTTTTGAGATTATCACACGGGTTGGTGAAGTTGCTTATCGAGTAGCTCTTCCACCTCACATGGCTGCAGTTCATAACGTCTTCCATGTGTCCATGCTTCGGAAGTACATTCCGGATCCTTCGCATGTCATAGACTTGGAACCGTTGGAGATTCGAGAGGACCTCACCTTGATTGAAAAGCCAGTTCAGATTTTGGATCGAAGAGATCAAGTGCTTCGCAACAAGACAATCCCTTGATTGTTCCATTAATGAATGCACATGTATGATTTGAGAAAAACCCATCTAGAAAAGCATGTGTAGGGTAAATCCATAATGAACACACCATGTTTGATGAAATGCCAAGGTGAATACAGTGAGCTGTAAATTAAGAAATGCATGCCTAATGAATTTCTGAATATTGCTAGGGCCTATGATAGTGTGTTTCCTATTTTCCCTAAATGCTATGAATATTGAATTGCTTAATCTTTGACGCTGTATGTGTTGTGAAATTACCCAATGATCATGTTTAAATTTAAATGCAAGTATGTACACGGTTCCCACGAGCACGGCATGCATGGCATGATTTATCGAGGTTTTCAAGAACATGGTTAGAGGTGGGACATATCCTAAGATATGTTTTACCTCGCTTTTCACAAGAAGACAAGAACCAACATTCCACGAGGGGTCTCCCCTCACTCACAAGTGCATATCATGAAGAAGGGTCTCCCTTCCCTCGCAAGTACATACATATCATAAAGAAGGGTCTCCCTTCCCTCGCAAGTGCATTGCATAAAGAAGGGTCTCCCTTCCCTCTCAAGGCATCTCACAAGGACATCTCACAAGGATATCTCACAAGTTACATGATCACAAGCAAGCACGCGTGACATGCATGACATGACACGACATACAAGAATCAAGCAAGATAGACATGACAAGCTTCAAGTACAAAAAGATATTTCAAGTCAAGTCAAGTGCACGATGTTTCAAGAGGATTTATCAGTTTTCTACGAATTACAAGCATGATTATAAACTGCTTTACTTCCTTGTATGATGTGAATTATTTCCGTTTGACATATATGAATTGCTCCTGATTATGTATTGCTATTTCTATGTTATAATTGTTGGTTAGTATTTAGTACCCGCTGAGTATTCCATGCTCAGCCGTACTTCTTATGTCGGCAGGTTCTGAGGGAGCTGCTGCTCCATTTGATGTTTGTGCTCCTGGTCCATGGGTGGAAGAGGAGTACGTCGAGGAGCCCTTGGAGGAACCTCCCGTAGAGGGTTACCAATAGGTGGTTGTAGATTCTGAGTGGATTAGCTGTGGGTGAGATGAGAGTTAGATTTATGTATTTTGGCGGGCATGTCCGCACTTTCTTTGGAGACTTTTTGTATAAACTTGGATTTGCGTATGTATATACATAGAGGTTTGGTAGTCTTCCGCTGTGCTATATTAGAGTATGTTTCCGCTGTTTTTGTCCTCTATTGTATATGCTCTGTGGGTTTTGCAGGTTAGTCATCAAGCAAGTCATGATTAGTTGTCCAAAGTTCACTCTAACTCCTAGGGTGGGTTTTGGGGCGCGACATACAGTATTGAGAGGTTGGAACAATTGGGGAAGAGGGCCCAGGTTCCTATAATTTAGCATCCACTGACTTCCGAGATATGTGTCTGCATCCAGGGATTCAATTCCCTCGAGACTTCAAAATGCCCGAATTTGAGAAATACAATGGAAAAGGATGCCCAGAGACACACCTGAAAGTTTCCTGCGGAGAGTTGTTCCAGCTAGAGCACGGTGACAAGCTATTAGTGTAGCTATTTCAGAGAAGTTTGAAGGGACCAGCCCTACAGTGATTCACCAAAGTTGACCCAGCCATGGTCCGCACATGGGAAGGCCTCTGTGAGGCGTTTGTTGCTCAATACTCCTATAATATAGACTTGGTCCCACAGAAAGCAGATCTAGAGAGAATGACTTAGAGAGAGAATGAATCATTTATTGAATATTCTGTTCGATGGAGGAAAAATGGTAGAAAGATGAACACTCCTCTACCCGAGGATGAGTTGGTGACCACGTTCCTCCGTAAACTCAGGCATCCATTCAAGACTTTACTAGCAGCCCAACCCATTTCCAACTTCAGCACTATGGCCAAATGTAGGGCCAGGATTAAGGCTACAATGGGAGACGTGGGAGCAGTTGATATGTTCTCAGGATCCAAGGAGGCGTCATCCTCTAATTGTCCTCAACCACCGCGAAAAGATACACGGAGAAAAGAGGATGAGGTGCAAATGGTGACAACAATGCCTATCCTTATTCTCCATTTATCCCAACAACCCCGACAACCCGAGCTAACTCTGTTGGACATATATGCCCTCGAAAGCCAATAAAAGACTTTTCTATGTTGATTAGACAAGCATCATATTCACACAACCAACTATAATGGGTATTTATATTAATTACTGTCTCATATGATGAAGACATAAAGTTCCATAGGTAACATTGTAGGAAAATCATGCAAAGGTTGCGAGGAGATATGATTTTCCAGTTCCTTGTAAACCTAATATTGTTTGAAGCCTCTAGAGTACTGGTTGGGCACCGTACTTCATCATGGCTTGCACATGTGTAGTTCTATGAGATAGTGTGATGAATCTCATTCACAGAGAGTGGTGACTCTTGACTAACATGTGAGTATATGTAGCAAGTACATAATACTGAACGGGGTCACTAGTGGATACCCAATGGAATACACTGTCAGATTGTATTAGGGTTATCCATTTGAAAAATTGTCCTTAGACCTGAGAGGTTAACATCTTCTCAGACATCTGTCTATATGACTTTGATGTGCCAATCGGCAATGTCCAATACATAGGACTAACTCCGGGTACGTTGGGTCATGTACACAATGTTTGGAGAAGTGTGTAAACACTCAATAAGGAATCCACAACTCCTTAATTGGAGATAATGATATCAAGGTGATACTTGTTGAATTGAACTGTTAAATCCAGTACTGGTGCTTTTCGGTAAAATGGTTTTTATCGAAGTTGATATTTTTAATATGGAAAAGTATATATAAATATATATGTCATTTATTTTCTAATGTTTCTTCAAAAGTGTTTTGAAGGTTCAGTTCAATGAAAAAGTAATCATGAGAAAGGGTTCTATTGATAAGCTAGGGACTAAGACTGTGGTATTGTTCCAATCCCAGAAGCTTACAAGTGATATCGGAATGTGGAAGGATTTATTTGTAAATATATTGTGAGATGGTACTTACAAGCAATTCTCTAATTTCTGGAGGTTAATCACATTGTGTTAATGGACATTAATTGTGATTGGTGGAAGTCCACGGATATAGATAAAATTCTATAATCCTAATGGAGTATAGGAAAGGTGTTTCCTAGTAACAATGCTTTAACCAAAAGGTTGAGTACTTGGTCCCACAACCGGAAATAGGAGATCTCTTTAGATCCCACACACAAGGACCTTCTTAAAGTATTTAATTTAATTATTAATTAATTTCTCTAAGTAATCACTATATGGTATAGTGAAGCTCTAAAAGGTGGAATCACATTAGATGTGAAAAACCAAATAGGTAGGACTCATTGGGGATTTTGTTACAAGAATCAAAAATTGACCTAAGGGTTTGTGAAACCCATTGGGGGCGTGTGGAGTGGGGCCCACCTAGGGTGGGACGCCCACTTCATGGAGGTATTAATAATAATAATAGTTATTATTATTTAATTAGTATCTAATAGCTAATATCCTTATTGGATAAGGTTAGTTAGTTAGTTAGAGTTAGTTACTAATTAAAGACTCCTTGTTGGACAAGGATTCTATTAGTTTCTTGCTAATCAAGGAATCCTAATTAGATTAGGATAAGGATAAGATTAGTTGGACACTAATGGATAAGGTTAGTTTCTATTAATGATTAATCCTAATTAATTAGGAGAAATCAAGAATAGAAAGAATTGAGGAATCCTTATTGGATAAGGATTAGGAGTCTTGAGTTGCAAGCAACCCAAACTCTCCTATATATAGAGGTGGACATCCAAGGCTTTGATAATAAGAAAATCTCCAGATTTTTGGATCTCTCTCTCCCTCTCCTCAAACCTCACGCCCAAGCCTCCCTCTCTCTAGAGTGTACAGTCACACTCTCCCCCTTTTTCTTCTTAAATTGTTTTCTAGTTTTGAAAATCAAGAAGAAGGAAAATCAAGGTTCTTGGTTATAAAGATTGGATCTTTATTTCAAGATTCTAGAGCTGGAAATTTGGAAGGGCCATTAGCTTCCATTAGAGAAAGCTTTAAAGGAAAAAAAAGGTTCGTGTGAATCGACAGGAGACTTGAAACTTGTGAAGTTTTGCGAGTACTATTCTAACGTGGATTTGACTTAACAATTTCAAAGTTGCAAAGGTGAATGTTATTCCTACCTTCATTGAATAAAATCAATTAGAATCTTAGTCAGATCTTGGGATTCGATGTATACCCCCCGAGAACTGTTTTTTTTTAATTAAAAAGAGACATAGTTTCAGTGGTATTAGAGCCTTGGCTATGCTTCTCTTTGATTTTAAGGTATAATCAAATTTTAATTATATCAAGAATGCCTCCCTTGTGAATTTTGGTTACCCTAATGAATCAATCTTCAAGATTCTTGATTATTGGATAATCATTTATTAGGGATATGGGATCCCTCTAGTTATTGAGAGAGAGATCAAGCCCTTAGAAATTAGTGTGATACTAATTTCAGTTTTGGATGATTTCAAAACCTCTCTTAATTCTAATAGGGATAGGTATATAGAGATATAAATTTGGTTATAGCCCTTAAGGATTTAGAGATCGTTTTTTTATTAAATTAAATTGTTTAATTTATTCTTGAGAGCCCCAAGCAAGTTTTTCCTTTGATTTAGACCACTTAGATACCCATTGATATTTTGGCTAGCATATATAGATGGAATTTTATTTATTAAATGTTAATTAATAAATCCCATGGTATTAGACACCCTTGATTAAGCGTTCTTGGAGATTAAAGCTTATTTCGATTAAAATTGATTCATGGATTTTCTGATTTGTATTTGATTAGAAGAATCAATATAGTTTCGGTATTTCGGCCATAACTTTGTGACCGTAAGTCCGATTTAAGTCCGTCAGTACATCATTTCGAAGCCGTTGAAAAGATCTACAACTTTTGTTAAGAAAGATTTTCCAGAATCAATCGTTTTGAGGGTCAAAACTTGAGTCGAAAATCTAAAGCGGGTAAAGGAGTTTTCTAAATTAATTTTCCAAGAGGCTGTCAAATTTTTTCTAAATTCCATTATTTGATTTGAGAGCATGAGATGCTATTAAATCATTTAATGAGCTATCAATTAATTAAATAGTTTAATTATTTGATTCGAGAGCGCGGGCTGAGATTTAATTAAATTGTTTAATTATCTGCTTCAAGTCCACGGGCTATCATTTAATTAAATGTTAATTATGATATCCTTTATGGTTCCCTAAAAAGTTTATGGGAATAATACCATAATTATTGTAGTTGATTTGGATCAATTACATGTGCTCAGAATTACCGGCTATATAGTATTTATAAGTTTTTATTTGATTAATAGTTAATCAAGTAATTACATAAATGTCATTGGTTGAGATACAGCGTTTTTATCTCAAGTGAATTTTAATTGATAGAGATCAATTATTTTATGGATATTTAATACTATTTTTTAGAGTATTATTTTGTTTAATTGTTAAATCAAATAATCCCTAAAGCAGTTAGCCACTATGGAAAATTTTGAATTCACCTATTATTGATTTTGAATTTATTTTTGGAATCAATATAAGGTGATATTAAAAAATTAGCAATTTACTGATTATTATTTTGGTCTTTTAATAGTTATTAGATCAAAATAATATTGAAGGGATTAGATCCCCAGCCTAGCCGAATTTAATATGGTGTTTTCTATTTGTTTATCAATTAGGGAATGTGAGGATGAATTTTAGGGTTAGATTAAATTTTAGAGAAATTTTTCTCTTAATGATTTTCCAAGCATTAAAGGAAAATTGTTTTCTTTTAATGATGATCTAAAAGCCCTAAGAATTCATTTTTGTCATGCTTGTTTTCTTTGTTCTAGGGTTTTTCTATTAAATGTTAATAGAGGCCTTAATCATATGGGAAAGAGTTTCCCTGAGGTTAGCAAATGATTAAGGCCTCTATTAACATTTAAGTAATTTGTCAAGTCATATTATTATTCATAGTTGATGAATTGTTAATATATATTCTTGTTGAATGGTGGATGGGTTCGATGATCATGCCTTCTTCTCTCTCTATTCTCTTCTCTTTCTTCTTATGAGTTGTACTCCCCTTGAGCACCCTATTTTGGGTGGTTTCTCAAGGTTTCTTATTTTGAATATGATATAATCTTAGTATTAGGAGTTGCTGGTTTTTCTCTATAGAGAAATCATATTGAAGATCGAAGATGATGGTGATCACATGGAGAATAAATCTTAGAAGGCGTTCTACAAGAGTAGTTGTAGGATTTCTAAGATAGCATGATCTTGTGGACCCATTGTGCGGCTATATTATGTATTTCATGTGATGATTTGTTATAGCTTTTAGTTGCTTAGAAAAGTCCATAACCCTTGTGATAATGTGATTATCGTTTTTTGTGCAAATTTTAGATAATTGAATCAAACCCCATAATATGTGTTTTGTTGAAACATAAAAAGTTTGTGTTTAAATAAAACACATTATTACAGCCCTTTTGGACGTGATGCATGTAGTCCATGTTGAAATTTTTACATGGAATATGTTACTTGCATGATTATGAGATAATTGTGCCTTAATTGGCATAGATGTAAGCTAACAATATTCACGATTTTGGGAAGTGCTTGATTGACACTTATAGACCCTGGTAGAGGTCTTAGAGAGTTGTTTAAAGACTTCCATAATTTCTTTTAGACTTATGGTTGATGAACCCTAATGTGCTAAAAATAATTCGTAGAGATTTAAAGGGTAATATAGTCCATTTTGACTTATGGGCTTTAGTGATGCACATGGACACTTTATAATTGTTATTTTGGGCCCATGGTGCTTGGTATGACCAATGGTCCATCATATGGATGTATGAACCATTTAAAGCCCACTGATGTTAAAAATGACCTTTGTACCCTTGGATTAGATCCATTAAGATTTCTGGGGCTAGTGGGAGTTCATTGGAATTAGTTTGATCTAATTAAATAGAAATTTGATTTATTATCATGTGATGATTTTGTATATTGTTCTATACATGTGATACAATGATAAATATTGTGAATGCTTTTGATATATACATTAGATGTATAATTTGTTCATAATATTCTGTTTTCCCTCAAGAAAAATATTAAGTGAATTAAATGGGCTAATTTATCCTACGGGATAGTATTGCCCTATGACCTTCCATTATCAATAAGGCTAGGAATTAATTCGCCTGAGTCTTGTCTTGCCAAAAGGTATTGACATAATTCAGTCTAAGTTAAACTCCTAGAGCCTTATTTCTATAGTAGATAGGTTTGTGTATGGCCTGATAGGGAGCGTCAACTAAAATGGAGGCACAGCCCTACTTGATCATATGATGAACCAGAATGATGGGTTTCACTTAACCAATGAATATGACGGCTGAAACAGTGACAGTCATGTTGTCCTTGGAGGTCGTAAGAAAATTGGAAATCACTGATTTACATAAGGAGTTATGCATGAGATGCTCAGTGATGGATAGTTACTATCCACCTTATAGTGCATGTGTGGTACTATCCTAAAATGGAAGATTGCATGTGTATTATAAGGCACCCAATGCTCATCAGAAATATGAAGTAACATATTTCCTAATTTTATAGATTGAGGGGTCTATGAAATTTGACTGAATGATGGGCAATATCATCAAAGATTGAAAGCCCTGATCTAATGATATTATAATGTGTGAAATATTATGATGAATGTTTTATTGTCATGTCATTTTATAACCACCTTATCAAGACTTTAATGAGAATCTCTTGACCAATTCAAAGTGCTTGGAATGGAAAAGGAATCTCAAGTTTGTGCTTACCATCTAAAAAACTACCCAAGTTCTCACTACTAATGTTAAATCTCATTTGAGATGTTTACTGGATACAATAGGGCTGCTAGGCAGCTTACTATATAAAAGGACAAGTAGACACCAAGTTGACTAGGGAAACCCAGTCAAAAAAAAAAAAAATGATAGAGATCATTAGATTCATAAATCCCAATTCTTGGTGCTGAGATAAATTGAGATAAATTTATGGGATTAGAGGATATGATCCTCGACAAACTCCCAGAGTCCTTTAATATGGTTATGTTGAACAAGTAGGAAATCAGATTGTCTGAAATCCCACTTGTTGTATATGGCTAAGAATCTTTGAAGAGTTCAATGCTACATGCAAAGATGTTCAAAATAATTGGATTTTTCAAATCCCGAGCATTTATGCAACGGAAAGAAATCCAAGATTTTCCATTGGAAAGGTATTCTAGTAGTATGGACAAAGGCTCTTCTGAGAAGAAAGGAAAATATAAGGATTGTGCTTCATAGTGAAGCAATTGGTCATTGGATACAAGACAAACCTTTGGAAGGATTGTCCAATTTGTATACTCATCAAGTCCAACTTAATTGTTGGAATCTCTAGCTCCTAATGCTTGGTATGATCTTGCATAAGTGCAATAGTTGCATGTTTGTTAAGGAGAATGAGAAATTTAAGTAAATAAAACTTCTACTTAGGAATGGGACAAAAGTTTGATGATCGTAATCATATGAAAATTCCATTAAGAGGTAGCTAACTTTATTTCACCTTCTTTGAAAAGTTCAAAGAATTCCGTATTGAAATAAAGAAACAGCTAGGTAAGTCTTCCATGATTGAGAAGAGTATCTCTTAATAGAAATTTCATAATTTACTCTCATTACATCTTGTCTTAGATAATTCTCATAACAAACCATAGCATGATGGTGTTGTTAAATCGAATTATATTGGATATGATTTGATGGAAGATGAGCTTGGGATTCGCATTAGAGATACTTAGTCTCTATTCCTGGATAACAAAAGAAATTTGTAAATAGGAATGTAAGTTTCCTAGAAGAGAAACTGAATCTAGAATTGTTCTAGAAGCGGAAGCCCAATAGACCAATAACTATGAGAATTGATAGAGATCAACTCTCTACTTTCACTATACCTAAATAGTACACTAGAACCCACAGGTCCCAGAATCTGTAGTTGGACTAACTTTTATTCTGATGAAATAATCAAACTGTTTGATTTTCATCTAAGAATGAAAGTATCCTTTCTGTGTAAATTGGTTAGTGGGAGCATAATTACTTTCCTAGCTCTATGCAAAGATAATATTCTTTTCATTGTGAATGAAGTATGAATATTATTCTTCTCTTAGATTTGATCTAATAATTTTGTAATGAATGACAAAAACTTTGACAACATGTTTTCTTAGTCCTAAATGGTTTAGAGACAAAAGAAAAATGATATTATTATTCTCATAATAACAATCATGTTTTTGTACAAATAAGATTTCAAGAAAAGAGTTTCTACCTTTATGGGATGGAATCTGTTTCTCTTAGATATATGATATCATGAGAAAGTATACTTGTACTAGACCGGATATTTATCACATATTGATGTGATAAGATATGGTCAAATTAGTCCGGAGCATTGTACAATGGTAAAGCA
This sequence comes from Tetracentron sinense, assembly GCA_015143295.1. NCBI lineage: Eukaryota > Viridiplantae > Streptophyta > Magnoliopsida > Trochodendrales > Trochodendraceae > Tetracentron > Tetracentron sinense. The sequence continues at coordinate 24,734,100 of CM026555.1, read as the reverse complement.
CAAGCATGTTAATCTGAAAATGACTATTGGATAGTATCATTTTTGTTTAGTCTTTTAAGACTGTGGTTATCGATAATAAATTTGCAAGAGTTGCAAGTGTTGTTGCATCACTGCAATAATTGTGGTAAAGCAAATATGACAGACCCATGTATATTAAGTTATGCTTCAGTTAGTGTTTGAGAAACATCACTGAGAAGATGAGCATTATATCCAATTGGCTTAGAGTGCAAGTGGGAGATTGTTGGACATATATGCCCACGAAAGCCAATAAAAGACTTTTCTATGTTGATTAAACAAGCATCATATTCACACAACCAACTATAATGGGTATTTATATTAATTACTGTCTCATATGATGAAAACATAAAGTTCCATAGGTAACATTGTAGGAAAATCATGCAAAGGTTGCGAGGAGATATGATTTTCTTGTTCCTTGTAAACCTAATATTGTTCGAAGCCTCTAGAGTACTGGTTAGGCACCGTACTTCGTCATGACTTGCACATGTGTAGTTCTATGAGATAATGTGATGAATCTTATTCACAGAGAGTGGTGACTCTTGACTAACATGTGAGTATATGTAGCAAGTACATAATACTGAACGGGGTCACTAGTGGATACCCTATGGAATACACTGTCAGATTGTATTAGGGTTATCCAATTGAAAAATTGTCCTTAGACCTGAGAGGTTAACATCTTCTCAGACATTTGTCTATGTAGAACCCCTGACCTTTTCACAGTTAAGGCATGACATTTTCGTTGTCATTTTGCTTTTAAAGAAGTGTAATTAATAAATAAGGAAGAAATTGGAAATTTCGAAATGTCAGAAATGTTCCTTTTCGAAGTACGAACACAACGCAAGTTGAATCGTCAAAATCGGACGAACGAGTCAAAAGATATGGCCAAAACAGTCTGTACCTGTAGGAAGACGTACTGTGTTCATCCGTTGTACAACTCACCACGGGCACGTTGTGCAGCTCACCACGGGTACGTTGTACAACTCACCACGGGCACTATTCACGCCACCACGAGTTGGCACTATTCACGCCACCACGAGTTGCACTATTCACGCCACCACGGGTTAGCACTATTCACAGCCACCACGAGTTGGCACTATTCACAGCACCACGAGTTGGCACTATTCATGGCACCACGAGTTGCACTATTCACGCCACCACGAGTTGGCACTATTCATGGCACCACGAGTTGCACTATTCACGCCACCACGAGTTGGCACTATTCACGCCACCACGAGTTGGCACTATTCATGGCACCACGAGTTGCACTATTCACGCCACCACGAGTTGGCACTATTCACGAGTTGGCACTATTCATGGCACCACGAGTTGCACTATTCACGCCACCACGAGTTGGCACTATTCACGCCACCACGAGTTGGCACTATTCATGGCACCACGAGTTGCACTATTCATGCCACCACGAGTTGGCACTATTCACGCCACCACGAGTTGGCACTATTCACGCCACCACGAGTTGGCACTATTCACGCCACCACGAGTTGCACTATTCACGCCACCACGAGTTGGCACTATTCATGGCACCACGAGTTGCACTATTCACGCCACCACGGGTTGGCACTATTCACAGCCACCACGAGTTGGCACTATTCACAGCACCACAAGTTGGCACTATTCATGGCACCACGAGTTGCACTATTCACGCCACCACGAGTTGGCACTATTCACGCCACCACGAGTTGGCACTATTCACGCCACCACGAGTTGCACTATTCACGCCACCACGAGTTGGCACTATTCATGGCACCACGAGTTGCACTATTCACGCCACCACGGGTTGGCACTATTCACAGCCACCACGAGTTGGCACTATTCACAGCACCACAAGTTGGCACTATTCATGGCACCACGAGTTGCACTATTCACGCCACCACGAGTTGGCACTATTCACGCCACCACGAGTTGGCACTATTCACGCCACCACGAGTTCGCACTATTCATGGCACAACGAGTTGCACTATTCACGCCACCACGGGTTGGCACTATTCACAGCCACCACGAGTTGGCACTATTCACAGCACCACGAGTTGGCACTATTCATGGCACCACGAGTTGCACTTTTCATGGCACCACGAGTTGGCACTATTCACGCCACCACGAGTTGGCACTATTCACGCCACCACGAGTTGGCACTATTCATGGCACCACGAGTTGGCACTATTCACGCCACCACGAGTTGCACTATTCACGCCACCACGAGTTGGCACTATTCACGCCACCACGAGTTGACACTATTCACGCCACCACGAGTTGGCACTATTCACGCCACCACGAGTTGGCACTATTCACGCCACCACGAGTTGGCACTATTCACAGCACCACGAGTTGGCACTATTCACAGCACAATGTGTTCAGCACTATTCACGGTCCTCGCGTCATTGCAGAAATCCCAGTAAGGGTATTACGGTCTTTTGGTCAGTTCACTCTTACCTTAAGAGTTTAACCCGAGCCTTTAGGGCTTCATTCGACACTTAGAGAGTTTGAGAGAATAGGAGAAAGGGGAGAAGGCGATTCCAACCTAGGGTTCCCATTTTGGAAAGAAATCAAAGGGTTTTGAAACCCTAGATCAACCTCCAGCCCATTTTCTTCAAGATCAAGGCACAAACTCGTGAGGAGCATCTCCTCAAACTAGGGCAGCAGCTACACAATCGTTTTGGAAAGGGGTTTCTTCCTCATTTCTTCAAGGTCGGTACTTTTTACTACCCTCCTAGTTATAGTTCTTCTTTCCCTTTCATTTCTCTTTATTTTCTTTCGTTATACATGTGCTATGAGATGAATGGTGGTGAATGGTTGTGAATGGGTGTTAATGGAGAATGGAGATGGAATGGGCGACTGGATGCCAATGGTGTTGTGTGATGAACAAATGGGGAAGGGCATTGTTCAAATAATGAATATACATGTATGATTTGAGAAAAAAACCATCTAGAAAAGCATGTTGTAGGGTAAATCCAAAATGAACACACCATGTTTGATGAAATGCCAAGGTGAATACAGTGAACTGTATATTTGGAAATGCATGCCTAATGAAGTATGAATATTGCTAGGGTCTATGATAGTGTGTTTTCTGCTTTCCCTAAATGATATGAATATTACATTGCTCAATCATTGATACTATATGTGTTGTGAAATTTCCCAAATGTCATGTTTAAATTTAAATGCAAGTATGTACACGATTCCCACGAGCACGGCATGCATGACATGATTTATCGAGGTTTACAAGAACATGGTTAGAGGTGGGACATATCTTCCGATATGTTTTACCTCGTTCATGACAAGACATGGCATGACAAGCATAAGCATTCTAGGAAGAAGGGTCTCCCTTCCCTCACAAGTAGTTTACTCTTCCAAGCAAGCATGACAAGACATGGCATGACAAGCATAAGCATTCTAGGAAGAAGGGTCTCCCTTCCCTCACAAGTAGTTTACTTTCCAAGCAAGCATGACATGGCATGACACGCATGATATGACAAGATAAGACAAACATGACAAGTTTCAAGTACGAAAAGATATTTCAAGTCAAGTCAAGTGCACGATGTTTTCAAGAGGATTTATCGGTTTTCTACGAATTACAAGCATGATTATAAACTGCTTTACTTCCTTGTATGATATGAACTGTTTCCGTTTGACATATATAAACTGCTCCTGATTATGTATTGCCATTTTTATGCTATAATTGTTGGTTAGTATTTAGTACCCGCTGAGTATTCCATGCTCAGCCGTACTTCTTATGTCGGCAGGTTCTGAGGGAGCTGCTGCTCTATTTGATGTTTGTGCTCCTGGTCCATGGGTGGAAGAGGAGTACGTCGAGGAGCCTTTGGAGGAACCCCCCGTAGAGGGTTACCAATAGGTGGTTGTAGATTCTGAGTGGATTAGCTGTGGGTGAGATGAGAGATTATATCCACGTATTTTTGCGGGTCTGTCCGTACTTTCTTATGGATTGCTTTTGTTTAAAACTTGAATTTAAGTATGTATATACATAAAGGGTTGTTAGTCTTCCACTGTGCCATGATAGAGTATGTTTCCGCTGATAATGTCCTCTATTGTATATGCTCTGTGGGTTTTTGCAGGATGGTTTGTCAAGCAAGTCATGCAAGTCATGTTTAGTCGTCCAAAGTTCACTCTAACTCCTAGGGTGGGTTTTGGGGCGCTACAGTCTATATGACTTTGATGTGCCAATCGGCAATGTCCAATACAGAGGGCTAACTCCGGGTACGTTGGGTCATGTACACAATGTTTGGAGAAGTGTGTAAATACTCAATAAGGAATCCACAACTCCTTAATTGGAGATAATGATATCAAGGTAATACTTATTGAAATGAACTGTTAAATCCAGTACTGGTGCTTTTCGGTAAAATGGTTTTTATCGAAGTTGATTTTTAATATGGAAAAGTATATATAAATATATATGTCAATTATTTTCTAATGTTTCTTTAAAAGTGTTTTGGAGGTTCAGTTCAATGAAATAGTAATCATGAGAAAGGGTTCTATTCATAAGCTAGGGACTAAGACAGTGGAATTGTTCCAATCCCGGAAGCTTACAAGTGATATCGGAATGTGGAAGGATTTATTTGTAAATATATTGTGAGATGGTACTTACAAGCAATTCTCTAATTTCTGGAGGTTAATCACATTGTGTTAATAGACATTAATTGTGATTGGTGGAAGTCCAGGGATATAGATAAAATTCTATAATCCTAATGGAGTATAGGAAAGGTGTTTTCTAGTAACAATGCTTTAACCAAAAGGTTGAGTACTTGGTCCCACAACCAGAAATAGGAGATCCCTTTAGATCCCACACACAAGGACCTTCTTAAAGTATTTAATTTAATTATTAATTAATTTCTCTAAGTAATCACTATGTGGTATAGTGAAGCTCTAAAAGGTGGAATCACATTAGATGTGAAAAACCAAATGGTTAGGACTCATTGGGGATTTTGTTAAAAGAATCAAAAATTGACCTAAGGGTTTGTGAAACCCATTGGGGGCGTGTGGAGTGGGGCCCACCTAGGGTGGGACGCCCACTTCATGGAGGTATTAATAATAATAATAGTTATTATTATTTAATTAGTATCTAATAGCTAATATCCTTATTGGATAAGGTTAGTTAGTTAGTTAGAGTTAGTTACTAATTAAAGATTTCTTGTAGGACAAGGATTCTATTAGTTTCTTGCTAATCAAGGAATCCTAATTGGATTATGATAAGGATAAGATTAGTTGGACACTAATGGATAAGGTTAGTTTCTATTAATGATTAATCCTAATTAATTAGGAGAAATCAAGAATAGAAAGAATTGAGGAATCCTTATTGGATAAGGATTAGGAGTCTTGAGTTGCAAGCAGCCAAAACTCTCCTATATATAGAGGTGGACGTCCAAGGCTTTGATAGTAAGAAAATCTCCAGATTTTTGGATCTCTCTCTCCCTCTCCTCAAACCTCACGCCCAAGCCTCCCTCTCTCTAGAGTGTACGGTCACACTCTCCCCCTTTTTCTTCTTCAATTGTTTTCTAGTTTTGAAAATCAAGGTTCTTGGTTATAAAGATTGGATCTTTATTTCAAGATTCTAGAGCTGGAAATTTGGAAGGGCCATTAGCTTCCATTAGAGAAAGCTTTAAAGGAAAAAGAAGGTTCGTGTGAATCGACAGGAGACTTGACACTTGTGAAGTTTTGCGAGTACTATTCTAACGTGGATTTGACTTAACAATTTCAAAGTCACAAAGGTGAATGTTATTCCTACCTTCATTGAATAAAATCAATTAGAATCTTAGTCAGATCTTGGGATTCGATGTATGCCCCCCACGAACTGTTTTTTCTAAAATTAAAAAGAGGCATACTTTCAAACTCAGCAACAACTTCCCTCATAGCAGATGACAAAGGAGCATAAAAAGATAAGAGTCTTCACTCCCATGCCATATACCATGACGCAACTCCTCCCTTATCTACTAGATAAGAAATTGGTCATATTGAGGGAATCCAAGCCACCACTAGTCACGCTGCCATGGTCATACAGAGCTAACCAGCATTGTGAGTTTCATCAAGCCCCAAGGCATTCCATCGATATGTGTTTTGATTTACAACATACAATCCAAGACATTCTTAAAACGGGAAAGATTCAGTTTGAACCAGGGAACTCCGACATCAACCAGGCCCCTCTCCCAAATCATGCAGTAGTAGGAAATCGAGGCGCACCTGCCTGAGCCACTCTATAGCCGACTTTGAGCAGTCTCACCAATTTTTTGTCTTTTCAGTTTATTCCATAATTTCTCTTTTGCAAATGGCCATAATGGCCTAAATCGAGTTTGTACATCCCTTCATACTAGTAACTAAGCCCTCCTTGATCTTTGAAAGGTGTTGAGCATCAGTGGTCAGAAGCATTAATCTCTACCATTTTACCAGGCAATGACGGGAGAAGACAGATCAGCTTATCAAAAATTGTAGGCCTAGTGAAAACCAGAAATGACACTAAGGCTAGTTTTTATCTTCCGCAATTGAGTTTGTACATCCTTTCATACTTTAATAGAATTTCCCACTTTTTGTTAATTCTGTCTTGCTTATTACTTCGAGATGCCTAGTTTTGGGAACTAAACTGGATTCTAAGCCTGCAAAGGACAATTGATTATCAGGTGAGGAATCTAAAAACTCACGACCCTCTTATGAATTAGAAAGGTACCCTGCTCCCCAAAGATTGCAAGGCAAGCTACCAATCCATCAAAAGACAAGAAGCAAGGCAACAACGAAACCTCCCCGAGCTATCAAGCATCAAGCATATTTGAACAAGGATAATGCAATGACCACACATGCTCTTGACCAATCAAAGAAAGGATAGGAGGCCATCCTTGGTTAACCCTTAAAATCTCTTTCGTACCCATGAAATAACATACACTAGTTAGCCCAATGAGCCTAATAGCCTTTCTTTCTAAACCCATACACTGGAGCACCCTATGAATGACAAATCAACAGAGCAGAATCCAACCAATCAAAAGCAAAGCTTATTTTGAACTATGGCATGACCTGATTTCACTGATCGTGGATACGTAGGCAACCTAAAAAATAGGTTCGGTCACATTATGGCAACTTTGCATCAATACCAGACAGCTATCTCTAAACAGAGCATAAAGAGCCGACAAAAAAAAAGCAAAGAAAAAAAAATAGAAGAAGAAAAAAAGAGAACAAAGAAAAGAGAAAAAAGGGCAAATCTCCAAAATGATGAATAGAAGCCAACTAGTTCCATGTCTGTATGCAACATCAAACAAACATTTTAGGGTGTCCTACCCCACAAGCAAATTTTGGGCCTCAATCGTTTCTTCCCCTACTACATTTCATCCTAGTAACTAAGCCCTCCTTGATCTTTGAAAGGTCTCTAGCATCAGTGGTCAAAAGCATTAATCTCTACCATTTTACCAGGCAATGACGGAAGAAGACAGATCAGCTTATCAAAAATTGCAGGCCTAGTGAACACCAGAAATGAAACTAAGGCACAACAATTATGCGAGCCCACCCTTGACATTATTGTCAAGGGCAAAAAAGGGAACAAATTAGTCAGTTACGTAGGCATGAGTGAAAACCGAAAACAGCCTCATTGCGCAAAAATTATGTGACCCTAAGACTTGGTCATTCCAAGGGCAAAAAAGGGATAAAGTTAAATTTCTGATTTCACGGGCTTAGTATGAGATTATCAATCCTGCAAGAGAGAAAAAATAACGTGAACCCAGTCCTGATGAAACCTATTAAGGTCTAGGGGCAAAAAAGGAAAAATCAAAGTTCAAGCTTTCAGCAACTTATAATCAAGCTCCACCAACAACAATAAGCTAGTACAGTCAAGTACTATCTTATGCATCAGGTATATGGCGAAGACATCTAGGAGCAGATTTACCTATCTATCTTAGAAGCAATCAGCCCAGACTTATTCAATTCCTTTCTATGGCAAAAGAATCCTAGCTAGGCTTCCCATCAAAAGGCAATGGAGGACATCTTTCAAAATACTTATGCCGATCTGTCAGTCTATCAAGTCATTCAGTCAATCTATCACCAAGACATCAGTCTTTCATATCAAGTCAGTCAATCAGAGTCGTGTCCTCACGCAAGTCAGCTCGAACTTGGTTAATCATTTCGGTGGTACAATCGATTCTCCTGAACTTCAGACTGGTTCAAACAAATTATCCTGGAAGAATATTTCAGTTGGACAAACCCCGGCATAACCTCAGTGCAGTATTGATACATAAGGCCAAGGGTGGATATCATATACAAGCTCAAGGTCATGCTCCACTATCTCACTCCTCATACCCCATCATTCATTTCATTAGCTTGCTTATAGATAAACCACGTGGCTATCCCTATTCATACATCATACTTGCTTATGGATTAGCCATATAGCTATCCCCATCCTCATACATATATCGCATTCATTTGCTTGCTTTACACTCATTCTCGGTGTAACTAATCCTCACTAACCTTACATTTTGCTTTCTCATGGGTTAGCTGTGTGGCTTTCCCCATTCATACATCTTGGTTGTAACATGGAGCAACCACGTGGCTGTCTCCACTCATCATATACTCTGCTTGCTTATACACCTTGCTCGTGGACTAGTCGTGTGACTATCTCCATTCATCATACACTCTGCTTGCTTATAGACTTGTTCGTGGACTAGCCGTGTGGCTATCTCCGCTTATACATCTACTTGCTTACTTGTACTGAAGTGATCATGCGATCCCTTCAAATCAGACTTCATTCATCTTGCTGGCATATTATTCAGTGGGGCAACCATGCTGTTGTCAGCACCATGGCCTAGTACCCGGTGGGGCAATCGCGCGTTTGTCTGCACCATAGCATCTTACCCTGTGGAGCAATAGCGCAGTTGTCTCCATCATAGCATAGTACCCGATGGGGCAACCACACAGTTGTCTGCACCATAGCATCTTACCCGGTGAGGCAACCGCGCAGTTGTCTGCATCATAGAATAGTACCCGATGGGGCAACCACGCAATTGTCTGCACCATAGCATCTTACCCGATGGGGCAACCGCATGGTTATCTGCACCACAACATCTTACCCGGTGAGGCAACCTTGCTGTTGTCTGCACTATAGCATCTTACCCGGTAGGGCAACCGCGCAATTGTCTGAACCATAGCATCTTACCCGGTGAGGCAACTGTAGGGTTGTCTACACCATAGCATAGTACCCGGTGGGGTAACCATGCGGCTGTCTACACCATAGCATCTTACCCAATGGGGCAACTGAGCGGTTTTCTGCACCATAGCATAGTACCAGGTGGGGCAACCCCGCGGTTGTCAGCACCATGGCATAATACCCGGCGAGGCAACCATCTGGTTGTCAGCACCATGGCATCTTACCCAGTGAGGCAACCGCACGGTTGTCAGCACCAAGGCATCTTACCCGGTGAGGCAACCACGTGGTTGTCTGCACCATGTCATAGTACCCAGTGGGGCAACTGTGCGGTTGTCAGCACTAATTGCATCTTACCCATTTTTTGAAGGAGTAACTGAACGGTTGTCTGATCGACCTTCAGTTACGGCCTCTCGTGAAGCTGGTTGTGTAACCAACCTTCACTCATTTACATCATTCACCACATGTTCACACTTCACCACACTGCACTGCAACACTTGCTCACTCTTAAAGAAGTAACTGATACGGTTGTTTAATCGACCATCAATTGCTCACTCTTAAAGGAGTAAGTGACACGGTTGTCTGATCGAGCATCAATTGCAGCCTCTTGTGAAGCCAGTCTTGCACTCTTCATGCACTGTACTGCATTACTTGCTCATTCTTAAAGGAGTAACTGACACGGTTGTCTGATCGACCATCAGTGGTGGCCTCTTGTGAAACAAGTCTTGCACACTTCATACACCATAACCCCCTCCAACCCCAGCAAGTTCCGAATTGGCAATTTTTGGAATTAAATTGGACTTAAAACGGTAGAAAATGATCGAAATACCCCTGGAGTGTAAAATGACCAAAATACCCCTAAAATGTGTTGAAAAAATCATGTTTTATCTAAAATATTTTTCTGGATTTTATCAGTTCAATTTTGACTATTTTCGGGCTAAAAACGGGGAAAAGCGGAAAAACGAATTTTCGGCGAATCGGAGCGTATCACATGGCGAGATAAAAAAAATAAAAAATTGATTTTCGGGACCCTTAAATAGGGGCGCTGCTTCAAAAAGTGGCCCCTTTGGGGCCCATTCGTTTTTGGCGTGTCAGCAGGCTATTTTTTATAACTCGGCTAGGGGCGCTGCTTCAAACAACGCCCCCCAAGTTTTGATCCGTTTTGCTGCCTTACTGTTCCTTGCCGCCTCGCTTTTTGAGATTTTTATCCAAATAGGGGCCCTACTTGAAGTAGCACCCCCCCCCCCAATTTTGAAAAACTATAAATACCCCCCACTCCCTCACTTCATTCTCATTCCGTTCCACTTCCTCTCTTCTCTCTCCTCTTTCAAAAATTCCGCTTTAGCGTTTGACGATCCCGGGAATTCGATTTCGAATAATCATTCTTGGAAGCACTTATTTCAGAGACGCTTTTGGGTTTTTCGGAAGGTAAAATATCGTCAAACTCTTACTTTTGCTTAGTCTTTTATTAGTTTTAATTACTTTATTGTTTTTAAATACTTAGACTGCTTGCCCTGTTGAACCCCTACCCGGTTTTACTTAAACCTATCGTACCCTGTCGAACCCCTACCTGTACTTCAATTCAAAAGTGCCTACCCTGTCGAACCTCTGCCAGAACTTCGGTTCAAACAAGCCTACCCTGTCGAACCTCTGCCCGAACATCGGTTCAAACCCAACTTACCTTAGCCGAACCTCGGTTCAAACCCTGGTTCAAACCTTACCAACCCAGTCAAACCCCTATCTGAATCTCGAGTCAAACCCTAGTTCAAACCCTACTTGCCTTAGCCGTACCCCTGCCCGAACCTCGCTTTGAATCCTGGTTCAAATCCTATCAAACCTTTACCCAACCCAGATGCTCCTTGGTATGAGCTAAAACTGTCCAAATGCTCCCCTGCAAGAGCTTAAAAGGCCCAAATGCTCCTAAATAGGAGCCCAAACTATTCAAAACACCCTAACATCCAAAGACAAATCTCACCCTATCAAACACCCACGATCCAAACACTCAACAAATCAAATCATCAACTACCCTCTGGAACTACGTGTAACTTGATTCCACTAACAATGGATACGTAGGCAACCCTGATCGGGTTCAGCTCACCCAGGATAGAGCTCTTATCCTGTTCCTGCTCATTTCAACATATGCATTACTATTTATATAACATTTTCCAAAAATATAGATGAAATGGAAGCTTCTCTTTTGGTTTTCCCCACTTTAATTCAGACTTAGGGAGTAAGTAACCATCTCCGGATGGGAGTTTAGGAGTGCCTAACACCTTCCCCTAACTCAAATGAATTCTTACCTTGAACTCTATTTTCAGACCAAAGCCTTATCCAACCTTTTAAGGGACCCTATTTTCCCTCATAATTTAATTAGGTGGCGACTATCTTTTCAGCATTTTTAGCATTATTCCTCCTCGGGTTCAATCCTGATCAGGAGTGGGGGTTAAAATCTCGGGTCTACAGCTTGGCGACTCCACTGGGGACTCTGGTTTCATAGACCAGTATTCAAGCCAAAACCTAAGTCTGAACTGAACAAGGGAAACCATATTAGAAACTTTTACTTTCATCCATATGCTGCTAATTTTGTACATATTCTTACTTTACTATCATTCATCGAATCTCGGACATTTGTTTGCCAACTTAGCAACATGCCTAGGATTCTATTTTTATTCATTGCTTGATTTTGATTGATGCATATACATTCATATTCATTGCATAATAGAATAAAACCCATCACCTATCTAGTTGGATCTGGTAAGCTTACAATCAAGGGATGGTTATCCCCGATGCTAGCGCCCAAGATCTGTTGAAAGTACTGGTTGTAGACCGAGAGATGATTATCTCCGGTAAACGCGACTGGTCTTTTCCGGTTACACCAATCGTCCCTTTTCAGGTATGTTTTATACCGGGGAACCGTATATATGGTCAAGTGCTCATCAACCTTTTAGACAAAAATCTTGCATACACCAACATAAGCATATAGACTATATGTCTTTGTTTAGGCATCAACCAAGAACACCCATCAGGAGGGACTACCTTATCCCTATTATGTTACCAGTTTAAGCCGCTCCTGCATCATTTGTTCAGGTATAGGGACAACCGTATCTCTATACCTAAACCATTTTCGGAGCTTGTGTGAGCCTTGATTGCTAAATAGGTCTAACCCAATTCTTTTCTAAAGTCAACAAGATGTTGTGAGGGTTAAAACCTTAGACTCGAAACGAATCACATGGTTAACCCATTGATTCATTTTGATCTTAACCCAATGAGTTCTGGTTCCCTAAATCTCAGATAAGTGAAATGGATCTCTATGCACTCATACCATTAGGTCACACACGTTGAGTTGACGCAACTTTTTTTTTAGTATACTTGCTCGATTCATTCATTAAATTCATCAAAAAAAAATTCATTTTATTTCATTCAAGTCAATTCAAAAACTTCATTCAATCATTTTGCTCATCATCATATTGTTTAAATCATATATTAGTCTTAAGACTTTCCGCATCCATCATTTTGTGCATACTTATATTCATGACCAGACAAGTGGCAATGTCCCATGTCAAAACGTCATCCATTAGTCATATGTGTGTCGCATCACTACTTTCATCATTGTCTTAATTCAGTCTTCATTTAGCATCTCGACCATCATCTGACTCATTTGTACATACCTCTTATTACCACCCAGTTTATAGCACCCTGAGCGGAAGCAGTACTAAACTATCTGCACTCTTCAAGATTACTCCAGTAAGTACGAGATTGATTGATCGAGATGAGCCCATTGTAGAAGGTTTGGAAACCGACCCTGACAGCCCAGTATCTCCTCAACCTGTACTGCAGCAAATCCATGATTTAGAGGCAAGGGTATTTGGAATTGAATAAGGCATCCTAGAGCTGAAAAACATCATATAGGATATCTTGAATGCCGTGAATAGGAAGCAACCGTCCTCCTCTTCTATCCCGATCGCCAAACCATCTCACAACCCACCACCTCCAAATCCACCATCTCACAGCTCACCACCTTCAAATCCACCTTCTCACAACCCATCACCTCTAAATCTACCATCTCACAACCCATCACCTCCAAATCCACCATCTCACAACCCACCACCTTCAAATCCACCTTCTCACAATCCATCAACTCCAAATCTACCATCTCACAACCCATCACCTTCAAACAGACCATCTCACAATCTATTACAGTTGAACCAACCATCCTTCAACATCCCGCCACCACCCATTCATCAGTATCAAGAAGAGGAAGCAAGGATTGCACAGAATACAAAGCAGCCATGCATATCAAATAGCTCAGCCCATACCCCAGACTTCTAGAAGGACAGGATTGAGAGGTTGGAACAATTGGTGAAGAGGGCCCAGGGGTCCTATAATTTAGCATCCACTGACTTCCGAGATATGTGTCTGCATCCAGGGATTCAATTGCCTCGAGACTTCAAAATACCCGAATTTGAGAAATACAATGGAAAAGGATGCCCAGAGACACACCTGAAAGTTTACTGTGAAGAGTTATTCTAGCTAGAGCACGGTCACAAGCTGCTAGTGCAACTATTTCAGAGAAGTTTGAAGGGACCAACCCTACAGTGGTTCACCAAAGTTGACCCAGCCAATGTCCGAACATTGGAAGGCCACTGTGAGGCATTTTTTGCTCACTACTCCTATAATATTGACTTGGTCCCACAGAGAGCAGATCTGGAGAGAATGACTCAGAGAGAGAATGAATTCTTTACCGAATATTCTATTCGATGGAGGAAAAATCCTAGAAAGATGAACACTCCTCTACCCGAGGATGAGTTGGTGACCACGTTCCTTCATAAACTCAAGCATCCATTCAAGACTTTATTAGCAGCCCAACCCATTTCCAACTTCAGCACTATGACCAAATATGGCGCCAGGATTAAGGCAACAATGGAAGACGTGGGAGCAGTTGACATGTTCTCAGGATCCAAGGAGGCGTCATCCTCTAATCGTCCTCAACCACCGTGAAAAGATACATGGAGAAAAGATGATGAGGTGCAAATGGTGACAACAATGCCAATCCATATTCTCCATTTATCCCAACAACCCCGACAACTCGAGCTGACTCAGCAACAACTTCCCTCGTAACAGATGACATTTGAGCAGAAAAAGATAAGAGTCTTCACTCCCATGTCATATACCATAACGCAACTCCTCCCTTATCTACTAAATAAGAAATTGGTCATGTTGAGGGAATCTAAGCCGCCACCAGTCAAGCTGCCAAGGTCATACAAGGCTAACCATCATTGTGAGTATCATCAAGTCCCAGGGCATTCCATCGATATGTGTTTTGATCTAAAACATACAATCCAAGACATGCTTGAAACGAGAAAGATTCAGTTTGAACCAGGGAACACCAACATCAACCAGGGCCCTCTCCCAAATCATGCAGCAGTAGGAAACCGAGGCGCACCAGCCTGAGCAACTCTATAGCCAACTTTGAGCAATCTCAAAAGTTTTTTGCCTTTTTGGTTTATTCCATAATTTCTCTTTTGCAAATGGCCATAATGGCCCAAATCGAAGTCTTCCCTATTAGTTAACATATTGGCCAGTGGCCACCTGTCTTTATGTTCCGCAATTGAGTCTGTACATCCTTTCATACTCTAAAAGAATTTTTCACTTTTTGTTAAATCTGTCTTCCTTATTTCTCTGAGATGCCTAGTTTTGGGAACTGAACCAGATTCTAAGCCTGCAAAGGAAAATTGATCATCAGGTGAGTAATCTAAAAACTCACGACCCTCTCTTGAATTAGAAAGGTACTCTGCTCCCCAAAGATTTCAAGGCAAGCTACCAATCCATCAAAAGACAAGAAGCAAATGAACAACGAAGACCTCCCCGAGCTATCAAGCATATTTGAACAAGGATAATGCAATGACCTCACATGCTCTTGACCAATCAAAGAAAGGAAAGGAGGCCATCCTTGGTTAACCCTTACAATCTCTTTCGTACCCATGCAATAACATACGCTAGTTAGCCCGTCGAGCCTAATAGCCTTTCTTTCTAAACCCATACACTGGAGCACCCTATGAATGACAACTCAACAGAGCAGAATCCAACCAATCAAAAGCAAAGCTTATTTTGAACTATGGCATGACCTGATTCCACTGATCGTGGATACGTAGGCAACCTAAAAATAGGTTCGGTCACATTATGGCAACTTTGCATCAATACCAGACAGCTATCTCTAAACAAAGCACAAAGAGTCGACAAAAAACAAGCAAAGAAAAAAAATAGAGGAAGGAAAAAAGAGAAGTAAGAAAAGAGCAAACATGGCAAATCTCCAAATTGATGAATAGAAGCCAGCTGGTTCCATGTCTGTATGCAACATCAAACAAACATTTTAGGGTGCCCTACCCCACAAGCAAATTTTGAGCCTCAATCGTTTCATGCCCTACTACGTTTCATCCTAGTAACTAAGCCCTCCTTGATCTTTGAAAGGTCTCTAGCATCAGTGGTCAGAAGCATTAATCTCTACCATTTTACCATGCAATGACGGGAGAAGATAGATCAGCTTATCGAAAATCGCAGGCCTAGTGAAAACCAGAAATAACACTAAGGCGCAACAATTATACGAGCCCAGCCTTGACATTATTGTCGGGGGCAAAAAAGGGAACAAATTAATCAGTTACACAGGCATGAGTGAAAACCGGAAACGGCCTCATTGCGCAAAAATTATGTGACCCCAAGACTTGGTCATTCCAAGGGCAAAAAAGGGATAAAGATAAATTTCTTATTTCACGGGCTTAGTATGGGATTATCAATCCTGCAAGAGAGCAAAAATAACGTGAACCCAGTCCTGGTAAAACCTGTTAAGGTCTAGGGGAAAAAATGAAAAATCAAAGTTCAAGCTTTCAGCAACTTCCAAACAAGCTCCACCAACAACAATCAGCTAGTACAGTCAAGTGCTATCTTATGCATCAGGCATATGGCGAAGACATCTAGGAGCAGATTTATCTATCTATCTCAGAAGCAATCAACCCAGACTTATTCAATTCCTTTCTAAGGCAAAAGAATCCTAGCTAGGCTTCCCATCAAAAGGCAATATCGGACATCTTTTAAAATACTTATGTCGATCTGTCAGTCTGTCAAGTCATTTTGTCAATTCATCACCAAGACATCAGTCTATCATGTCAAGTCAGTCAGTTAGAGTCGTGTCCTCGTGCCAGTCAGCTCGAACTTCGCTAATCCTTTCAGTGGTACAATCAGTTCTCCTGAACTTGAGACTGGTTCAAACAGATTATCCTGCAAGAATATTTCAGTTGAACAAACCCCGGCATAACCTCAGTGCAGTATTGACACAATAGGCCAAGGGCGGATATCAAATACAGGCTCAGGGTCATGCTCCACTATCTCACTCCTCATTACCCATCATTCATTTCATTTGCTTGCTTATGGAAAAGCCACATGGCTATCCCTATTCATACATCATACTTTCTTATGGATTAGCCATATAGTTATCCCCATCCTCATATATATATCACATTCATTTGCTTGCTTTATACTCATTCTTGGTGAAACCGATTGTTTAACAAATCCTCACTAACCTTACATTTTGCTTTCTCATGGGTTAGCTGTGCGGCTTTCCCAATTCATACATCTTGGTTGTAACATGGAGCAACCACGTGGCTGTCTGCGCTCATCATATACTCTGCTTGCTTATACACCTTGCTCATGGACTAGTCGTGTGACTACCTCCACTCATCATACACTCTGCTCGCTTATAGACTTGCTCGTGGACTAGCCGTGTGGCTATCTCCGCTTATACATCTGCTTGCTTACTTGTGTTGAAGTGATCGTGCGATCCCTTCAAATCTGACTTCATTCATCTTGCTGGCATAGTACTCGGTGGGGCAACCGCGCTGTTGTCAGCACCATGGCCTAGTACCAGGTGGGGCAACCACGCGGTTGTCTGCACTATAGCATCTTACCTGAAGGGACAACCGCGTGGTTGTCTCCACCATAGCATAGTACCCGGTGGGACAACCACACGGTTGTCTGCACCATAGCATCTTATCTGGTTAGGCAACCGCGCGGTTGTCTGCACCATAGCATAGTACCCGGTGGGGCAACCACGCGGTTGTCTGCACCATAGCATCTTACCCAGTCTGCACCATAGCATCTTACCCAGTCTGTACCATAGCATCTTACCCGGTGGGGCAACTGCGCAGTTTTCTGCACCATAGCATCTTACTCGGTGAGGCAATCATGGGGTTGTCTACACAATAGCATAGTACCCGGTGGGGCAACAGCGCGGTTGTCTGCACCATAGCATCTTACTCGATGGAGCAACCGTGTGGTTGTCTGTATCATAGCATGATACCCGGTGGGGCAACCGAACGGTTATCAACACCATGGCATAGTACCTAGTGAGGCAACCATGTGGTTGTCAGGACCATGGCATCTTACCGGGTGGGGCAACCGCATGGTTGTCAGCACCATGGCATCTTACCCGGTGGGGCAACCACATAGTTGTCTGCACCATGGGATCGTACTTAGTGGGGCAACTGTGCGGTTGTCAGCCCTAATTGCATCTTACCCATTTTTTGAAGGAGTAACTGAACGGTAATCTGATCGACCTTCAGTTGTGGTCTCTCGTGAAACTGGTTGTGTAACCAACCTTCACTCATTTGCATCTTTCACCACATGTTCACACTTCACCACACTGCACTGCAACACTTGCTCACTCTTAAAGAAGTAACTGATACGGTTGTTTAATCGACCATCAATTGCTCACTCTTAAAGGAGTAAGTGACACGGTTGTCTGATCGAGCATCAATTGCAGCCTCTTGTGAAGCCAGTCTTGCACTCTTCACGCACTGTACTGCATTACTTGCTCATTCTTAAAGGAGTAACTGATACGGTTGTCTAATCAACCATCAGTGGTGGCTTCTTGTGAAACAAGTCTTGCACACTTCATACACCATAACCCCCTCCAACCCCAGCAAGTTCCAAATTGGCAGGAGCGCACCCTTCCTTTGTCACCCATTAGTCATCCAGTCCCTGGCAAGCAGTCTAAATAGAATTTATCTTTTCTTCAACTTTAAAGGTTTTCTACACACCCGTGCAAAATTGAAGCGTTATCAGCCTTTGTCGTTCACATGCCCGCTCCCTCTGACAAAGTGGGGCAACTGTAAAAACCCCAATTTCGCACCCCCTCGGCATCTTTTTACACCTCCAAAAACCCTCTTAAAAACTCTCTTTTAAAACCCTCTTGCCACGTGCTTCGATTTTCAAAAACGGCCTTGAGGAGAAAAATGACCAAAATGCCCCTGAGGTGAAAAATGACCAAATACCCATAGAAAAGTTCTGAAAAGTTTTCATTTTGTCCAAAATGATTTTACAAATTTTTCGATGAATTTTGGCTATTTTTGGAATTAAGGACTTAACATGGTAGAAAATGACCGAAATGCCCCTAGAGTGTAAAATAACCAAAATACCCCTAAAAAGTGCTGAAAATTTCATGTTTTATCTAAAATAGTTTTCTGGATTTTACTTGTTCAATTTGTACTATTTTCGGGCCAAAACGGAAAAACGGATTTTCGACGAATCGAAGCGCATCACGTGGCAAGATAAAAAAATAACAAATTAATTTTCTAGCCCATTGAATAGGGGCGCTGCTTCAAACAGTGCCCTCTTTGGGGCCCGTTCTTTTTTGGCGTGTCGACAGGCTATTTTTTAAAACCCAGCTAGGGGCGCTGCTTTAAACAACGCCCCCGCAGTTTCGGTCCGTTTTGCCACCTTATTGTTCCTTGTCGCCTCGCTTTTTGCGGTTTTTATCCAAATAAGGGCGCTACTTGAAGTAGCACTGTAACGACCCCAAAATCCTACAAGGCTAAAATAGGACTTCGGAATCGCCACATTACTTAAACCTGCTTAAAAACCATGCATCCAAGGCTTACTACACAAGTCTTCCAAAAGTGAGGATAGTAAAATTCCGGTCATAAAAAGTCAAACCATCATGTACAATGATAGTCCACATACTATGGCTCCTCATAAACGAAATAGTCTAAAACATCCACACGGTACATCTCGCCCAAAAAGAAACACTAAACTACTCAATAGGGATGATCATCAAAATCCCTAGCCTCCCCCTCAGGATGCTCACCTTCTCCCTCTTCTTCGGCGTACACCTCCTCGGTCCACGGCTCTCCTCCTAAACCTGAAGACAATGACAGGTCAACTGAGCATGGAATACTCAGTGGATAAACAAACTAACAACAACATAAAATAGCATGAGCAATAATAATATCATAACTTAGTTTATCGACGCTTAATCATAATACTTTCACGTAAAATAGACATAATCAGAGTGCGGAGCATATAACATGTCATAACATCATCTTGACTAGTGTACTCGTGAAATTCTTATCCATGAACTTAACTTAACATATGCATAGACTCATACATGCATGATTCATGGTGTGTTTGTCCCGACAACGCATAATCATAGTGTTTTGTCCCGGCAACGCATAATTCATAGTGTTCGACAACGCATAGAGTGGATGTTCGTAATGGGGGATCATTCTTTCATAGCATAACATGAATGCGACAACGCGTAGAGTGGATGTTCTTAGTGGGGGATCATTCTTTCATGGCATAATTCGTAACATGTTCGTATCCAATGCATGCATGCTTGTGAGACAAGTGGACTCATGAGACTTGAATACTTACCATGCGAGTGCACGTGTGCTTAAGTGTAGTGATTGGAATTCAAATGATTCGTCCCTTAGATTTCAATCTTCCGTTAGGAAACTCCGCTAGGTTACATCTCCCTAGTTAGAGAATTCCCAACGTGGAGGATTTTCCTCTAAGGTTTGGCGTACCCAAATACCGATCACCATACAAGTAAATAGAGCATAATTTATCATAACAACACAATATTCATTTAACTTAATTTCTTAAAAATCAAAAACACTGTAGCACCCCGGACTTTTTCATCTTTAATGAATGGCACTCTCGTAGCTAATTGGCCATTTCGTAGTGTAATTAATAAATAAGGGAGAAATTGGAAATTCCGAAACGTCAAAAATGTGCGTTTTCGAGAGACGAATCCAACGCAAGTTGAATCGTCAAAATCCGACGAGCGAGTCAAAAGATATGGTCAAAACAGTACAGACATACAGAGAACCGATCGCTCGGTCCAGTCAGCGATCGATCGGTAGCTATCGCACGGTCAGAAATTTTGTATGGGAAAATTTTCCAGAGAGTGAGTTTTGACCGGTCGATCGGTCAATAACATCGATCGCTCGGTAGGCAACCGATCGATCGGTCATAACCACCGATCGCTCGGTCTTCGTGTTTTTCAGAATTTTCATTAAGGGCTTTTTCGTCTTTTGGGGGTTAAACCCTTTCTCCTTAAGGCTTGCCCGAGCCTTAGGGCATCATTCACTATACTTAGAGAGATTTGGGAGATAAGAGAGTGAGAAGAAGGGGGTTTCTAACCTAGGTTGCTTTTGGAGAAGAAATCAAAGGGGTGAAGACCTTAGATCGTCCCCAAGCACGTTTTCTTCAAGATTTCAACTCAAGCTCGGGTGGGGTGCATTCTCAAAGCTAGGGCAGCCCTCACTCACATTTTTGAAAGGGATTTCTTCCCCAACTCAAGCTTCTTTCAAGCAAAGGCTTCATCTTTCAAGTTGGAGCTTCAATCAAGGTCCCTACCAAGGATTCAAGCCTTGATTCAAGGTTAGTACACCCTACTAACTTCCCTTAGCAATAGTCTAGATTTTCTATTGTGAAATGTGACTCTTGGTAGTATGTTTTCTTCCTTATAAAATGTATCATCTCCACTAAATATAAACAAGATAAGAAAAAGGTATGGATGTGTGGATGGGATGTCGATTGAGGCGATTGGATGCCGTATGGATGTTGTGTGATGTGTGAAATGGAAAATGGAAGATGGGCACTTTACAAATAACGAATGTACCTTGATGTCTTGATGGAAAATACGCACTAAATAAGGGAAATGGAAGGACTAAGAAATGTGGCCCACCGTGTGTTTGATAAAATGACTAAACAAGGGATAAATGGACTTAATGAAGAAAATGGAAATAGAAATTGTGTAAAGTTTCTTAGGGATGATAAATTGCTCAAATGTGCTATATGTTGCCTAAATTTTCATACCACTATGTTAGGGATTGAAATGCCAAATTCTTGTGATCCGCCCATCCAAGTATGTCATCATGATTACCACTATTGACAAGCACACAAGCACGCATGCATGCATGAATTGGGTTTTCCAAGAGTAATTGTGCATAATAAAGCAAACAAGAAAATGAAACATGACAAGGAGGTTGGTAGCCCAAGGAAGGGTGCTAGCCTCCGGCTCACAAGAGAAATGGAACAAGAACATGACAAGGAGGTTGGTAGCCCAAGGAAGGGTGCTAGCCTCTGGCTCACAAGAGAAATGGAACAAGAACATGACAATGAGGTTGGTAGCCCAAGGAAGGGTGCTAGCCTCTGGCTCACAAGAGAAATGGAACAAGAACATGACAAGGAGGTTGGTAGCCTAAGGAAGGGTGCTAGCCTCTAGCTCACAAGTATACAAGTCAAGAACAAATCAAGACATGAAATACAAGACAAGACACGACACACATACATGATTTGACCGAGACACGAAAAAGGTTTCCGAGACATGAGTTTTACCGAGGTTTTTGCATTCATACACGCATGTCAAGATATGGCTATGTATCTTATGCTTTCACTATTGCTTTAAATTAATATCTTATATTGCTCACTGTTGTTATGCTTTTGCTATTGTTATGGTTAGCTAGTAGTTTGTACTCGCTGAGTATTCCATGCTCAGCCGTACTTTTATGTCGGCAGGTACAGTGGATGTCCTCGACCCCGAGCCTTGGGTCGAGGAGGAGTATGTAGAGGAGAGGGAGCCACCTATCCCATGGCAGTCTCTGGAGGATGGGGACTTGGAGGTGTGGCCATACCTCGACCACTGTTGAGAGGAGAGGGTTAGAGAGTTCCTTTTGTATTTTGATAGGTGGGCATGTCCACCTTTACTTTGATTGTATTTGGTATATGTTAACTTGGAATACTATTTGGAGTTATAGAAGAAAAGAAAAAGTTGGCTTATGCTTCCGCACTTATGTTTAGTTTCCGCGCTCTGATTATCATTGTATTATATTATGTTTAGCCTCTTGCATTACAGGAGGGTTTGACAGGTACACGTAGTCACCTCTAAAGTATCCCTTAACTCCTAGGGGGTATTTTGGGGCGCGACAGAAGTGGTATCAGAGCTCTAGGCATTAGAGTCCCTAGGGTCACATAGGAATGATACCATGATTGAACTAGGTATTAGAATTACCTTAAAGAGTTGTATTCCAAGTATGGACTAACAAGTTAGTCCTAGTCAAGGTAGGTTGAACTCCAACCGAACATAGAGTCCTACGCTAGGAACATGGATTGTATGTGATGCCATTGTTGTGTATACCATGTGTGCGTTAATAGTGTTATGCTTATTAAATATGCTTGATGAATATGTATTGAGTGAATTGCGAAAATTGTACTAAATGCGTATCCAAGTTAGACTCATGTTGTATTGTCGTTCTTAGGAGAAATCATGAGACGCAATACCCGGGGTCGCGGGTACAACACGGGGGGCAATGGAGGTGATGCTCCATCGGGTGATGATCAACCCGGCTTTGCCCAAGCATTTGCATCCATAGCCGAGACTTTGGCTATGTTGGTGGCAAGGCAACCGACCACTCCGCCTAATGCGGCACTTATACCGGCTCCTCCTAACCGAGCCCAAGCTGGGATTGAAGCTTTCCGGAGGATGAGGCCTTCAACTTTTTGTGGAAGCATTGATCCACTTGTCGCCGAGGGTTGGATTCGGAAACTTGAGAAGATATTCTCGGTATTGGCACCTACGGAAGTAGAGAGGGTCACATGGGCTGCCTTTATGCTTGAAGGCGAGGCCGACCATTGGTAGAAGTCTGCACTTCGGACCCGAGAGTTGACCCGGCAAGGCCAAGAATGGACATGGGGAGAATTCTTGGACGTTTTCTACAAGAAGTACTTTCCGGTTGGGATGAAAGAAAAGAAAGAAATTGAATTTATTACCTTGGAGCAAGGTAATATGTCTGTAGCGGCTTACGAAGCCAAGTTCTCAGAGCTATCTCGATTTGCTCCACACATGATAGCTACCGAGGCTATGAAGGCCCGGAAATTCGAGAGGGGGTTGAAGGCCTACCTCAAGGATCGTGTCTCAATGTTCCGACATGAGACATATTCAGAAGTTGTGGACAAGGCATTGTTGGCCGAGTCGAATTCCGAAGAGTTCTTTAAGAGAAGAGGAATAGAAAAGGGACAGTCTAGTAGTTCAGGGGAGAAGAGAGCTAGGACTATGTCTTATCAGTCCGCAGGGCCGGCTCAGTCACAGAGGAGGTACTCGGCACCACAGGCTCCCCACCCTTGTGCTCCACCGGCTTTTCGCCCGGCTACCTCGTATGCTCCTCGCCCCGCAGTGACTCAGGCTACGGGTTATACTCCTCCCACTTATTCACATGATGTCTGCACCCTTTGTGGAAGGAGGCATCCAGCAGGGGAATGTCAGAAGGCTACAGGAGGCTGTTTTCATTGTGGCGACCAGGGCCACATGATTCGGGATTGTCCCCGACGTCGATTGCCAGCTCAGTCTTCGGGGAGCAGGCCCCCGATTCGGCAGACATCTCAGCCTAGCTCTTCTCAGGCTTCGAGGGCCTCACAGTCTACCCGGCCTCCTCGCCCAGCCACTCAGGGCCGAGTCTTCACCCTATCGGAGAGAGACGCACGTGCATCCGACGATGTCGTGCAAGGTACGCAAAAAAATTCTAGAGTCTAAGTTGTGTAAAATTTCTATGGTTTATTATGTGATTATTTATACTAAGGGTTACCTATGTATGATGCTTGTTGTTGTTTGAAATCTACTAATAGTAGCTACTTAATCGCACAGGCGCTTTATTAGTGAACGAGTGTCTCGCCCGAGTGTTGATCGACACAGGATCCACTCACTCCTTTGTGTCACCTAGTTTCGCGAAGGGATTTTTGACTGAGGCTATTCCGTTAGAGCGGGAGTTGACCATTGCAACTCCATTCGGCAAGTCAGTTGATACGGACAAGATATTCAGGGATAGTGTGGTGCAAGTGGGGGAGAATGAACTGTTAGCCGATCTCATTATCCTAGATTTCCAAGATTTAGACTTTGACGTCATTCTTGGTATGGATTGGTTGGCAAACAATCACGGGCATGTTGCGTGTTTTGAAAAGATGGTGAATTTCAAGCCGGAAGGGGGTAAGCCTTTTCACTTCCGAGGATTAAGAGAGAGGGACATTGCTCGCCTCGCAGCCTTGAGTATAGCACACCCAGAGACACCGAACTCTTTGGCCATTCCGGTTGTGAGTGAGTTCTTAGATGTATTCCCGAAAGAACTTCCCGGATTACCTCCTGATAGAGAGATCGAGTTCGCTATAGAGCTTGCTCCGGGTACCGCTCCAATTTCAAGGGCACCATATAGAATGGCCCCTATAGAGCTTGGAGAATTGAAGAAACAGATTGAGGAGTTACAACAACTTGGTTTCATCCAACCAAGTGTCTCGCCGTGGGGAGCTCCGGTTCTCTTTGTGAAGAAGAAGGACGGGTCTATGAGGATGTGTATAGACTACCGTCAGTTGAACAAGGTAACTATCAAAAATCGTTATCCCTTGCCAAGGATAGACGACTTGTTTGACCAACTGAAGGGAGCGAGATTCTTCTCCAAAATTGATCTTAGATCGGG
Organism: Tetracentron sinense; assembly: GCA_015143295.1. NCBI lineage: Eukaryota > Viridiplantae > Streptophyta > Magnoliopsida > Trochodendrales > Trochodendraceae > Tetracentron > Tetracentron sinense. The sequence goes on along the minus strand of CM026555.1, from coordinate 24,709,146 downwards.
GTATCACCAATTAAGGATCAAGGCGGAAGATGTTCAGAAGACGGCTTTCAGGACTCGGTATGGGCATTACGAGTTCCTTGTCATGCCTTTTGGGCTGACGAATGCACCGGCGGCATTCATGGATTTGATGAACCGGGTGTTCCGATCTTACTTGGATCAATGCGTGATTGCATTCATTGATGACATTTTGGTGTATTCCCAGACACGGGAAGATCACGCACGAGACCTCCGCCTTGCTCTGGAGATGTTGAGAGAGCATAGGCTATATGCCAAATTGAGTAAGTGCGAGTTCTGGCTAGAGAAGGTCGTATTTCTTGGACACGTGGTGTCGGCCGAGGGCATTTCTGTAGATCCAGCCAAGGTTGAGGCAGTCATGAGTTGGGAGAGGCCCAAGAGCGTCACGGAGATACGTAGTTTCCTCGGATTGGCAGGCTACTACCGGAGATTTGTGGAGGGATTCTCCAGTTTGGCTGCACCTCTCACCTACTTGACAAGAAAAAGTGCAAAGTTCAATTGGAGTGACCGATGTGAAGTAAGTTTCCAAGAGTTGAAGAAACGCCTCACCACAGCCCCTGTCCTTACTGTGCCATCTGGACCTTTTGGGTATGAGGTGTATAGTGATGCCTCGCACGTCGGACTCGGGTGTGTCCTAATGCAACACAAGAAAGTCATTGCCTATGCATCAAGGCAGTTGAAAGAGCATGAAAAGAACTACCCCACTCACGACTTGGAGCTTGCGGCGGTCGTGTTTGCACTCAAAATTTGGCGACATTATCTGTACGGGGTGGAGTTCTATGTGTACACGGACCACAAGAGCCTCAAGTACCTCTTTTCCCAAAAAGAGCTCAATTTACGACAACGACGTTGGATTGAGTTCTTAAAAGACTACGAGTGCACTATCCAATATCACCCGAGAAAAGCAAATGTGGTGGCAGACGCTTTGAGTAGGAAACCATCGGGGTTTTTGGCTCACATGTTGGTGCGGGAATGGAGATTGTTAGACGATTTGGCGAATCTGGACATCAGTGTGAATGATTCTGTCCGCAGTCCTGTTTTGGCAAATGTTACGGTTCGGCCGTACCTTATAGATTTGATCCAGGAGTACCAAGCCACGGATACTGACTTGTTGGCTTTTCGGGACAAGGAAATTGCCAAGGGTAGTACGGACTTCTCTCTCAATAGCCGGGGTGCTATTACATTCAAGGGAAGACTTTGTGTCCCAGCCAATGCAGACCTTCGGAGAGAGATCATGGATGAAGCTCACCGTTCAAAGTACACAGTGCATCCTGGGGGTACGAAGATGTACCGGAACCTCAAGAGTCACTTTTGGTGGCGAAACATGAAGAGGGAGGTTGCGGAGTATGTGGCACGGTGTTTGGTGTGCCAACAGGTGAAAGCGGAGCATTTGAGACCGGCGGGTCTTTTGCAGTCTCTCCCTATTCCCGAGTGGAAATGGGAACATATCTCTATGGACTTTGTCGTGGGGTTGCCGAAGACGGACAAGAAGACCGATGCTATATGGGTAGTCATTGATAGACTCACGAAGTCCGCTCATTTCTTACCGTACCGGACTACATTCAACTCCAATCAGTTAGCGGCACTATACATCAAGGAAATAGTCCGATTGCATGGGGTGCCAGTGAGTATTGTGTCGGATAGAGACCCAAGATTCACATCCAGGTTCTGGAAAAGCTTTCAGGATGCTATGGGTTCCCGACTAGACTTTAACACGGCTTTCCACCCACAGACCGACGGGCAAACAGAGAGGGTGAATCAAGTGATAGAAGACATGCTCCGAGCTTGTATGTTGGATTTTAAAGGAAGTTGGGAGGATCACCTACCTTTGGTGGAATTCGCCTACAATAACAGTTATCAAGCAAGCATACAAATGGCACCTTTCGAAGCCTTATACGGAAGAAGTTGTAGGTCCCCCTTGTATTGGGATAAAGTTGGAGAAAGAAAGATTTTGGGCCCTGAGCTGATTGAACGAACCGCGGATAGGGTCAAGCTTATACGGGAGAGGTTGAAGACCGCACAGGACAGACAGAAAAGCTATGCCGACAACCGAAGGAGGGATCTTGAATTCCGAGTCGGTGACTTTGTGTTTATCAAGATTTCACCGACCAAGGGTGTTATGCGATTCGGGAAAAGAGGCAAGCTTAGCCCGAGATATGTGGGTCCGTTCGAGATCATTACTCGAGTCGGTGAAGTTGCTTACCGTGTTGCTTTGCCCGCTCACATGGCGGCGGTCCACAACGTGTTTCATATCTCCCAGCTTCGGAAGTACATCCCGGATCCTTCTCACGTCATCGAGCTTGATCCGGTTGAGATTCGAGAGGATCTCACTTTGGTTGAGAAGCCGGTCCATATTTTGGATCGAAGAGACCAAGTACTTCGCAACAAGACTATTCCGCTAGTTCTCGGGCAATGGCAGTATCACGCTCGAGAAGAGGCTACATGGGAACGTGAGGCCGAAGTCAAGGCGAAGTACCCCGAGTTGTTTGAATGATTTTGTGTATTACTTGTAAATTTGTTTCGAATTGTTATGCTAAGTTGTTTAAATTGTAAAGCACGCATTGTCCAAATTTCGAGGATGAAATTTTTCTAAGGGGGGAGAATGTAGCACCCCGGACTTTTTCATCTTTAATGAATGGCACTCTCGTAGCCAATTGGCCGTTTCATAGTGTAATTAATAAATAAGGGAGAAATTGGAAATTCCGAAACGTTAGAAATGTGCGTTTTCGAGAGACGAATCCAACGCAAGTTGAATCGTCAAAATCCGACGAGCAAGTCAAAAGATATGGTCAAAACAGTCCAGACATACAGAGAACCGATCGCTCGGTCCAGTCAGCGATCGATCGGTCCATAACCGATCGATCGGTAGCTATCGCACGGCCAGAAATTTTGTATGGGAAAATTTTCCAGAGAGTGAGTTTTGTCCGGTCGATCGGTCAATAACATCGATCGCTCGGTAGGCAACCGATCGATCGGTCATAACCACCGATCGCTCGGTCTTCGTGTTTTTCAGAATTTTCATTAAGGACTTTTTCGTCTTTTGGGGGTTAAACCCTTTCTCCTTAAGGCTTGCCCGAGCCTTAGGGCATCATTCACTATACTTAGAGAGATTTGGGAGATAAGAGAGTGAGAAGAAGGGGGTTTCTAACCTAGGTTGCTTTTGGAGAAGAAATCAAAGGGGTGAAGACCTTAGATCGTCCCCAAGCACGTTTTCTTCAAGATTTCAACTCAAGCTCGGGTGGGGTGCATTCTCAAAGCTAGGGCAGCCCTCACTCACGTTTTTGAAAGGGATTTCTTCCCCAACTCAAGCTTCTTTCAAGCAAAGGCTTCATCTTTCAAGTTGGAGCTTCAATCAAGGTCCCTACCAAGGATTCAAGCCTTGATTCAAGGTTAGTACACCCTACTAACTTCCCTTAGCAATAGTTTAGATTTTCTATTGTGAAATGTGACTCTTGGTAGTATGTTTTCTTCCTTATAAAATGTATCATCTCCACTAAATATAAACAAGATAAGAAAAAGGTATGGATGTGTGGATGGGATGTCGTATGGATGTTGTGTGATGTGTGAAATGGAAAATGGAAGATGGGCACTTTACAAATAACGAATGTACCTTGATGTCTTGATGGAAAATACGCACTAAATAAGGGAAATGGAAGGACTAAGAAATGTGGCCCACCGTGTGTTTGATAAAATGACTAAACAAGGGATAAATGGACTTAATGAAGAAAATGGAAATAGAAATTGTGTAAATTTTCTTAGGGATTATAAATTGCTCAAATGTGCTATATGTTGCCTAAATTTTCATACCACTATGTTAGGGATTGAAATGCCATATTCATGTGATCCGCCCATCCAAGTATGTCATCATGATTACCACTATTGACAAGCACACAAGCACGCATGCATGCATGAATTGGGTTTTCCAAGAGTAATTGTGCATAATAAAGCAAACAAGAAAATGAAACATGACAAGGAGGTTGGTAGCCCAAGGAAGGGTGCTAGCCTCCGGCTCACAAGAGAAATGGAACAAGAACATGACAAGGAGGTTGGTAGCCCAAGGAAGGGTGCTAGCCTCTGGCTCACAAGAGAAATGGAACAAGAACATGACAATGAGGTTGGTAGCCCAAGGAAGGGTGCTAGCCTCTGGCTCACAAGAGAAATGGAACAAGAACATGACAAGGAGGTTGGTAGCCTAAGGAAGGGTGCTAGCCTCTAGCTCACAAGTATACAAGTCAAGAACAAATCAAGACATGAAATACAAGACAAGACACGACACACATACATGATTTGACCGAGACACGAAAAAGGTTTCCGAGACATGAGTTTTACCGAGGTTTTTGCATTCATACACGCATGTCAAGATATGGCTATGTATCTTATGCTTTCACTATTGCTTAAATTAATATCTTATATTGCTCACTGTTGTTATGCTTTTGCTATTGTTATGGTTAGCTAGTAGTTTGTACTCGCTGAGTATTCCATGCTCAGCCGTACTTTTATGTCGGCAGGTACTGTGGATGTCCTCGACCCCGAGCCTTGGGTCGAGGAGGAGTATGTAGAGGAGAGGGAGCCACCTATCCCATGGCAGTCTCAGGAGGATGGGGACTTGGAGGTGTGGCCATACCTCGACCACTGTTGAGAGGAGAGGGTTAGAGAGTTCCTTTTGTATTTAGATAGGTGGGCATGTCCACCTTTACTTTGATTGTATTTGGTATATGTTAACTTGGAATACTATTTGGAGTTATAGAAGAAAAGAAAAAGTTGGCTTATGCTTCCGCACTTATGTTTAGTTTCCGCGCTCTGATTATCATTGTATTATATTATGTTTAGCCTCTTGCATTACAGGAGGGTTTGACAGGTACACGTAGTCACCTCTAAAGTATCCCTTAACTCCTAGGGGGTATTTTGGGGCGCGACAGAAGTGGTATCAGAGCTCTAGGCATTAGAGTCCCTAGGGTCACATAGGAATGATACCATGATTGAACTAGGTATTAGAATTACCTTAAAGAGTTGTATTCCAAGTATGGACTAACAAGTTAGTCCTAGTCAAGGTAGGTTGAACTCCAACCGAACATAGAGTCCTACGCTAGGAACATGGATTGTATGTGATGCCATTGTTGTGTATACCATGTGTGCGTTAATAGTGTTATGCTTATTAAATATGCTTGATGAATATGTATTGAGTGAATTGCGAAAATTGTACTAAATGCGTATCCAAGTTAGACTCATGTTGTATTGTCGTTCTTAAGAGAAATCATGAGACGCAATACCCGGGGTCGCGGGTACAACACGGGGGGCAATGGAGGTGATGCTCCATCGGGTGATGATCAACCCGGCTTTGCCCAAGCATTTGCATCCATAGCCGAGACTTTGGCTATGTTGGTGGCAAGGCAACCGACCACTCCGCCTAATGCGGCACTTATACCGGCTCCTCCTAACCGAGCCCAAGCTGGGATTGAAGCTTTCCGGAGGATGAGGCCTCCAACTTTTTGTGGAAGCATTGATCCACTTGTCGCCGAGGGTTGGATTCGGCAACTTGAGAAGATATTCTCGGTATTGGCACCTACGGAAGTAGAGAGGGTCACATGGGCTGCCTTTATGGTTGAAGGCGAGGCCGACCATTGGTAGAAGTCTGCACTTTGGACCCGAGAGTTGACCCGGCAAGGCCAAGAATGGACATGGGGAGAATTCTTGGACGTTTTCTACAAGAAGTACTTTCCGGTTGGGATGAAAGAAAAGAAAGAAATTGAATTTATTACCTTGGAGCAAGGTAATATGTCTGTAGCGGCTTACGAAGCCAAGTTCTCAGAGCTATCTCGATTTGCTCCACACATGATAGCTACCGAGGCTATGAAGGCCCGGAAATTCGAGAGGGGGTTGAAGGCCTACCTCAAGGATCGTGTCTCAATGTTCCGACATGAGACATATTCAGAAGTTGTGGACAAGGCATTGTTGGCCGAGTCGAATTCCGAAGAGTTCTTTAAGAGAAGAGGAATAGAAAAGGGACAGTCTAGTAGTTCAGGGGAGAAGAGAGCTAGGACTATGTCTTATCAGTCCGCAGGGCCGGCTCAGTCACAGAGGAGGTACTCGGCACCACAGGCTCCCCACCCTTGTGCTCCACCGGCTTTTCGCCCGGCTACCTCGTATGCTCCTCGCCCCGCAGTGACTCAGGCTACGGGTTATACTCCTCCCACTTATTCACATGATGTCTGCACCCTTTGTGGAAGGAGGCATCCAGCAGGGGAATGTCAGAAGGCTACAGGAGGCTGTTTTCATTGTGGCGACCAGGGCCACATGATTCGGGATTGTCCCCGACGTCGATTGCCAGCTCAGTCTTCGGGGAGCAGGCCCCCGATTCGGCAGACATCTCAGCCTAGCTCTTCTCAGGCTTCGAGGGCCTCACAGTCTACCCGGCCTCCTCGCCCAGCCACTCAGGGCCGAGTCTTCACCCTATCGGAGAGAGACGCACGTGCATCCGACGATGTCGTGCAAGGTACGCAAAAAAATTCTAGAGTCTAAGTTGTGTAAAATTTCTATGGTTTATTATGTGATTATTTATACTAAGGGTTACCTATGTATGATGCTTGTTGTTGTTTGAAATCTACTAATAGTAGCTACTTAATCGCACAGGCGCTTTATTAGTGAACGAGTGTCTCGCCCGAGTGTTGATCGACACAGGATCCACTCACTCCTTTGTGTCACCTAGTTTCGCGAAGGGATTTTTGACTGAGGCTATTCCGTTAGAGCGGGAGTTGACCATTGCAACTCCATTCGGCAAGTCAGTTGATACGGACAAGATATTCAGGGATAGTGTGGTGCAAGTGGGGGAGAATGAACTGTTAGCCGATCTCATTATCCTAGATTTCCAAGATCTAGACTTTGACGTCATTCTTGGTATGGATTGGTTGGCAAACCATCACGGGCATGTTGCGTGTTTTGAAAAGATGGTGAATTTCAAGCCGGAAGGGGGTAAGCCTTTTCACTTCCGAGGATTAAGAGAGAGGGACATTGCTCGCCTCGCAGCCTTGAGTATAGCACACCCAGAGACACCGAACTCTTTGGCCATTCCGGTTGTGAGTGAGTTCTTAGATGTATTCCCGAAAGAACTTCCCAGATTACCTCCTGATAGAGAGATCGAGTTCGCTATAGATCTTGCTCCGGGTACCGCTCCAATTTCAAGGGCACCATATAGAATGGCCCCTATAGAGCTTGGAGAATTGAAGAAACAGATTGAGGAGTTACAACAACTTGGTTTCATCCAACCAAGTGTCTCGCCGTGGGGAGCTCCGGTTCTCTTTGTGAAGAAGAAGGACGGGTCTATGAGGATGTGTATAGACTACCGTCAGTTGAACAAGGTAACTATCAAAAATCGTTATCCCTTGCCAAGAATAGACGACTTGTTTGACCAACTGAAGGGAGCGAGATTCTTCTCCAAAATTGATCTTAGATCGGGGTATCACCAATTAAGGATCAAGGCGGAAGATGTTCAGAAGACGGCTTTCAGGACTCGGTATGGGCATTACGAGTTCCTTGTCATGCCTTTTGGGCTGACGAATGCACCGGCGGCATTCATGGATTTGATGAACCGGGTGTTCCGATCTTACTTGGATCAATGCGTGATTGCATTCATTGATGACATTTTGGTGTATTCCCAGACACGGGAAGATCACGCACGAGACCTCCGCCTTGCTCTGGAGATGTTGAGAGAGCATAGGCTATATGCCAAATTGAGTAAGTGCGAGTTCTGGCTAGAGAAGGTCGTATTTCTTGGACACGTGGTGTCGGCCGAGGGCATTTCTATAGATCCAGCCAAGGTTGAGGCAGTCATGAGTTGGGAGAGGCCCAAGAGCGTCACGGAGATACGTAGTTTCCTCGGATTGGCAGGCTACTACCGGAGATTTGTGGAGGGATTCTCCAGTTTGGCTGCACCTCTCACCTACTTGACAAGAAAAAGTGCAAAGTTCAGTTGGAGTGACCGATGTGAAGTAAGTTTCCAAGAGTTGAAGAAACGCCTCACCACAGCCCCTGTCCTTACTGTGCCATCTGGACCTTTTGGGTATGAGGTGTATAGTGATGCCTCGCACGTCGGACTCGGGTGTGTCCTAATGCAACACAAGAAAGTCATTGCCTATGCATCAAGGCAGTTGAAAGAGCATGAAAAGAACTACCCCACTCACGACTTGGAGCTTGCGGCGGTCGTGTTTGCACTCAAAATTTGGCGACATTATCTGTACGGGGTGGAGTTCTATGTGTACACGGACCACAAGAGCCTCAAGTACCTCTTTTCCCAAAAAGAGCTCAATTTGCGACAACGACGTTGGATTGAGTTCTTAAAAGACTACGAGTGCACTATCCAATATCACCCGAGAAAAGCAAATGTGGTGGCAGACGCTTTGAGTAGGAAACCATCGGGGTTGTTGGCTCACATGTTGGTGCGGGAATGGAGATTGTTAGACGATTTGGCGAATCTGGACATCAGTGTGAATGATTCTGTCCGCAGTCCTGTTTTGGCAAATGTTACGGTTCGGCCGTACCTTATAGATTTGATCCAGGAGTACCAAGCCACGGATACTGACTTGTTGGCTTTTCGGGACAAGGAAATTGCCAAGGGTAGTACGGACTTCTCTCTCAATAGCCGGGGTGCTATTACATTCAAGGGAAGACTTTGTGTCCCAGCCAATGCAGACCTTCGGAGAGAGATCATGGATGAAGCTCACCGTTCAAAGTACACAGTGCATCCTGGGGGTACGAAGATGTACCGGAACCTCAAGAGTCACTTTTGGTGGCGAAACATGAAGAGGGAGGTTGCGGAGTATGTGGCACGGTGTTTGGTGTGCCAACAGGTGAAAGCGGAGCATTTGAGACCGGCGGGTCTTTTGCATCTCTCCCTATTCCCGAGTGGAAATGGGAACATATCTCTATGGACTTTGTCGTGGGGTTGCCGAAGACGGACAAGAAGACCGATGCTATATGGGTAGTCATTGATAGACTCACGAAGTCCGCTCATTTCTTACCGTACCGGACTACATTCAACTCCAATCAGTTAGCGGCACTATACATCAAGGAAATAGTCCGATTGCATGGGGTGCCAGTGAGTATTGTGTCGGATAGAGACCCAAGATTCACATCCAGGTTCTGGAAAAGCTTTCAGGATGCTATGGGTTCCCGACTAGACTTTAACACGGCTTTCCACCCACAGACCGACGGGCAAACAGAGAGGGTGAATCAAGTGATAGAAGACATTCTCCGAGCTTGTATGTTGGATTTTAAAGGAAGTTGGGAGGATCACCTACCTTTGGTGGAATTCGCCTACAATAACAGTTATCAAGCAAGCATACAAATGGCACCTTTCGAAGCCTTATACGGAAGAAGTTGTAGGTCCCCCTTGTATTGGGATAAAGTTGGAGAAAGAAAGATTTTGGGCCCTGAGCTGATTGAACGAACCGCGGATAGGGTCAAGCTTATACGGGAGAGGTTGAAGACCGCACAGGACAGACAGAAAAGCTATGCCGACAACCGAAGGAGGGATCTTGAATTCCGAGTCGGTGACTTTGTGTTTATCAAGATTTCACCGACCAAGGGTGTTATGCGATTCGGGAAAAGAGGCAAGCTTAGCCCGAGATATGTGGGTCCGTTCGAGATCATTACTCGAGTCGGTGAAGTTGCTTACCGTGTTGCTTTGCCCGCTCACATGGCGGCGGTCCACAACGTGTTTCATATCTCCCAGCTTCGGAAGTACATCCCGGATCCTTCTCACGTCATCGAGCTTGATCCGGTTGAGATTCGAGAGGATCTCACTTTGGTTGAGAAGCCGGTCCATATTTTGGATCGAAGAGACCAAGTACTTCGCAACAAGACTATTCCGCTAGTTCTCGTGCAATGGCAGTATCACGCTCGAGAAGAGGCTACATGGGAACGTGAGGCCGAAGTTAAGGCGAAGTACCCCGAGTTGTTTGAATGATTTTGTGTATGACTTGTAAATTTGTTTCGAATTGTTATGCTAAGTTGTTTAAATTGTAAAGCACGCATTGTCCAAATTTTGAGGACGAAATTTTTGTAAGGGGGGAGAATGTAGCACCCCGGATTTTTCTATACTTAATAAATACCGTTTTCGTAGCTAATTGGCCTTCCTCATAGTCTAATTAATAAATAAGAGAGAAATCAGAAATTCCGAAACGTCAGAAATGTGCGTTTTCGAGAGACGAATCCAACGCAAGTTGAATCGTCAAAATCCGACGAGCAAGTCAAAAGATATGGTCAAAACAGTCCAGACATACAGAGAACCGATCGCTCGGTCCAGTCAGCGATCGATCGGTCCATAACCGATCGATCGGTAGCTATCGCACGGTCAGAAATTTTGTATGGGAAAATTTTCCAGAGAGTGAGTTTTGTCCGGTCGATCGGTCAATAACATCGATCGCTCGGTAGGCAACCGATCGATCGGTCATAACCACCGATCGCTCGGTCTTCGTGTTTTTCAGAATTTTCATTAAGGACTTTTTCGTCTTTTGGGGGTTAAACCCTTTCTCCTTAAGGCTTGCCCGAGCCTTAGGGCATCATTCACTATACTTAGAGAGATTTGGGAGATAAGAGAGTGAGAAGAAGGGGGTTTCTAACCTAGGTTGCTTTTGGAGAAGAAATCAAAGGGGTGAAGACCTTAGATCGTCCCCAAGCACGTTTTCTTCAAGATTTCAACTCAAGCTCGGGTGGGGTGCATTCTCAAAGCTAGGGCAGCCCTCACTCACGTTTTTGAAAGGGATTTCTTCCCCAACTCAAGCTTCTTTCAAGCAAAGGCTTCATCTTTCAAGTTGGAGCTTCAATCAAGGTCCCTACCAAGGATTCAAGCCTTGATTCAAGGTTAGTACACCCTACTAACTTCCCTTAGCAATAGTTTAGATTTTCTATTGTGAAATGTGACTCTTGGTAGTATGTTTTCTTCCTTATAAAATGTATCATCTCCACTAAATATAAACAAGATAAGAAAAAGGTATGGATGTGTGGATGGGATGTCGTATGGATGTTGTGTGATGTGTGAAATGGAAAATGGAAGATGGGCACTTTACAAATAACGAATGTACCTTGATGTCTTGATGGAAAATACGCACTAAATAAGGGAAATGGAAGGACTAAGAAATGTGGCCCACCGTGTGTTTGATAAAATGACTAAACAAGGGATAAATGGACTTAATGAAGAAAATGGAAATAGAAATTGTGTAAATTTTCTTAGGGATGATAAATTGCTCAAATGTGCTATATGTTGCCTAAATTTTCATACCACTATGTTAGGGATTGAAATGCCATATTCATGTGATCCGCCCATCCAAGTATGTCATCATGATTACCATTATTGACAAGCACACAAGCACGCATGCATGCATGAATTGGGTTTTCCAAGAGTAATTGTGCATAATAAAGCAAACAAGAAAATGAAACATGACAAGGAGGTTGGTAGCCCAAGGAAGGGTGCTAGCCTCCGGCTCACAAGAGAAATGGAACAAGAACATGACAAGGAGGTTGGTAGCCCAAGGAAGGGTGCTAGCCTCTGGCTCACAAGAGAAATGGAACAAGAACATGACAATGAGGTTGGTAGCCCAAGGAAGGGTGCTAGCCTCTGGCTCACAAGAGAAATGGAACAAGAACATGACAAGGAGGTTGGTAGCCTAAGGAAGGGTGCTAGCCTCTAGCTCACAAGTATACAAGTCAAGAACAAATCAAGACATGAAATACAAGACAAGACACGACACACATACATGATTTGACCGAGACACGAAAAAGGTTTCCGAGACATGAGTTTTACCGAGGTTTTTGCATTCATACACGCTTGTCAAGATATGGCTATGTATCTTATGCTTTCACTATTGCTTTAAATTAATATCTTATATTGCTCACTGTTGTTATGCTTTTGCTATTGTTATGGTTAGCTAGTAGTTTGTACTCGCTGAGTATTCCATGCTCAGCCGTACTTTTATGTCGGCAGGTACTGTGGATGTCCTCGACCCCGAGCCTTAGGTCGAGGAGGAGTATGTAGAGGAGAGGGAGCCACCTATCCCATGGCAGTCTCAGGAGGATGGGGACTTGGAGGTGTGGCCATACCTCGACCACTGTTGAGAGGAGAGGGTTAGAGAGTTCCTTTTGTATTTAGATAGGTGGGCATGTCCACCTTTACTTTGATTGTATTTGGTATATGTTAACTTGGAATACTATTTGGAGTTATAGAAGAAAAGAAAAAGTTGGCTTATGCTTCCGCACTTATGTTTAGTTTCCGCGCTCTGATTATCATTGTATTATATTATGTTTAGCCTCTTGCATTACAGGAGGGTTTGACAGGTACACGTAGTCACCTCTAAAGTATCCCTTAACTCCTAGGGGGTATTTTGGGGCGCGACAAACACCATACTTATATTTATCATTCTTAGACATTTCAACAAACATCTAGAGTGCGTTAATTATGGATACTTTGCCATTTCCCATTCTTAACATTCCATCACACCATCATCCATCCGCACAACCTAAACATACTCCATATCCATACATTCATCCCAATCCTCCATAGTATTTCCCTTCCTCCGTTCAATCCATCCATAATATAAATCCATTTTCATCTCTAGTAAGCTTAATCCATACATAATTAGAGAAAACAAATCAAATTATCATTTCTATCATTTACATTATACTAATATTCACAAAACATCAATAATAGGGTTGAGTTAGAGAGTTTATCGACCTTAGGAATCCTTCCCTTGGATTCAAAACGCTCCCGAGGTGATTTGGGGAAGCTTTGAGGATGATCTCCAAGCTTTCCTCTCAATCTTCTAGCAATTTTGTCGCGACCCAAAATACCCCCTAGGAGTTAAGGATACTTTGACTCGTGACCGCCGTATCATACCTCCAGTATGACACATAAGGCACACGTGGAAACCTGTCAAAGTTCCTGAATATACATAGCGGAAACGAAATACAATGCACAGCGGAAAATAAAATACTAAACATAGCGGAAGCAAAATGAATACTCCTATAACTTGGCTCAAGTAAGAACCAACAAGTATACATGTGTGAGAAACCCAAAAGTGGAGTGGACAAACCCCACACTCACATAACAAAAGACACAAGTTCTAAGTCGGTCGATCAACAGAAATCGAAGTCACGACTCCTATCTAAAGCACCATCGTCATGATAGTGATCCATGGAAGGCTCCGGGTCACGGTACTCTTCCTCGACCCAAGGTTCTTCGCCACACAAATCGAAAGGAACCCGAGCACCTGCCGATCATAACAATATCGACTGAGCATGGAATACTCAGTGTATACAAACTAATAACAATAAAGCGGTTAGGCATGGAGCATACAAGACATGGAGAATGAAATCCGTAAAATCCTTAAAGCATGGAAACCGTGAAAACATATATGAGATAAGATTCGAAACCAAAACTGTAACCGTGTGAGTCAATCGATAATCATAGCCTTATGAGTTCTTGTGAGTTCATGGAGTTACTTAGAGTCATTATGATCCGTAGAGACATAGAGCATAGAGCAATAACCTTAGAGCATTTCCATAGAGCATAACCTTAGAGATCTTAGAGCATTTCATTGTGATCTGTGGAGCTTGTGAGACGATCTTAGAGCATTATCATAGAGTTTCCTTGTGAGCATGGTATGATCCTTAGAGCTTGTGACACGATCTTAGAGAAATCATAGAGTTACTTAGAATCATTCATTATTCGTCTTTTCGTGAAAAACCTTTGTTTGTACTTGGAGAAATCCATGGAAACCATCGGTTCATGCGAGACATGCGAGCATATGCACTTAATAAGAGAAATCATCATATTTAAGCATAGAATCCCTTAGAGGTATTTTATCAAACACTTAGAGTGCATCGTAATAGTAACCTTCATCCAAGTATATAATCACACCTTTTCATACATAAAATCAATACATATAGATAGGGCATAGATAAGAAGAATCATAATTAGATTGTAGTAGAGTGTATCTACCTTGGAGAAATCAATGAGTTTGACTCCCAATGGCTGGAACAAGCAATAACCTTGTGTTCTTGGTTGAGAATCACCAAGGGAAGTGGAAGAACCTTGATCTTCCACAAGCTTGATCAACAAGTAGTTCCTCTCCTTCTCCTCTCTCTCAAAATCTCCTAAGATAGGGCACAGAGGGTTTCTGAAACCCTAAGGCACGAACTCAGCCTATTTATAGGCAAAGGGTGATGGTTAAAGTCTTGAACACCCTTAATGAAGAAAAACTGCGTATGACCGATCGATCGGTGGTATGGACCGAGCGATCGGTGGCTTACCGGTCGATCGGTGTTATGACCGAGAGATCGGTCAAAAACACGCTCTCTGGAATTTTTCCCCATACAAAAAGTTAACCGTGCGACAGCTATCGAGCGATCGGTAGTAGACCGATCGATCGCAGGTAATGACCGAGCGATCGGTCGACCCCTGTTTTGCTGAAAAACTTTGTTTACACCACTCGAATCTTCCCGAATGCACTTCCAACACTCTTTTATGCTTTCAACACATTCCCTAAGGACATATTGACCCATTGGAACATATACGCCATAATTCCAAACACATATATTAACATAAGACTGATAAGTGTACAAAACCACACTTGGGCACTATTCACACACTTTTCATTCTTAGTGAAATGAAATTTCGGGGCTCTACATCCCTCCCCCCTTACAAGAATTTCGTCCTCGAAATTAGAACGATGCCAAAAACACAACAAGAACAAAATACACACAAAACTAACAAAGAAAACTACTCAAACAAGTGAGGGTACTTTTCCTTCACTTCCGCTTCTCGCTCCCATGTAGCATCTTCCTTGGAGTGATGCTGCCACTTCACTAGGACTAGAGGGATAGTCTTGGTTCGCAACACTTGATCTCGACGATCCAGAATCTGAACTGGTTGCTCAACCAACGAAAGATCCTCTCGAATCTCAACAGGATCAAGAGCGATGACGTGAGACGGATCCGAAATATATTTTCTAAGCATAGAGATGTGAAATACATTATGGATCGCTGCCATGTGAGGCGGTAGTGCTACCCTGTAAGCAACCTCACCAACCCTTGTGACGATCTCAAATGGTCCCACGTACCTAGGACTGAGTTTTCCCTTCTTCCCGAATCGCATGATTCCCCGACTCGGCGAAATCTTCACAAAGACCCGATCCCCAACTCGGAACTCTAAATCTTTGCGGCGTATATCCGCATAGCACTTCTGCCTATCCTGAGCACTTTTCAATCGCTCCCGGATAATTTTGACCCTTTCTGTGGTCCGCTCTATCAACTCAGGACCAAGAATCTTCCTCTCACCAACTTCATCCCAGTATAGCGGTGATCGACAACTCCGACCATACAGAGCTTCAAAAGGTGCCATCTGGATGCTTGTCTGATAGCTATTGTTGTAGGCAAACTCAACCAACGGCAACTGTTCCTCCCAACTACCCTGAAAATCCAGCATACAAGCTCGGAGCATATCCTCCACTACTTGATTCACCCTCTCCGTTTGTCCATCGGTCTGAGGATGGAAGGCGGTACTGAATTCTAAACGAGAACCCATAGCATCCTGGAAAGTTTTCCAAAACCTGGAAGTGAACCGAGGATCTCGATCAGACACGATAGAAACTGGCACACCGTGCAGTCGAACCACCTCCTTAACATATAGGGCTACCAACTGATTTGCATTGAAAGTAGTTCGGTACGGAATAAAATGTGCAGACTTAGTCAACCTGTCCACAATCACCCAAATAGCATCGGAGCCCTTCGCCGTTCGCGGTAAACCCACAATGAAATCCATCGAGATGTTCTCCCATTTCCACTCCGGAATAGGAAGAGACTGCAAAAGACCTGCCGGCCTTTGATGTTCGGCTTTTACCTGCTGGCAAATCAAACATCTGGCGACGTACTCAGCGACTTCTCTCTTCATGTTTCGCCACCAGTAGTGCTCCTTGAGATTCTGGTACATCTTAGTACCTCCCGGATGTACCGTGTACTTTGATCGGTGAGCTTCATTCAAAATTTCATCCCTCAAAACTATGTCGGCGGGGACACACAACCTGCCCTTAAATGTGATAGCACCATCACCATTTAAAGCGAACTCCTGATTGCCGTTACTCACCGACTTGTCTCGGTAAGCAAGCAACTCAACATCTGAATTCTGTAACTCCTTGATCTGGCTCAGGATCTGTGGCCTAACCACCACATTGGACATTATGTAGCACCCCGGATTTTTCTATACTTAATAAATACCGTTTTCGTAGCTAATTGGCCTTCCTCATAGTCTAATTAATAAATAAGAGAGAAATCAGAAATTCCGAAACGTCAGAAATGTGCGTTTTCGAAAGACGAACCCAACGCAAGTTGAATCGTCGAAATCCGACGAGCGAGTCAAAAGATATGGTCAAAACAGTCCAGACATACAGAGAACCGATCGCTCGGTCCAGTCAGCGATCGATCGGTCCATAACCGATCGATCGGTAGCTATCGCACGGTCAAAAATTTTGTATGGGGAAATTTTCCAGAGAGCATGTTTTTTACCGGTCGCTCGGTCAAGAACACCGATCGCTCGGTAGGCAACCGATCGATCGGTCATAACCACCGATCGCTCGGTCTTCGCGTTTTTGCAGAAATTTCAGTAAGGGCGTTTTCATCTTTTGGGTGTTAAACCCTTACCCATAAGGGTTTGCTCGACCCTTTGAGGCCTCACTTACAACACTTAGGGATATTTGAGAGAGAGGGAGAAGAAACTAGGGTTCCAAAGCCCCCTTTCCATTTGAGAGTAAGATCAATGGTTTAAGCACCCAAGAGCATCCCTAAAAGCTTGGATTTCGAAAATCCAACCTCAAGCTCGTGTGGGACTCCTTCTCCAAGGTAGGGCAGCGTTTTCCACGGCAACTTCAAGGTTGTTTTCCCCACACTAAGCCTTCTTCAAGCAAGGATCTTTCTTCTTGCAAGTTGGAGCTTCAATCAAGGTTTCTACTAAGGATCAAGCCTTGATTCAAGGTTAGTACACCCTACTAACTTTCCCTAGCAATAACCTAGGTTTTCTAGTGTAAATGGTGATTATATATATTATGCTTTTCCTTCCCTATGCATTGTATTAACTCAACAAATATAAACAAGATAAGGGGAATGGAATGAATGTGTAGATGGGAGATTGGATACGGCGATTGGATGCCGAATGTGTGATGTATGATGTGTGGGTTGTGGATTGGAAAATGGAGGATGAGCATAGTACAAATAACAAACTTACCATTGCGTGATTGAATGGAAAATATGCATTTAAAAGAAGGAGATAAACTACTAAGGAATAATGTATGAAAGTGTTTGACAAAATACCTAAACTATGAATAAATGATCTCAATGAAGAATATGGAAATGGGTTTTATGTGCGCGTTCTTATAAATGATAAATTGATCAAATGTTATGCAAACTACTTATGTTACCTATGTTCATATCATGAATTGAATTGAAATGTCACATTTTGGTTATTCCCATTATCATGATTGTCACTATGGACATGTACACGAGCACGCATGATAGCATGAACCGAGATTTCAAGAGCATGTGCATATAATAAACAACAAGAAAATATTGCATGTCAAGGAGGTTGGTAGCCCAGGGAGGATTCGGGTACTAACCTCTGGCTCACAAGATAACCCCTAAAAACACCTATTGTCAAGGAGGTTGGTAGCCCAGGGACATTCGGGTACTAGCCTCTGGCTCACAAGAAAACTAAACAAGTAATAAAAATCACCTATTGTCAAGGAGGTTGGTAGCCCAGGGACATTCGGGTACTAACCTCTGGCTCACAAGAAAACAAGTGCATTTCATAACAAGGAGGTTAGTAGCCCAGGGACATTCGGGTACTAACCTCTGGCTCACAAGTGCATTGCATATCAAGGAGGTTGGCAGCCCAGGGATATTCGGGTGCTAGCCTCTGGCTCACAAGTTACGAGATGGAGGTTTACAAGATGATGATCATGCATTCATGCATGCACGCATACATGATTTCTACGAGGCATACCGGGACATGACATGGGTTTTCAAGCATGAGTTTTATCGGCGTTTTCGCATTCATGTACGCACGTCAGGATGCTTGTATTGTGTCATGCCCTATACTGTTTCTTTGCGATGTTTCTATTACTGCTTGTATAATATTACTATTGTGTGTTTTATTATTGTTATGGTCTGCTAGTAGCTTGTACTCGCTGAGTATTCCATGCTCAGCCGTACTTTCATATCGGCAGGTACTGAGGGAACCCTCGACCCGGAGCCTTGGGTCGAGGAAGAGTATATAGAGGAGAGAGAGCCGGCTATTCCATTACAGTCTCAGGCGGACCAAGACCTCGATGCGTGGCCATACCTCGACTACTGTTGAGGGGAGAGTATGAGAGGGTCTTATGTATTTTGATATTTTGATAGGTGGGCCTGTCCACCTTAGACTTAGATGTGTTTTGTATTTATGTCAACTTGGAATACCATTTTGGATCATCCGAAGAAATGAAAATTTGTTTACGCTTCCGCATATATGATAGCTTCCGCGCTCTGATTATCGTTGTTAGTATTGTATTTTATCTTGTGCATTGCAGGATGGTTTGATAGGTACGCAGTGTGACACCTAAAATATCCCTAAACTCTTAGGGGGTATTTCGGGGCGTTACAGAGTGGTATCAGAGCTCTAGGCATTAGAGTCCCTAGGGTCACTTAGATGATTGAACAAAGTATTAGAATCACCTTAGAGAGTTGTATTCCAAGTATAGACTAACAAGTTAGTCTTAGTCAAAATGGGTTGAACTTCAACCGAACATAGAGTCCTACACTAGGAACACGGATTGTATGTTATGCTATTGTGTTATATACCATGTGTACATTATTTGTGTTGTACTTATTAAATGTGCTTGATGAATATGTAGTGAGTGAATTGCGAAATTTGTACTAAATGCGTATCCAAGTTAGACTCATGCTGTATTGTCGTTCTCAGGAGAAATCATGAGACGCAATACCCGGGGTCGCGGGTACAACACGAGGGGTAATGGAGGTGATGCTCCATCGGGTGATGATCAACCCGACTTTGCCCAAGCATTCGCATCCATAGCCGAGACTTTGGCTATGTTGGCGGCAAGGCAACCGGCCACTCCGCCTAATGCGGCACTTATACCGGCTCCTCCTAACCGAGCCCAAGCCGGGATAGAAGCTTTTCGGAGGATGAGGCCTCCAACTTTTTGTGGAAGCATTGATCCACTTGTTGCTGAGGGTTGGATCCGGCAACTTGAGAAGATATTCTCGGTATTATCACCTACTGAAGTGGAAAGGGTCACATGGGCCGCCTTTATGCTTGAAGGCGAGGCCGATCATTGGTGGAAGTCTGCACTTCGGACCTAAAATACCCCCTAGGAGTTAAGGATACTTTGACTCGTGACCGCCGTATCATACCTCCAGTATGACACATAAGGCACACGTGGAAACCTGTCAGAGTTCCTGAATATACATAGCGGAAACGAAATACAATGCACAGCGGAAAATAAAATACTAAACATAGCGGAAGCAAAATGAATACTCCTATAACTTGGCTCAAGTAAGAACCAACAAGTATACATGTGTGAGAAACCCAAAAGTGGAGTGGACAAACCCCACACTCACATAACAAAAGACACAAGTTCTAAGTCGGTCGATCAACAGAAATCGAAGTCACGACTCCTATCTAAAGCACCATCGTCATGATAGTGATCCATGGAAGGCTCCGGGTCACGGTACTCTTCCTCGACCCAAGGTTCTTCGCCACACAAATCGAAAGGAACCCGAGCACCTGCCGATCATAACAATATCGACTGAGCATGGAATACTCAGTGTATACAAACTAATAACAATAAAGCGGTTAGGCATGGAGCATACAAGACATGGAGAATGAAATCCGTAAAATCCTTAAAGCATGGAAACCGTGAAAACATATATGAGATAAGATTCGAAACCAAAACTGTAACCGTGTGAGTCAATCGATAATCATAGCCTTATGAGTTCTTGTGAGTTCATGGAGTTACTTAGAGTCATTATGATCCGTAGAGACATAGAGCATAGAGCAATAACCTTAAAGCATTTCCATAGAGCATAACCTTAGAGATCTTAGAGCATTTCATTGTGATCCGTGGAGCTTGTGAGACGATCTTAGAGCATTATCATAGAGTTTCCTTGTGAGCATGGTATGATCCTTAGAGCTTGTGAAACGATCTTAGAGAAATCATAGAGTTACTTAGAATCATTCATTATTCGTCTTTTCGTGAAAAACCTTTGTTTGTACTTGGAGAAATCCATGGAAACCATCGGTTCATGCGAGTCATGCGAGCATATGCACTTAATAAGAGAAATCATCATATTTAAGCATAGAATCCCTTAGAGGTATTTTATCAAACACTTAGAGTGCATCATAATAGTAACCTTCATCCAAGTATATAATCACACCTTTTCATACATAAAATCAATACATATAGATAGGGCATAGATAAGAAGAATCATAATTAGATTGTAGTAGAGTGTATCTACCTTGGAGAAATCAATGAGTTTGACTCCCAATGGCTGGAACAAGCAATAACCTTGTGTTCTTGGTTGAGAATCACCAAGGGAAGTGGAAGAACCTTGATCTTCCACAAGCTTGATCAACAAGTAGTTCCTCTCCTTCTCCTCTCTCTCAAAATCTCCTAAGATAGGGCACAGAGGGTTTCTGAAACCCTAAGGCACGAACTCAGCCTATTTATAGGCAAAGGGTGATGGTTAAAGTCTTGAACACCCTTAATGAAGAAAAACTGCGTATGACCGATCGATCGGTGGTATGGACCGAGCGATCGGTGGCTTACCGGTCGATCGGTGTTATGACCGAGAGATCGGTCAAAAACACGCTCTCTGGAATTTTTCCCCATACAAAAAGTTAACCGTGCGACAGCTATCGAGCGATCGGTAGTAGACCGATCGATCGCAGGTAATGACCGAGCGATCGGTCGACCCCTGTTTTGCTGAAAAACTTTGTTTACACCACTCGAATCTTCCCCAATGCACTTCCAACACTCTTTTATGCTTTCAACACATTCCCTAAGGACATATAGACCCATTGGAACATATACGCCATAATTCCAAACACATATATTAACATAAGACTCATAAGTGTACAAAACCACACTTGGGCACTATTCACACACTTTTCATTCTTAGTGAAATGAAATTTCGGGGCTCTACAAATTTCCTTCTTCTCCAAGCAACCCCTCTCTCAAAACCCTAGGTTTTCTCCCCCTTTTTGTCAAATTAGGTTAGAAATAGGTAGAGTATTTTAATATCTCAAGTAGGACCCCCTATTTATAGCCCCAAGGGTTGGGAATGAAGAGACCTAAAAGTCCTTACTAAAATTATGTCAAAAATACGAAAGACCGATCGATCGGTGGTTATGACCGAGTGATCGGTCGCCTACCGATCGATCGGTGTCTATGACCAAGCGATCGGTCAAAAACACTCTCTGGAAAATTTCACCATACAAAATTTTGGACCAGTCGATAGCTACCGATCGATCAATTTTGGACCGATCAATCGCTACTTCTGACCGAGCGATCGGTTGTGAACCGATCAATCTCTAGCGATCGATGTTCTGCAGATTTTTGACCTATTAAACTGTTTCGGCCATAACTTTTGACTTGTTCATCGGATTTCGACGATTCAACTTGCGTTGGATTCGTCTTTCAAAAAGGAACATTTTTGGCATTTTAGAATTTTCAAATTCTCCTTTATTTGTAGACCAAAATGTTTTCAAAATTGACTGATCTGCAATTCCATCAGACAAGACATCGGAAAACCCACTTTTGACTTAGCTTAGACTAAAATTTTGGAAAAGCACTAAACATAAACCTTGAAGAAGGTTCCAATACCTTTCTAATGGTTTAAGAATCACTCAATTCTAATAAACGTTGCCAAAACTAGAGCTTCCTAAAGTTTAGGGTGTGTTATGACACCCTCAGCTTACAAGTTTGACTAAGCCTTAATCACACTATACCAATTACATATAAATACATAAGCATTAAAACATCACAAGGACTATAATACCCCTAATACTTGCAATAAAAACATTAAAAAGATTCGGGTCTCTACAAGCACCCCCCATTTTGAAAAACTATAAATACCCCCCACCCCCTCACTTCATTTTCATTTCATTCCACTTCCTCTCTTTTCTCTCCTCTTTCAAAAATTCCTCTTTAGCGTTTGGCAATCCCAGAAATTCGATTTCGAATAATCATTCTCGAGAGCACTTATTTCAGAGACCCTTTTGGGTTTCCCGGAAGGTAGAATATCGCCAAACTCTTACTTTTGCTTATTCTTTTATTAGTCTTAATCACTTTTTTGTTTTTAAATACTTAGACTGCTTGCCCTGTCGGACCCATGCCTGGTTTTACTGAAACCTATCCTACCTTGTCGAACCCCTGCTCGAACTTCGGTTCAAACAAACCTACCATGTCGAACCTTTGCCCGAACTTCGGTTCCAACAAGCCTACCCTATCGAACCTCTGCCCGAACCTCGGTTTAAACCCTGGTTCAAACCCAACTTACCTTAGCCGAACCTCTGTCTGAACCTCAGTTCAAACCCTGGTTCAAACCTTACCAACCCAGTCGAACCCCTGTCCGAACCTCGAGTCAACCCTAGTTTAAACCCTACTTGCCTTAGCCGTACCTCTGCCCGAACCTCTCTTCAAACCCTGATTCAAATCCTATCAAACCTTTAATCAACCCAGATGCTCCTTGGCATGAGCTAAAACTATCCAAATGCTCCCCGGCAAGAGCTTAAAAGGCCCAAACGCTCTTGAATAGGAGCTCAAACCATTCAAAACACCCTAACATCCAAAGACAAATCTCAGCCTATCAAACACACACGATCCAAACACTCAACAAATCAAATCATTAACTACCCTCTTGAATTACGTGTAGCTTGATTCCACTAACAGTGGATACGTAGGCAACCCTGATCGGGTTCAACTCACCCAAGATAGAGCTCCTATCCTGTTCCTGCTTATTTCAACATATACATTACTTTTCATATAACATTTGCCAAAAATATAGATGAAATGCAAGTTTCTCTTTTGGTTTCCTCCACTTTAATTCAGACTTAGGGAGTAGGTAACCATCTCCGGATGGGAGTTTAGAGGTGCCTAACACCTTCCCCTAACTCAAATGAATTCTTACCTTGAACTCTATTTCCGGACCAAAGCCTTATCCAACCTTTTAGTCTACTTAATCAATAAAAGCATATTTTACATTCACACATTGTCTTTTACATTGGGTAACATATTAAAAGTATCTTATTAAATGAGACTATTTTGTCCTTTAAGTAACATTGTAGGAAAACCAGCCAATTAGTTATTAACTAATTACTAAGGAGATATGGTTTTCCTGTTCCTTGCAGACCTAGAATTGTTCTAAGTTATTCAGGATACATCTGGATAATGTATTCCTACTAACTTACACATTGTTAGTTTCATATGATGGAGTGATAAATCTCAATCAATGAGAGAAGGGTGTCTTGACTAAGATGTCAATATAAGTAAGAAGTACTTATATTGCAGCTGGATCACTCAGTGGATACCCTTAGAAATATACTGTTTATATATTTAGGGTAGTCCATTTGACAGATTGTCCTTAACCTGAGAGGTCGACATCTTCTCTAGTATTTGCCTATATAGCTTTGATGTAGCCAATCGTCAATGTCCAACACACCGGACTGAATACGGGCTCGTTGGGTTATGTACACTTTATTAGAAGAAGTGTGTGTACGCTCAACAAGGATTCAACTACTCTTCTAGAGTAATTAATATTGAGTTGATACTTGTCAAAACCAGACTTGAAAAACCCAGCGTTAGTATTTATCGATGAAATGGTTTTATCGAGAAGTTTATTTTCTATATAAAAGAAATGTAATTATTATTATTATTTCTTTTAAGGAATTTCTAAAATAGTTTTGAAAGTCCAAGTTTGACTAAAAGTATCAAAGAGAATGGGTTCTCAATATAAGCTAAGATTAAAGACAGCATAAGATATTGTCCCGTAAGCTTATGATCTTAATAGAGTTGTAGGAAAGTGTTTCCTAGAAACAATTTCTCTATTTTATGGGGGTTAGTCATATTGTGTTAATGGAAATTATTGTGATTAGTGGAAGTCCAGAGACATAGATAAAATTTTATGATCCTAATAGAGTTATATGAAAGTGTTTCCTAGTAACAATGCTTTAACCAAAAAGGTTAAGCACTTGGTCCCATAACTGGAAATAGGAGATCCCTTTTGTAGCACCCCGGACTTTTTCATCCTTAATGAATAGCACCTTCATAGCTAATTGGCCGTTTTTGTAGTCTAATTAATAAATAAGGGAGAAATCGGAAATTCCGAAACCTCAGAAATGTGCGTTTTCGAAAGACGAACCCAACGCAAGTTGAATCGTCGAAATCCGACGAGCGAGTCAAAAGATATGGTCAAAACAATCCAGACATATAGAGAACCGATCGCTCGGTCCAGTAAGCGATCGATCGGTCCATAACCGATCGATCGGTAGCTATCGCGCGGTCAGAAATTTTGTATGGGGAAATTTTCCAGAGAGTGAGTTTTTGACCGGTCGATCGGTCATAAACACCGATCGCTCGGTAGGCAACCGATCGATCGGTCATAACCACCGATCGCTCGGTCTTCGTGTTTTTCAGAATTTTCATTAAGGGCTTTTTCGTCTTTTGGGTGTTAAACCCTTACCCATAAGGGTTTGCTCGACCCTTTGAGGCCTCACTTACAACACTTAGGGATATTTGAGAGAGAGGGAGAAGAAACTAGGGTTCCAAAACCCCCTTTCCATTTGAGAGTAAGATCAATGGTTTAAGCACCCCAAGAGCATCCCTAAAAGCTTGGATTTCGAAAATCCAACCTCAAGTTCGTGTGGGACTCCTTCTCCAAGGTAGGGCAGCGTTTTCTACGGCAACTTCAAGGTTGTTTTCCCCACACTAAGCCTTCTTCAAGCAAGGATCTTTCTTCTTGCAAGTTGGAGCTTCAATCAAGGTTTCTACTAAGGATCAAGCCTTGATTCAAGGTTAGTACACCCTACTAACTTACCCTAGCAATAAATCTAGGTTTTCCTTATGAAATGTGATTTATGCTATTATGTTTGCCTCCCATATGAAATGTATCATCTCCAATGAACCTAAATAAGATAAGAAAAAGGTATGGATGTGTGTGGGTGTTGATGTGGCGATTGGATGCCGAGGTGTATGTTGGGTGATGTGTGTGATGGAAATGGTGGATGGGTACTTTACCAATAATGAACATACCTTGATTTTTGGATGGAAAGTAGGCACTAAAAAGAAGAAGATGAACCATTAAGGAACCTTGCATGCTATGTGTTTGATAAAATGACTAAACAAGGGATAAATGGACTTAATGAAGAAAATGGAAATAGAAATTGTGTAATTGTTCTTAGAAATGATAAATTGCTCAAATGTGCTATATGTTGCCTAAATTTTCATACCACTATGTTAAGGATTGAAATGCCATAGTCATGTGATCCGCCCGTTCAAGTATGTCATCATGATTACCACTATTGACAAGCACACAAGCACGCATGCATGCATGAAACCGGGTTTTTTTCCAAGATTGTATTTGTATATGTATATGAAACGAAACAAGAACATGACAAGGAGGTTGGTAGCCCAAGGAAGGGTGCTAGCCTCTGGCTCACAAGAGAAATGAATCAAGAACATGACAAGGAGGTTGGTAGCTCAAGGAAGGGTGCTAGCCTCTGGCTCACAAGAGAAACGGAACAAGAACATGACAAGGAGGTTGGTAGCCCAAGGAAGGGTGCTAGCCTCTGGCTCACAAGAGAAATGAATCAAGAACATGAGAAGGAGGTTGGTAGCCCAAGGAAGGGTGCTAGCCTCTGGCTCACAAGAGAAACGAAACAAGAACATGACAAGGAGGTTGGTAGCCCAAGGAAGGGTGCTAGCCTCTGGCTCACAAGAGAAACGAAACAAGAACATGACAAGGAGGTTGGTAGCCCACGGAAGGGTGCTAGCCTCTGGCTCACAAGTATACAAGTCAAGAACAAGTCAAGACATGAAATACAAGGCAAGACACGACACACATACATGATTTGACCGAGACACGAAAAAGGTTTCCGAGACATGAGTTTTACCGAGGTTTTTGCATTCATACACGCATGTCAAGATATGGCTATGTATCTTATGCTTTCACTATTGCTTTAAATTAATATCTTGTATTGCTCACTATTGTTATGCTTTTGCTATTGTTATGGTTAGCTAGTAGTTTGTACTCGCTGAGTATTCCATGCTCAGCCGTACTTTTATGTCGGCAGGTACTGTGGATGTCCTCGACCCCGAGCCTTGGGTCGAGGAGGAGTATGTAGAGGAGAGGGAGCCACCTATCCCATGGCAGTCTCAGGAGGATGGGGACTTGGATGTGTGGCCATACCTCGACTACTGTTGAGAGGACAGTGTTAGAGAGTTCCTTTTTGTATTTTGATAGGTGGGCATGTCCACCTTTACTTTGATTGTATTTAGTATATGTTAACTTGGAATACTATATGGTGTAATAGAAGAAAAGAAAAAGTTGGCTTATGCTTCCGCACTTATGTTTAGTTTCCGCGCTCTGATTATCATTGTATTATATTATGTTTAGCCTCTTGCATTACAGGATGGTTTGACAGGTACACGTAGTCACCTCTAAAGTATCCCTTAACTCCTAGGGGGTATTTTGGGGCGTGACAGAAGTGGTATCAGAGCCCTAGGTATTAGAGTCCCTAGGGTCACTTAGATGATTGAACAAGGTATTAGAATCACCTTAGAGAGTTGTATTCCAAGTATAGACTAACAAGTTAGTCTTAGTCAAAATGGGTTGAACTTCAACCGAACATAGAGTCCTACACTAGGAACACGGATTGTATGTTATGCTGTTGTGTTATATACCATATGTGCATTAATTGTGTTGTGCTTATTAAGTGTGCTTGATGAATATGTATTGAGCGAATTGCGAAAGTTGTACTAATTGTGTATCCAAGTTAGACTCATGTTGTATTGTCGTTCTCAGGAGAAATCATGAGACGCAATACCCGGGGTCGCGGGTACAACACGAGGGGTAATGGAGGTGATGCTCCATCGGGTGATGATCAACCCGACTTTGCCCAAGCATTCGCATCCATAGCCGAGACCTTGGCTATGTTGGCGGCAAGGCAACCGGCCACCCCGCCTAATGCGGCACTTATACCGGCTCCTCCTAACCGAGCCCAAGCCGGGATAGAAGCTTTCCGGAGGATGAGGCCTCCAACTTTTTGTGGAAGCATTGATCCACTTATTGCCGAGGGTTGGATTCGGCAACTTGAGAAGATATTCTCGGTTTTGGCACCTACGGAAGTAGAGAGAGTCACATGGGCTGCCTTTATGCTTGAAGGCGAGGCCGACCATTGGTGGAAGTCTGCACTTCGGACCCGAGAGTTGACCCGGCAAGGCCAAGAATGGACATGGGGAGAATTCTTGGACGTTTTCTACAAGAAATACTTTCCGGTTGGGATGAAAGAAAAGAAAGAAATTGAATTTATTACCTTGGAGCAAGGTAATATGTCTGTAGCGGCTTACGAAGCCAAGTTCTCAGAGCTATCTCGATTTGCTCCACACATGATAGCTACCGAGGCTATGAAGGCCCGAAAATTTGAGAGGGGGTTGAAGGCCTACCTCAAGGATCGTGTCTCAATGTTCCGACATGAGACATATTCAGAAGTTGTGGACAAAGCATTGTTGGCCGAGTCTAATTCCGAAGAGTTCTTTAAGAGAAGAGGAATAGAGAAGGGACAGTCTAGTAGTTCAGGGGAGAAGAGAGCTAGGACTATGTCTTATCAGTTCGCAGGGCCGGCTCAGTCACAGAGGATGTACTCGGCACCACAGGCTCTCCGCCCTTTTACTCCACCGGCTTTTCGCCCGGCTACCTCGTATGCTCCTCGCCCCGCAGTGACTCAGGCTACGGGTTATACTCCTCCCACTTATTCACATGATGTCTGCACCCTTTGTGGAAGGAGGCATCCAGCAGGGGAATGTCGGAAGGCTACAGGAGGCTGTTTTCATTGTGGCGACCAGGGCCACATGATTAGAGATTGTCCCCGACGTCTATTGCCAGCTCAGTCTTCGGGGAGCAGGCCCCCGATTAGGCAGACATCTCAGCCTAGCTCTTCTCAGGCTTCGAGGGCCTCACAGTCTACCCGGCCTCCTCGCCCAGCCACACAGGGCCGAGTCTTTGCCTTATCCGAGAGAGACGCACGTGCATCCGACGATGTCGTGCAAGGTACGCACGAATTCTAGAATTTAAATTGTGTAAAATTTCTATAGTTTGCTTTGTGAGTTTCTATACTAAGGGTTACCTATGTATGATGCTTGTTGTTTGAAATCTACTAATAGTAGTCACTTAATCGCACAGGCGCTTTATTAGTGAACGAATGTCTCGCCCGAGTGTTGATCGACACAGGATCCACTCACTCCTTTGTGTCACCTAGTTTCGCGAAGGGATTTTTGACTGAGGCTATTCCGTTAGAGCGGGAGTTGACCATTTCAACTCCACTCGGTAAGTCAGTTGACACGAACAAGATATTCAGAGATTGTGTGGTTCAAGTAGGGGAGAATGAACTAGTGGCCGATCTTATCATTTTGGATTTCCAAGATTTAGACTTTGACGTCATTCTTGGTATGGATTGGTTGGCAAGCCATCACGGGCATGTTGCGTGTTTTGAAAAGATGGTGAATTTCAAGCCGGAAGGGGGTAAGCCTTTTCACTTCCGAGGATTAAGAGAGAGGGACATTGCTCGCCTCGCAGCCTTGAGTATAGCACACCCAGAAGCTCAAAACTCATCGGCTATTCCAGTTGTGAGTGAGTTCTTAGATGTGTTCCCGGAAGAACTTCCCGGATTACCTCCTGATAGAGAGATTGAATTCGCTATAGAGCTTGCTCCGGGTACCGCTCCGATTTCAAGGGCACCATATAGAATGGCCCCTATAGAGCTTGAAGAATTGAAGAAGCAAATTGAGGAGTTACAACAACTTGGTTTCATCCAACCAAGTGTGTCACCGTGGGGAGCTCCGGTCCTTTTTGTAAAGAAGAAAGACGGGTCGATGAGAATGTGTATAGACTACCGTCAGTTGAACAAGGTAACTATCAAGAATCGTTATCCCTTGCCAAGGATCGATGACTTGTTCGACCAACTGAAGGGAGCGAGATTCTTCTCCAAAATTGACCTTAGATCGGGGTATCATCAATTAAGGATCAAGGCGGAAGATGTTCCGAAGACGGCTTTTAGGACTCGGTATGGGCATTACGAGTTCCTTGTCATGCCTTTTGGGCTGACGAATGCACCGGCGGCATTCATGGATTTGATGAACCGGGTGTTCCGATCTTACTTGGATCGATGCGTGATTGTATTCATTGATGACATTTTGGTGTATTCCCAGACACGGGAAGATCACGCACGAGACCTCCGCCTCGCTCTGGAGATGTTGAGAGAGCATAGGCTATATGCCAAATTGAGTAAGTGCGAGTTCTGGTTAGAGAAGGTCGCATTTCTTGGACATGTGGTGTCGGCCGAGGGCATTTCTGTAGATCCAGCCAAGGTTGAGGCAGTCATGAGTTGGGAGAGGCCCAAGAGCGTCACGGAGATACGTAGTTTCCTCGGATTGGCAGGCTACTACCGGAGATTTGTGGAGGGATTCTCCAGTTTGGCTGCACCTCTCACCTACTTGACAAGGAAAAATGCAAAGTTCAGTTGGAGTGACCGATGTGAAGTAAGTTTCCAAGAGTTGAAGAAACGCCTCACCACAGCCCCTGTCCTTACGGTGCCATCTGGACCTTTTGGGTATGAGGTGTACAGCGATGCCTCGCATGTTGGACTCGGGTGTGTCCTAATGCAACACAAGAAGGTCATTGCCTATGCGTCAAGGCAGTTGAAAGAGCATGAAAAGAACTACCCCACTCACGACTTGGAGCTTGCGGCGGTCGTGTTTGCACTTAAAATTTGGCGACATTATCTGTACGGGGTGGAGTTCTATGTGTACACGGACCACAAGAGCCTCAAGTATCTCTTTTCCCAAAAAGAGTTAAACTTACGACAACGGCGTTGGATTGAGTTCTTAAAGGACTACGAGTGCACTATCCAATATCACCCGGGAAAAGCAAATGTGGTGGCAGACGCTCTGAGTAGGAAACCATCGGGGTTGTTGGCTCACATGTTGGTGCGGGAATGGAGACTGTTAGACGATTTGGCAAATCTAGACATCAGTGTGAACGATTCTGTCCGCAGTCCGGTTTTGGCAAATGTTACAGTTCGGCCGTACCTTATAGACTTGATCCAGGAGTATCAAGCCACGGACACTGACTTGTTGGTTTTCCGGGATAGGGAAGTGGCCAAGGGTAGTACGGACTTCTCTCTCACTAGCCGAGGTGCTATTACATTCAAGGGAAGGCTTTGTGTCCCAGCCAATGCAGACCTTCGGAGAGAGATTATGGACGAAGCTCACCGGTCTAAGTATACAGTGCATCCCGGGGGGACAAAGATGTACCGGAACCTCAAGAGTCACTTTTGGTGGCGAAACATGAAGAGGGAGGTTGCGGAGTATGTGGCACGGTGTTTGGTATGCCAACAAGTCAAAGCCGAACATAGGAGACCGGCGGGTCTTTTGCAGTCCCTCCCTATTCCCGAGTGGAAATGGGAACATATCTCTATGGACTTTATCGTGGGATTGCCGAAGACGGTTAGGAAGACCGATGCTATATGGGTAGTTGTTGATAGACTCACGAAGTCCGCTCATTTCTTACCGTACCGGACTACATTCAACTCCAATCAGTTAGCGGAGCTATACATCAAGGAAATAGTCCGACTACACGGGGTGCCAGTGAGTATTGTGTCGGATAGAGACCCAAGATTCACATCCAGGTTTTGGAAAAGTTTTCAAGGTGCAATGGGCTCCCGATTAGACTTTAGCACAGCTTTCCACCCACAGACCGACGGGCAAACCGAGAGGGTGAATCAGGTTATTGAAGATATGCTCCGAGCATGTATGCTAGACTTCAAGGGAAGTTGGGAAGATCACCTACCTTTGGTGGAATTCGCTTACAACAATAGTTATCAAGAAAGCATACAAATGGCGCCTTTCGAGGCTTTGTACGGAAGGAGTTGTAGATCCCCGTTGTATTGGGATGAAGTGGGAGAAAGAAAGATTTTGGGCCCCGAGTTAATTGAACAAACCGCGGATAGGGTCAAGCTTATCCGGGAAAGGTTAAAGACCGCACAAGATAGACAGAAAAGCTATGCCGACAACCGAAGGAGGGATCTTGAATTCCGAGTCGGTGATTTTGTGTTTGTAAGGATTTCACCGACCAAAGGTGTTATGCGATTCGGGAAGAGAGGCAAGCTTAGCCCGAGATATGTGGGCCCGTTCGAGATCATTACTCGAGTTGGCGAAGTGGCTTACCGTGTTGCTTTGCCCGCTCACATGGCGGCGGTCCACAACGTGTTTCATATCTCCCAGCTTCGGAAGTACATCCCGGATCCTTCTCACGTCATCGAGCTTGATCCGGTTGAGATTCGAGAGGACCTCACTTTAGTTGAGAAGCCAGTTCATATTTTGGATAGGAGGGATCAAGTGCTTCGCAACAAGACTATTCCGCTAGTCCTCGTGCAATGGCAACATCATGCACGAGAAGAAGCCACGTGGGAGCGTGAAGCCGAAGTCAAAGCAAAGTATCCCGAGTTGTTTGAATAGACTTGTGCATATGACTTGTAATTTTGTTTTGATTTTGTGCATATATGTATCGTCCAAATTTCGGGGACGAAATTTTTGTAAGGGGGGGAGAATGTAGCACCCCGGACTTTTTCATCCTTAATGAATAGCACCTTCGTAGCTAATTGGCCGTTTTTGTAGTCTAATTAATAAATAAGGGAGAAATCGGAAATTCCGAAACCTCAGAAATGTGCGTTTTCGAAAGACGAACCCAACGCAAGTTGAATCGTCGAAATCCGACGAGCGAGTCAAAAGATATGGTCAAAACAGTCCAGACATATAGAGAACCGATCGCTCGGTCCAGTAAGCGATCGATCGGTCCATAACCGATCGATCGGTAGCTATCGCGCGGTCAGAAATTTTGTATGGGGAAATTTTCCAGAGAGTGAGTTTTTGACCGGTCGATCGGTCATAAACACCGATCGCTCGGTAGGCAACCGATCGATCGGTCATAACCACCGATCGCTCGGTCTTCGTGTTTTTCAGAATTTTCATTAAGGGCTTTTTCGTCTTTTGGGTGTTAAACCCTTACCCATAAGGGTTTGCTCGACCCTTTGAGGCCTCACTTACAACACTTAGGGATATTTGAGAGAGAGGGAGAAGAAACTAGGGTTCCAAAACCCCCTTTCCATTTGAGAGTAAGATCAATGGTTTAAGCACCCCAAGAGCATCCCTAAAAGCTTGGATTTCGAAAATCCAACCTCAAGTTCGTGTGGGACTCCTTCTCCAAGGTAGGGCAGCGTTTTCTACGGCAACTTCAAGGTTGTTTTCCCCACACTAAGCCTTCTTCAAGCAAGGATCTTTCTTCTTGCAAGTTGGAGCTTCAATCAAGGTTTCTACTAAGGATCAAGCCTTGATTCAAGGTTAGTACACCCTACTAACTTACCCTAGCAATAAATCTAGGTTTTCCTTATGAAATGTGATTTATGCTATTATGTTTGCCTCCCATATGAAATGTATCATCTCCAATGAACCTAAATAAGATAAGAAAAAGGTATGGATGTGTGTGGGTGTTGATGTGGCGATTGGATGCCGAGGTGTATGTTGGGTGATGTGTGTGATGGAAATGGTGGATGGGTACTTTACCAATAATGAACATACCTTGATTTTTGGATGGAAAGTAGGCACTAAAAAGAAGAAGATGAACCATTAAGGAACCTTGCATGCTATGTGTTTGATAAAATGACTAAACAAGGGATAAATGGACTTAATGAAGAAAATGGAAATAGAAATTGTGTAATTGTTCTTAGAAATGATAAATTGCTCAAATGTGCTATATGTTGCCTAAATTTTCATACCACTATGTTAAGGATTGAAATGCCATAGTCATGTGATCCGCCCGTTCAAGTATGTCATCATGATTACCACTATTGACAAGCACACAAGCACGCATGCATGCATGAAACCGGGTTTTTTTCCAAGATTGTATTTGTATATGTATATGAAACGAAACAAGAACATGACAAGGAGGTTGGTAGCCCAAGGAAGGGTGCTAGCCTCTGGCTCACAAGAGAAATGAATCAAGAACATGACAAGGAGGTTGGTAGCCCAAGGAAGGGTGCTAGCCTCTGGCTCACAAGAGAAACGGAACAAGAACATGACAAGGAGGTTGGTAGCCCAAGGAAGGGTGCTAGCCTCTGGCTCACAAGAGAAATGAATCAAGAACATGAGAAGGAGGTTGGTAGCCCAAGGAAGGGTGCTAGCCTCTGGCTCACAAGAGAAACGGAACAAGAACATGACAAGGAGGTTGGTAGCCCAAGGAAGGGTGCTAGCCTCTGGCTCACAAGAGAAACGGAACAAGAACATGACAAGGAGGTTGGTAGCCCAAGGAAGGGTGCTAGCCTCTGGCTCACAAGAGAAACGGAACAAGAACATGACAAGGAGGTTGGTAGCCCACGGAAGGGTGCTAGCCTCTGGCTCACAAGTATACAAGTCAAGAACAAGTCAAGACATGAAATACAAGGCAAGACACGACACACATACATGATTTGACCGAGACACGAAAAAGGTTTCCGAGACATGAGTTTTACCGAGGTTTTTGCATTCATACACGCATGTCAAGATATGGCTATGTATCTTATGCTTTCACTATTGCTTTAAATTAATATCTTGTATTGCTCACTATTGTTATGCTTTTGCTATTGTTATGGTTAGCTAGTAGTTTGTACTCGCTGAGTATTCCATGCTCAGCCGTACTTTTATGTCGGCAGGTACTGTGGATGTCCTCGACCCCGAGCCTTGGGTCGAGGAGGAGTATGTAGAGGAGAGGGAGCCACCTATCCCATGGCAGTCTCAGGAGGATGGGGACTTGGATGTGTGGCCATACCTCGACTACTGTTGAGAGGACAGTGTTAGAGAGTTCCTTTTTGTATTTTGATAGGTGGGCATGTCCACCTTTACTTTGATTGTATTTAGTATATGTTAACTTGGAATACTATATGGTGTAATAGAAGAAAAGAAAAAGTTGGCTTATGCTTCCGCACTTATGTTTAGTTTCCGCGCTCTGATTATCATTGTATTATATTATGTTTAGCCTCTTGCATTACAGGATGGTTTGACAGGTACACGTAGTCACCTCTAAAGTATCCCTTAACTCCTAGGGGGTATTTTGGGGCGTGACACCTTTAGATCCCACACACTAGGACATTCTTAAAGCTTTTAATTTAATTATTAATTAAATTAATTAATTTATCTAAGTAAATCACTATATGGCATAGTGAAGCTCTTATAGGTGAAATCACATTGGATGTGATAAACCAAATGGGTAGGACCCCTTGGGAATTTTTAATAAAGTTCAAATAGATGACCTTAGGGCTTTTGAACCCTTAAGGGGCATGTGGAAGTGGGGTCCGCCTAGGGTGGGATGCCCACTTCAATGTGGGACTTATTGTTTAATTAGTTTGTTACTAATTAATGATTCCTTATTGGATAAGGATACTATTAGTTAGTTACTAATTAAAGATTCTCTAATTAAATGGGATTCCATTAGTTAGTTACTAATTCAAGATTCCTTATTAGATAAGGATAAGATTAGTTAGTTACTAATTCAAGATTCCTTATTAGATAAGGATAAGATCAGTTAGCTGCTAATCAAGAAAAGAAACTTTTGAGGAATTCTAATTAGATTAGGATAAGGATGAGAGAGTCTTGGATTGCAAGCAAAGCAATCCAAGCAAGCCTATTTATATGGGACGTCCAACCCTTGGGAGAGTAATCATTCTCCAAGTTTTTCTACCTCCCTCTCCTCAATCTCACGCCCTCTCTCCTCTTTGGAAGTGTACGGTGATACCCCCCTCTCTTATCTTGGTTCTAGTTTTTCTCTTGAGCAAAATTAGAACCAATCTTGTTGAATCAAGAAAGGATCTTGAGATTCAAGAAAAGAACAAAGATCATAGATCTTGAATTGGAAGGGCCATTAGCTTCCATTAGAGAAAGCTTCAAAGGAAAAAAGAAGGTTCGTGTGGATTGCGAATGAGACTTTACACTTGTGAAGTTTTGCAAGCATTGTTCTAACGTGGATTTGACTTAACAATATCAAAGTCACAAAGGTGATTGTTGTTTTATACTTCATTGAATAAAATCAATTAGAATCTTAGTCAAATCTTGGGATTCGATGTATGCCCCCCAAGAATTGTTTTTCTAAAAGTAAAAAGAGGCATACTTTCAAGACTATGATGGAATGGAACACACTAACAACATTACTTTTACTTTACTAGTGCTCAGACTGATGGAACGGAAGACACTAGCATCATTACTTTTACTTGCGAGCTTAACTTGACTAGTGTCTGGGCTATGATGGAACAAAACACACTAGCTTCTTTACTTTTACTTTACTAGTACCCGGACTATGATGGAACGGAACACACTAGCTTCATTACTTTTCCTTGACTAGTGTCTAGACTATGGAACGGAATACACTAGCTTCTTTTATTTGAGACTTATGAGCATTTCATTATTTGAGACTTATGAGCATTTCATTACTTTGAGCAAAACATACTTTTCCGTATCCATATTTGTGAGAACCTTGATCATGCAAACACATATGTTCATATATCTCTTGTGAGCATCATAGTAGATAGATGAACCCTCACAACATAAAAGAAACTCATGGATTTCATGGCAATAGCATTCTAGTCGATCCAACCCTATTTCCCCAAAACTCTACTTTACAATAAAGTATGCTTTCCCATACTTATACTTATACTTAAATTTGATCATGCAAGCATATGAGTTCGCATGTCATTTTTGAGCAATAGGATAAACAAGAAAATCCTTAAGTATTGAGGTAATACCTATTTTATTTTCATCATAGCATTAGTATGTATCACATAGTTGATAAATTCATTAAAAAGCATATACAAAAAACCTTTTGATCTATTGATGAATTTCAACAACACCAGTTAGTAGAGTGTATCTACCTTTCAAGATCGATTCCCCGCAATCTAGCGCTTTAGAAAGTTTGTGGAAGCGAGATCCGGACTTTAGAAGCAAGAACAATGGTTCACCAATGATCCTAGTACAAACCCTAGCTTTTTCTCTAAAAAAATCTCTCAAAATCTCTCTAAGGGTTGTGTAAACCCTAACCCATGAAATTGGGTTGTATTTATAGGCTAAGGTTGCCAAAACCCAAAAAAGTCCTTTTAAAATATCTATAAAAAAAAAAGCAAAGTGGGCACCAAAGTGGTCTACCACTAGTGGAGTGATCTACCACTATTTTGAGTGGTCTACTGGTTTGGTGAAGGGGTTCTAGAAAAAAAAAACCATACAAAAAAATGCAAATAGTGGTCTACCACTATTTTGAGTGGTCTACTGGTTTGCTCCATATTGTTTGCCTATTTTGTCATTTTCACACTGTTAACACTTAAAATGATTTCCATTATTTTTCCTTATTGAATGAAATCCACACAAAAACACAAAGAATATTTTTATACTCTTTCTCAAAAAAATAAACATACACACAATAACACTTAACTCAAATGAGGATGATCATCCAGCAACCGTGAGCGTAATAAGCCTGTCTATTGGGTTTCATAGGTCATTACACTACTATGATATGCACAGTACACAATACATCAAAAGAGATAAAAAGAATTAGTATTAAGCTAAATACTTAGGCATTTGAACAAATTCAATTTTAATTGGCTTAAACCTAAGTCCGGGTTGAACCTTAAAAATAGGGGACAATCCCCAACAGAGTCGCCAAAGCTGTGAGTACGGATTTTACTCACTCACGGGTAAGTAAATTACTAAGAGTCGCCACCTATTAATTCAGAAGTGATAAGTCCCCGATTTATAGATAAGGCCTTAAGGTCTACATTAGAGTTCTAAGTAAGAGGTTCGGTTAAGTCCTGGAGAAGGTGTTAGCCAGCTCAAGACCCCTATTTTTGTAATGATTACCAACTCCCTAGGTATAAGCCAAATTAAAGTCAAAATTATTCAAATGTCTAAGTGATTAGAGTATACTAACCCAAGAAAGAAAAGCTAATTAGGGTCGAACCCAGGTTGGGTTGTCAACGTACTCACAAGGGAGAGATCAGACCGAGTATAGTTCTGGCACATGAGCCCGTGCCAAGGCTAAGGGGTGTGTGTGTGTGCAGCGGGATGGCTAAGGGTCTAGCCCGAAGCCTAGGGCTTGGTTGACCGGGTTGGTCAAGTGCATGGTTTGTGTCGCGACCCAAAACCCACCCTAGGAGTTAGAGTGAACTTTGGACGACTAATCATGACTTGCTTGACAACCAACCTGCAAAACCCACAGAGCATATACCATAGAGGACAATATAGCGGAAATATAACTATAAAACACAGCGGAAGTCTAACCAAACCTCTATGAATATACATGCGCAAATCCAAGTTATACAAAAGTAACCAAAAGAAAGTGCGGACAGACCCGCCAAAATACATGAAAGTATATCTCTCATCTCACCCACAGCTATTCACTCAGAATCTAATCACCACCTACTGATAACCCTCTACGGGAGGTTCCTCCAAAGGCTCCTCGGCGTACTCCTCTTCCACCCATGGACCAGGAGCACAAACATCAAATGGGGCAGCAGCTCCCTTAGAACCTGCCGACAAAAGAAGTACGGCTGAGCATGGAATACTCAGCGGGTACTAAATACTAACCAACAATTATAGCGTAGAAATAGCAATACATAATCAGGAGCAATTCATATATGTCAAACGGAAACAATTCACATCATACAAGGAAGTAAAGCAGTTTATAATCATGCTTGTAATTCGTAGAAAACCGATAAATCCTCTTGAAACATCGTGTGCTTGACTTGACTTGAAATATCTTTTTGTACTTGAAAGCTTGTCATGTCTATCTTGCTTGATTCTTGTATGTCGTGTCATGTCATGCATGTCATGCGTGCTTGCTTGTGATCATGTAACTTGTGAGATATCCTTGTGAGGTGTCCTTGTGAGATGCCTTGAGAGGGAAGGGAGACCCTTCTTTATGCAATGCACTTGCGAGGGAAGGGAGACCCTTCTTTATGATATGTATGTACTTGCGAGGGAAGGGAGACCCTTCTTCATGATATGCACTTGTGAGTGAGGGGAGACCCCTCGTGGAATGTTGGTTCTTGTCTTCTTGTGAAAAGCGAGGTAAAACATATCGTAGGATATGTCCCACCTCTAACCATGTTCTTGAAAACCTCGATAAATCATGCCATGCATGCCGTGCTCGTGGAAACCGTGTACATACTTGCATTCAAATTTAAAGATGACATTTGGGTAATTTCACAACACATATAGCATCAAAGATTGAGTAATGTAGTATTCATAGCATTATGGGAAAACAGGAAACACACTATCATAGTCCCTAGCAATATTCATAATTTATTAGGCATGCATTTCCAGATTTTCAGCTCACTGTGTTCACCTTGGCATTTCATCAAACATGGTGTGTTCATTATGGATTTACCCTACAACATGCTTTTCTAGATGGGTTTTACTCAAATCATACATGTACATTCATTATTGGAACAATGCCCTTCCCCATTTGTTCATCACACACAACCATTGGCATCCAATCGCCCATTCCATCTCCATTCACCATTCACCATTCACCATTTATCCATCTCATAGCACATGTGTAAATGAAAGAAAATGAAGAGAAAAGAAGGGGAAAGAGGAACTATAACTAGGAGGGTAGTAAGAAGCACCGACCTTGAAGAAATGAGGAAGAAACCCCTTTCCAAAACGACTGTGTAGCTGCTGCCCTAGTTTGAGGAGATGCTCCTCACGAGTTTGTGCCTTGATCTTGAAGAAAAACGGGCTGGAGGTTGATCTAGGGTTTCAAACCCTTTGATTTCTCTCCCAAATGGAAACCCTAGGTTGGAATCGCCTTCTCCTCTTTCTTCTATTCTCTCAAACTCTCTAAGTGTCGAATGATGCCCTAAAGGCTCAGATTAAACTCTTAAGGTAAGAGTGAACTGACCAAAAGACCGAAATACCCTTATTGGGATTTCTGTGAATAGTGCTGTGAATAGTGCCAACTCGTTGTGCTGTGAATAGTGCCAACTCGTTGTACTGTGAATAGTGCCAACTCGTTGTGCTGTGAATAGTGCCAACTCGTTGTGCTATGAATAGTGCCAACTCGTTGTGCTGTGAATAGTGCCAACTCGTTGTGCTGTGAATAGTGCCAACTCGTTGTGCTGTGAATAGTGCCAACTCGTTGTGCTGTGAGTAGTGCCAACTCGTTGTGCTGTGAATAGTGCCAACTCGTTGTGCTGTGAATAGTGCCAACTCGTTGTGCTGTGAATAGTGCCAACTCGTTGTGCTGTGAATAGTGCCAACTCGTTGTGCTGTGAATAGTGCCAACTCGTTGTGCTGTGAATAGTGCCAACTCGTTGTGCTGTGAATAGTGCCAACTCGTTGTGCTGTGAATAGTGCCAACTCGTTGTACTATGAATAGTGCCAACTCGTTGTGCTGTGAATAGTGCCAACTCGTTGTGCTGTGAATAGTGCCAACTCGTTGTGCTGTGAATAGTGCCAACTCGTTGTGCTGTGAATAGTGCCAACTCGTTGTGCTGTGAATAGTGCCAACTCGTTGTGCTGTGAATAGTGCCAACTCGTTGTACTATG
This sequence comes from Tetracentron sinense, assembly GCA_015143295.1. Taxonomy (NCBI): domain Eukaryota; kingdom Viridiplantae; phylum Streptophyta; class Magnoliopsida; order Trochodendrales; family Trochodendraceae; genus Tetracentron; species Tetracentron sinense. The sequence goes on along the minus strand of CM026555.1, from coordinate 24,669,199 downwards.
AATAGTGCCAACTCGTTGTGCTGTGAATAGTGCCAACTCGTTGTGCTGTGAATAGTGCCAACTCGTTGTGCTGTACAAACGTGCCCGTGGTGAGTTGTACAACGTGCCCGTGGTGAGTTGTACAACGTGCCCGTGGTGAGTTGTACAACGGATGCACACAGTATACGTTTTCCTACAGGTACAGACTGTTTTGGCCATATCTTTTGACTCGTTCGTCCGATTTTGACGATTCAACTTGCGTTGTGTTCGTACTTCGAAGAGGAACAATTCTGACATCTCAAAATTTCCAAATTCTTCCTCATTTATTAATCATACCTCTAAAAAGGCAAGATGACAACGAAAGTGTCATGTATTAAGCATGGAAAAGTCTGGGGCTCTACATCCTCCCCCCCTTACAAAAATTTCGTCCTCGAAATTCAGACACTACTTGCATTACAAATCAAAAAGGACATTACAAGTCATATACAGACTTCACACAGAAATTCATTCAAGTAATTCTGGGTACTTTGCTTTGACTTCGGCTTCACGCTCCCATGTAGCTTCTTCCCGAGCATGGTGTTGCCATTGCACAAGAACCAAAGGGATTGTCTTGTTGCGAAGCACCTGATCCCTTCGATCTAAAATCTGGACTGGCTTTTCAATCAAGGTGAGGTCCTCTCGAATCTCCAACTGTTCCAAGTCTATGACATGCGAAGGATCCGCAAGATACTTCCGAAGCATGGACACATGGAAGACGTTATGAACTGTAGCCATGTGAGGTGGAAGAGCTACTCGATAAGCAACTTCACCAACTCGTGTGATAATCTCAAAAGGCCCAACATACCGAGGACTGAGCTTGCCTCGCTTCCCAAATCTCATGATCCCTTTGCTAGGAGATACTTTCACAAAAACTTGATCCCCTACTTGAAATTCCAAGTCCCTACGGCGTGTGTCCGCATAACTTTTCTGGCGATCTTGAGCGGCTTTCAATCGATCCCGGATGATCTTAACTGTGTTTGCAGTTTGCTCAATCAACTCCGGACCAAGCACTTTCCTTTCGCCTACCTCATCCCAATAGAGAGGAGACCTACAACTTCGCCCATACAAGGCCTCAAATGGTGCCATTTGAATACTTGCTTGATAGCTATTATTATAGGCAAATTCAACCAGTGGCAAGTGCTCTTCCCAACTACCTCTGAAATCCAACATACAAGCCCGAAGCATGTCTTCAATGACTTGGTTCACTCTTTCGGTTTGTCCATCCGTCTGTGGATGAAAAGCGGTGCTAAAATCAAGTCGGGAACCCATAGCCTCCTGGAAACTTTTCCAAAATCTTGACGTGAATCTTGGATCCCGATCCGACACAATACTAACAGGCACTCCGTGCAATCTAACTACTTCCTTGATGTATAGTGCAGCCAACTGACTTGAGTTGAAAGTAGTTCGGTAGGGTAAGAAATGAGCGGACTTTGTCAAACGATCCACTACTACCCATATCGCATCTGAGCCCCTTGCCGTCTTTGGCAAGCCAACTATGAAATCCATGGATATGTTCTCCCATTTCCACTCGGGAATCGGAAGGGAATGCAATAGACCGGCGGGTCGCATGTGTTCTGCTTTCACCTGTTGGCACACTAAGCACCGTGCCACATATTCCGCAACCTCCCTCTTCATATTCCGCCACCAAAAGTGACTCTTGAGGTTCCGGTACATCTTTGTACCCCCTGGGTGCACTGTGTATTTCGAACGGTGTGCTTCATCCAAAATTTCTCTTCGAAGATCTGCATTGGCTGGGACGCACAGTCTTCCCTTGAAGGTGATAGCACCCCGACTAGTGAGAGAGAAGTCCTCACTACCCTTAGCAACTTCCTTGTCCCGATAAGCCAACAATTCAGCATCCATGGCTTGATATTCTTGGATCAAATCTATAATGTACGGCCGAACCGTAACATTTGCCAAGGTAGGACCACGGACAGAGTCATTCACACTGATGTCCAGATTTGCCAAATCTTCTAGTAGCTTCCATTCTTGAACCAACATATGTGCTAACAACCCTTGAGGTCTTCTACTCAAAGCATCTGCCACTACATTTGCTTTACCCGGGTGGTATTGAATGGTACAATCCTAGTCTTTCAAAAATTCCATCCAACGCCGTTGCCTTAGATTCAGCTCCTTTTGGGAAAAGAGATACTTGAGACTTTTGTGATCAGTGAACACATAGAACTCCACCCCATAAAGGTAATGACGCCAAATCTTAAGTGCAAACACGACCGCCGCAAGCTCCAAGTCGTGCGTGGGATAATTCTTCTCATGCTCCTTCAATTGCCTTGATGCATAGGCAATGACTTTCTTATGCTGCATGAGTACACACCCAAGTCCAACGTGTGAGGCATCACTATACACCTCATACCCATAAGGTCCAGATGGCACAGTAAGGACAGGGGCTGTAGTAAGCCTCTTCTTCAGCTCCAAGAAACTGATCTCGCACTTATCACTCCATACAAACTTGGCGCTCTTCCTTGTCAGGTAAGTGAGTGGTGCTGCAAGGCTAGAGAAACCCTCTACGAATCTCCTATAGTAGCCTGCCAATCCAAGAAAGCTGCGTATCTCGGTAACACTCTTGGGCCTCGCCCAACTCATAACTGCTTCGATCTTCTTTGGATCTACCGATATACCTTCTGCAGAAACAACGTGGCCTAGGAATGCCACCTCTTCTAACCAAAACTCACACTTGCTAAGTTTGGCGTATAGCTTGTGCTCTCTTAGCATTTCCAAGGCAAGGCATAGGTCGCGTGTGTGATCTTCCCGTGTCTGGGAATAGACCAAGATGTCATCCACAAATACAATCACGCACCTATCAAGGTGTGGCCGGAACACCCGGTTCATCAAATCCATAAAGGCTGCCGGCGCGTTCGTGAGTCCAAAAGGCATTACCAAGAATTCGTAGTGCCCATATCGAGTCCTGAAAGCAGTTTTGGGAACATCTTCCGCCTTAATCTTCAACTGGTGATAACCCGATCGAAGATCTATCTTCGAGAAGAATCTCGCTCCCTTCAACTGATCGAACAAGTCATCAATCTTAGGCAAGGGATACCTATTCTTTATGGTGACTTTGTTCAATTGCCGGTAATCGACACACATCCGCATCGAGCCATCTTTTTTCTTAACAAACAACACCGGGGCACCCCACGGTGAGACACTTGGTCGAATGAAGCCAAGGCCTTGCAATTCTTCCAACTGAGTCTTCAACTCCTTGAGTTCAATAGGGGCCATCCTATATGGAGCTCTGAAAACAGGAGTTGTGCCTGGTGCAAGCTCGATCATAAACTCAATCTCCCTATCTGGAGGCAATCCTGGCAACTCCTCTGGAAATACATCCAGGAACTCACTCACAACCGGAATAGTCGATGAGTCCTTTGCCTCGAGATTAGCTAAGCCCAACGCCGTAAAACTAGCAATAGATCTACTTCTCAACCCGCGAAAGTGGAATGGTTTTCCTTCTACTGGCTTGAAGAGTACCATTTTTTCAAAGCAAGCTACATGCCCATGATGTGCTGCTAACCAATCCATTCCCAATATAACATCAAAGTCTTGGAATCCAAGGACGATGAGATCAACCGCCAATTCGTGGCTTCCAACTTGGACCACACTATTTCTATACACTTTATCTGCCAATACTGTTTTGCCGAGAGGAGTCGAAATGGCTAACTCCGGTTCTAGCTGACTTGGCCCTGCAGAAAAACCTTCTGAAAAACTCGGCGAGACAAACGAATGAGTAGACCCGGTATCAATCAATACTCGAGCCAAATACTCATTGACTAGTAGGGTTCCTGAAATTTTAACTAACTAAGTCAATCAATGCATCAACAGAGTATACTCATAGGTATATATATATATCATACCAAGTATGTACACAAGGAATAAAACACAACATATCAATCACGAATAACGAAAATAATTCCTAACGCGTACCTTGCACCACATCATCAGATGCAAGTGCATCACCCTCTGTCAAAGCAAATACACGCCCCTGGTTTGCCTGGCGAGACTGAGGTGTAGACCGGGTAGTCTGAGATGACGCCTGATATGATCCTGCTGGGCGTGCTGGTGGATTAATCCCCTGAGACTGGCCTGGTAAATGCCGACTGGGGCAATCCCTGATCATATGGCCCTGGCGACCACAATGAAAACATCCACCCGATGCCCTTCTGCAATCCCCTGCCGGGTGCCTTCGGCCGCATGAAGTGCAGACCTCGTGTGCATAAGTCGGAGGGGCCAGAAGTGGAGCATACCTCATCGTCTGAGGTGCAACAGGCCGTGGGACTGGAAGAGCCTGCGGTCTCGGTGCCTGAGGCACATACTGCCGTGGAGCTGGAGGCGCATAAGAAGGCCTCATCGATGGTGCTGGCCACGCATACTGATAACGAGTCCGCCTCTCTGGAGGTGCTGAACTACTAGCTTGGCCTCTCGCTAACTCCCTCTTCTTGGACACTGTCTCCGAATTGGCCTCGACCAATAAGGCCTTGTCTACTACCTCAGGGTAGGTAGTATGCCTGAAAACGGACACCTTCTCCATAATCACATCCTTGAGCCCTTGCTCAAATCTCCTCGCCTTCATTGCCTCAGTAGCAACCATATGAGGCGCAAATCTCGACAACTCCGAGAACTTGGCCTCGTATTGTGCCACCGACATCAAACCTTGCTCAAGGTTGATGAATTCTCTCTCTTTCTTTTCCCGTGCTCCAATCGGAAAATACTTTTTGTAAAAAGTATCCTTGAACTCCTCCCAAGTCCAAGGTAGACCCTGCATGGTCAAATCTCTCGTCCTCAGTGCGGACAACCACTAATGATGGGCTTCGCCTTCTAGCATGAAAGCTGCCCATGCTACTCTCTCCTCCTCTGAAGGTGAGAGGACCGTAAAGATCTTCTCCATCTGGAGGATCCATGCCTCCGCGGTAAGAGGGTCCACACTCCCATGGAAGGATGGAGGCCTCAATCTCCTGAATGCCTCAACTCCAGCGGTACGATGTACTGGAGCTACGGGCGGTGGAGTAGGTGCCGCCGATGATGGTATAGCCTGCCGAGCCGCCAGTATGGCGAGTGTCTCAGCAATAGAGCCTAAGACTCGAGAGAGGTCCGGCTGCTCATCCTCATCCCGTGAAGAAGAGGAAGCTCTGGTATGTGGTCCACGACCCCGTGTGTTCCGTCTCATGACTCAAGTCCTGAGAATAATAACACCACATGAGTCTAACTTGAAACCACAGTTTACTTCAATGCCATTTCACAATAATCCAATTTGTATTAGTTGTATAATACTAATATACATCGCATTAAGTCATCAGAGTATTTATAATGTTATACTTTGGTGTTCTAGCGTTCCTAAGGCTCGTACTTGGTTGAAATAACCATTTTGACTAAGACTAAAGTTTAGTCTTACACTTGGATCAAGACTCTCTTCCGACTTACTTTCTTCCTAACTTGTTTCCTGACATATGCTCTTGTCAAGCCGTGGTATAAGATTCTAAGTGACCCTAGAGACCTAAAGCCTAAGCTCTGATACCACTTCTGTCGCGACCCAAAACCCACCCTAGGAGTTAGAGTGAACTTTGGACGACTAATCATGACTTGCTTGACAACCAACCTGCAAAACCCACAGAGCATATACCATAGAGGACAATATAGCGGAAATATAACTATAAAACACAGCGGAAGTCTAACCAAACCTCTATGAATATACATGCGCAAATCCAAGTTATACAAAAGTAACCAAAAGAAAGTGCGGACAGACCCGCCAAAATACATGAAAGTATATCTCTCATCTCACCCACAGCTATTCACTCAGAATCTAATCACCACCTACTGATAACCCTCTACGGGAGGTTCCTCCAAAGGCTCCTCGGCGTACTCCTCTTCCACCCATGGACCAGGAGCACAAACATCAAATGGGGCAGCAGCTCCCTCAGAACCTGCCGACAAAAGAAGTACGGCTGAGCATGGAATACTCAGCGGGTACTAAATACTAACCAACAATTATAGCGTAGAAATAGCAATACATAATCAGGAGCAATTCATATATGTCAAACGGAAACAATTCACATCATACAAGGAAGTAAAGCAGTTTATAATCATGCTTGAATTCGTAGAAAACCGATAAATCCTCTTGAAACATCGTGTGCTTGACTGACTTGAAATATCTTTTTGTACTTGAAAGCTTGTCATGTCTATCTTGCTTGATTCTTGTATGTCGTGTCATGTCATGCATGTCATGCGTGCTTGCTTGTGATCATGTAACTTGTGAGATATCCTTGTGAGGTGTCCTTGTGAGATGCCTGAGAGGGAAGGGAGACCCTTCTTTATGCAATGCACTTGCGAGGGAAGGGAGACCCTTCTTCATGATATGTATGTACTTGCGAGGGAAGGGAGGCCCTTCTTCATGATATGCACTTGTGAGTGAGGGAGACCCCTCGTGGAATGTTGGTCTTGTCTTCTTGTGAAAAGCGAGGTAAAACAATATCGTAGGATATGTCCCACCTCTAACCATGGTTCTTGAAAACCTCGATACATCATGCCATGCATGCCGTGCTCGTGGAAACCGTTTGTACATACTTGCATTCAAATTTAAAGATGACATTTGGGTAATTTCACAACAACTATAGCATCAAAGATTGAGTAATGTAGTATTCATAGCATTATGGGAAAACCAGGAAACACACTATCATAGTCCCTAGCAATATTCATAATTTATTAGGCATGCATTTCCAGATTTTCAGCTCACTGTGTTCACCTTGGCATTTCATCAAACATGGTGTGTTCATTATGGATTTACCCTACAACATGCTTTTCTAGATGGGTTTTACTCAAATCATACATGTACATTCATTATTGGAACAATGCCCTTCCCCATTTGTTCATCACCACAACCATTGGCATCCAATCGCCCACTTCCATCTCCATTCACCATTCACCATTCACCATTTATCCATCTCATAGCACATGTGTAAATGAAAGAAAATGAAGAGAGAAAAGAAGGGGCAAGAGGAACTATAACTAGGAGGGTAGTAAGAAGCAACCGACCTTGAAGAAATGAGGAAGAAACCCCTTTCCAAAACGACTGTGTAGCTGCTGCCCTAGTTTGAGGAGATGTCCTCACGAGTTTGTGCCTTGATCTTGAAGAAAAACGGGCTGGAGGTTGATATAGGGTTTAAAACCTTTGGATTTCTCTCCCCACATGGAGCAACATAGGTTGGAAATCGCCTTCGCTCTTCTTCTTTCAGATCAAAATCTCTAAGTGTGAATGATGCCCTACAGGATCAGATAAAACTCTTAAGGTACAGAGTGAACTGACCAAAGAAACGAAACCCTATGGGGAGTTCTGGTGAAAGTGCTGTAATAGTGCCAACGAGTTGTGATGTGAATATGTCTGCCAACGCTGTCCTGTGAATAGTGCCAAACTAGTTGGCTGTGATGCGCCAACTCGTTGTGCTGTGAATTGTGCCACTAGTTGTGCTGTGAATAGGCCAAAGCGTTGTTGTGAAAGTGACAACTCGATGTGCTGGAGGTAGTGCCAACTCGTTGTGTCTGTGATAGTGCAAACCGTTGCTGTGACATAGTGCCAAACTCGTGTGCGGAAAGAGGGCCAACTCGTTGTGCGTGAACAACATGAGTGCCAATAGTGTGCGGTGAATAGTGCCAAATCGTTTGGGTGTAATGTGCCAACTTGCACTAATGATAGTGCAAACTCTTGGCTGTGAATAGTGCCAACCGTTGTCTGTGTGAATAGGCCAACCGTGTGCTTTGAATAGTGCCAACCGTTTGCGGAATAGTGCCAACTCGTGTGCTGTGAATAGTGCCAATCGTTACTATTAATCTTGCCAACTCTTGGCTGTGCATAGTAACCACACGTTTCGTTGTAAAGGCCAAACTCGTTTGCTGTGAAATTGCCCCTCTTGTCTTGAATTAGTGACCT